>CAOKZL010002395.1:0-201458 GCA_948472985.1 Iguana delicatissima | reverse complement strand
GGCCCACAATGTAGGGAGGCATGAGAGATGCAAAGAATATTTGAAAATATTCAAAAAATAATTGATGTATGTGTTTCTTGAGTGCTGGGAAACCCTAAGGAAGAAAAACCTATACTGAGGAGAATCTTTGCAATTTGGGACTTATTCTGCACAAAATTCACCCAACAAAAAAGTGTGAATTTTGCACAGATTAAGACATTACTATATCTTCTCCACAAGAAACATAATTTTCTGCACGGAAAATAGTGCTCCAAGAAAGCTGTTTTCCACACAAAAATACCACATGTGAATTTTGCATGCAATAAGTACCAAACTACAAATAGCCTTTCTCGCAGCAGAAAGATTGCTAAAATTACTTGTTCCTTTCTTTAAGCATGAAATTAGCAAAGAATTATATTCTTGCTGAGTATTCTATGATCTTGCCACTGCTTTACTGAAAAAAGTCATCTGATTTCAGCCACTTAGCCTGTATGGTTTTTTAACTGAGCATGGGCTATAAGGAAAAAAATGGTCCTAAGAAATCTATTGGTTTCTGAGTAAGGTATCTTTTTCTTCCAGCTAACAAAGCTGGAAAGCTATTTTAGAACTGGCGTGTTCCATGTTATTTTCAGAAAACCATGTCAGAGTGAAACAGAAGGAACATACGCTCATTGTCTGGCCTCAATCAAGAGAAACTGCAATGTCTTCCACTGGGGTCAGAAACATCTCACAATATTAAGGAGTGTATGTTTCATTTTTTAAAAAATAATTTTATTGTTATTCCATCTTATGTTTTTTAGCTCTAGGTAGCTGAGTGGAACACACTTGATTTTGTAAACATTTGGACTTCTGTGGACATGGACATTTTTATAACTTATACCAGAATCCTCTTTAGGCTAAGAAAATACTTCAGAATATATATGATGTGTTTTTAGTCTAGTGAAAGAGAGTCAGACCTCAAACTTCATGGTTTAGTTTCTGGTACCCTCTAGATGCTGTTTGACCACAGCCTCCATCATCCCTGACCACTAGTACTGCTAGCTTTGGCTGATGGGAACTGGAATTTAACACATCTGGAAGGGCACAGTGTTCCATCCCTCAGGGTTAGAAGAACTTGCACAGTCAAATAGTGATCAGAACTCCCATGTAATGGTCTCTTTCCTCACAGTGAAGAAATGATGAAGAAGTAGCATATGAGCCAAAGACCTGCTCCTGTTCTCTCTTGGTGGCCAATCATGGGGAAATATAATATCTGAGTATGCCAAATGAGAAAAAGTAGGCAAGGGAATTACCCTTGGTTTTGTAAACCTTTGTGATTTCACAGAACATTTCTTCTTAATGAAATTGAGAAAACTTATTTTGCTGATGTTTTTACAAATAAATGAATAATATTTGCTGGGGAATATGAGCCACCATACGACTTATGAACTAGCCATGAATTCTTTAAGTAGCAGAGCCTGGAAAGTTGCTCGGTGGATATGGCCAACACAAGAAGCCAATATCTCAATTTGACCTACTCTTTGGGCAGGTGGCTTTCTCCTTTGTACTTGAAGAAATGCTCTATGAATGCTTAAAGACTGTGTACTTCAAACTAACAAAGCTTGCTTTACAAGAAGTTATGAAGTTCCCTGTTTGGCTCTCTAGTTCTAAGAGTCAAAAATGACACCACCACTTTAAAATGAAGCTTATTTGATCACTTGGATGCTTCACTCCTAGAGAAAAATATTGATACTTTTCTGACAGTTTTCTGCAGGAACCATCTCAGATCATATCATCATTATCATGGGTACATATTCTAAGTAGATGACAAAAGAATACTTCACGTTCCATGGTTTAGGCAAGCAGGCACGTATGTAGGGCACTATTACTTAAAGGCAAGTTATTAAAATCAGTGCCTACACTTAAGTTGTAGCAGCTGCTGGATCCCATTTTCATGACATGCTTATTTCAGTTTGAATGTAGGGAGGTGGAACAGATGCACAATACTGTAAGCTGGAAGATTTAAACAAGGCCAAATGAAGTAAAGCGAAATAAAAATGAATCACCACTGTAGGTGAAGACAGAATCCAAGAACACTTTTTAGTTACATCAGTCAGTGAATATGACCAATATTGTTGTTTTCTGTGTCACAAAATAAACACCAAGGTTGTCATCCAAGACACAGCTGCCTGTGTAAAGTCCCACTGAAGCCAACAGTATTGCCCACACTGAAATCTGTCCCAGCAGGAGCAATTTGGCAAGTGCTGCTGCTGGGAAATATCAGTGCTTTTCAATAGAGCTTGTGTAAAAACCCATTGGAGACTCGGGGAAAATGAAGGGAGGTTGTGTAGCAACTTGTTGGATTGAGTTTGGAAAAGTCTCCACTGGACTTCAGTTCCTAGAATCCCATAGCGAGCATGGCCTGGGGCCATTCTAGCTAGGGGTTTCTGGGAGTTGTGGTTCTATAAAGGAACTTTTCCAGGCTCTGGTTGAGCCCACGGTCTGTGAATTGCCATCCCATCCCCTATGCTATTCCATCTCAAGCACTAGTAGATTTCCTACAGCTTTTAGGGGTCAAACATTGTTGAACAGTTTCCAGAGTTCAGAATGAAACAAGCTGTGAAGTCCATTGTGGAAGGAAGGGCCTGAATTATGTGATATCAACACGAGTGCCTCTGCCCCAGTAAAAAATAAAACTTTTTTTTTTTTAAAAAAAGAACAACATTAAAATGCAGTTTAAGGCTCACATGTATGTGAAACTTAAAAGAATCCTGCAAAATCCTTGGAGGCTGATCATATCTGCTTGATATATAAAGTAAAATTCTTCATATACATTTATACGTTTTATAAATATATGCAATACACAAATATGCATATCCACACACATCCTTGTATGCATATTCATATATTATATATAGATATAGATAGATCTGTTTCAAATATGAAAGTGTTTGCGCGTATGTGTGTTCACTTTTGTTTGTCTCTCACCCTTAAAAAGAAAAAATCCCCAAACAGTTCATTTGGTGAGAAATCAGATTTTTCATGATTCATCTCCCTTGAAGAACTAGAAAAAACAGAGCAACCCAACTGCAAGGCAATGGAGGCAGTCACTTCCAGTTCACAGTACTGCAGTTAGAAAAAAAAATACAGTGAAGTCTAAGGGAGTGATGGAGCATGAACTGCTCGGAAGAAGAGGAAGGAAGGAAGAGGTGGTCACATGACAATACAGCATTGACAGCGCTTTTTCTTTTCTGTACCTGGGACTTTTTCCATTGGGAGACTTTCTTCTTTCCCCTCTGGTGAGGAAGGCTCTGTCGTGTCTGACAAGGGCCTCCCAGAAACCAACTCAGCAGCATTCCCATCCATGGTGGACACGTCAGTCACTGTCTTCTCTCGTAATGACTTCTCATCGTCTTCATCAATGAGGACTAGTTCGGCCTTGATTGTCTCATCGTACCCCAGCACCTTTTTTGTCTCATCTTCGTCATCAATATTTTGGTAACCCATAAATATCATTGTTACCGGGTGATCTGCACTGGCTTCAGGGACTTCTTCCCCAGAGAGTTTTGCCTGATGGCGAGGGTTCCCAGAATGCCTTTTGCTAGGTTTATGCACCATCTCTAATTTTGCCTCCTTGAAAAGGATCTGTTCCTTTGTGTGGCTGACCGTCCCATCTGCTACTGATACAGTCCCTCCTTTAATGCTTGATTGTCCAGCCTTCTGAATAAGTTCATCTACATCCTTTGAGCTTAACTTATGCACTCCATTTTCTACCACTGTGCCTCCAGAGTGCATCTCATAGACTACTTTGGTGCCATCATCATAGACCTTGATTCCTCTTTGATGGGCAGCCTCTAGGCCAATGGGGGATGTAGAGAGAATCTTGGTCTCTCCTGTCTGTTTGTCTTTCTCCACATTAATTTCCATGCTGTACAAAGCTTGAATGGAAAGAAGAGAGGAAGTGCATGTTACAACAACAAAAAGCATGTGAATGGTTAATTGCCAAAGAGACAAGCAGACAATTGTGCCCCCAAAGAAGCTGTTCCCTACAGTGCCAAGCATTCTGGGTTAGAAATATGGTGGAGACTAGAAAGAGAAGCAGTTGTTATTCTAGAGCAGTCAGTGCAACTGGTGCTAGCCATACTTTTTGCAAAGCTGAACAGATACCTTCCTAACATTATCTGCATTTGAGACATTTTGTTAGGTCAAGGAGGTAACAAACAAACAGGTCTACAACCTTGTCTCCATGGGAAATGTTAAGGCTAATGTATATGCTCATTGTACAAGCCCTGGTGGCAGTGGTGACATTCAGCTGGTTCATACTTCTTTGCCCAAACTGGTTGTTAATATTTGTCAGGTTGCCTGAACCACCTGTTGTGGAAACAGAAAATGGTAAGTTTTGCTGTGCCTTTCCCCCTCTGACTGGCACATGCTTTGATACATTCCCAGCTGCCCCTTTTAGCAACTGCAGCAGCAGCAGCAAGCCAAAATCGTTCCAGGCTAGCCCTGGCTCTGTCACAGCAGCCACTACGGAAGGCTATGGAAGAGGAGAAAAGAGAGTCAGTTTCTCTCTCACAGCTCCTGTGGGGGAAGAAAAGGCAGGCAAGAAAGAAGAAAGGAGGGAGATCAACAGAGAATGACAGGGAGGGAGGGTTGTCCTGAGAGCAGCTAGCCTTGACTCCTCCTGTCCCCTTTGCTGCAGGCAAGCACACATCCACACACGTTTCTCCAAGGATGAATCATGCAACAATTGAAAATTTTTGATTAACAGGTACACAGTTCAGCAGAATTTAGACAGAACCAGGTGTTAATTGTTTTGAATAGTGCCCAACACTGGGGGCTGTGTGGGAGCTTCCAGTGCCACAGAGAATATCTTCAACAGTGTCAGATGTTCCGTGAGGTGTTTGTCAGTGTCACAGAAAAGTCTTCTCTAGCACAGAGCCCTTCAGATATGTTGCACTACAACTCCCATTTGTTCCCAGCAGACACAGCCAATGATCATGAAGGGCGGGGGTGTTGGAATGTGTTGTACAACGTTTCTGGAGGGTCCTGGGTTGGGGAAGTTGCCATTTGACACCTGCCTCATGAAAAGCCTCTGCATAGTGTGAAAAGGTGGAGATTATATCTGCAGCACAGCGCATCACTGTTCTCAATGGTCAGGGAGTGACCATTAACACATGCACCAGTGCATAGATTACAGCTGAGTATATGTTGTGTGATTTTTCAAGTGTGCAAAGTAACCACAGGATGTAGTATAGGGTGGTACAGTTTGCCAAGAATCTCAGCTTTAATTAACAAATTTATAGCTGCAGAAGATATAGGCATGTTGGCAATGTATTCTGGTATGAGCTCAGAAGCTAGAGTCATTCCACAAAAAGAGTTCTAATAGCGAGGTTTTAACTTAAGTGTCCTATATTGGCTCCAATCCTGTCACCAGCAGAAGCAGATCTGTACAAATAAAGGATGTAGTGTACATTTTCTTGTGCTACTCAGCTTGAGCTTCAAATCATAGCACAGTGTATACACAACACTGCTTTTAGAGTACTGAAGTATAAAATGGTGTGCCTCTATGCTTCCTAATTCCTAAAGGAGAGGGTGGCCTGGGGTAAGAGCTTGAGGAATTGTTTGGTCTACTTACAAAGACTAACAAATAGCTTGGCTTCAATGTTTACTCTTGACCTAGTTCTGAGAGCAGGGACGGTTAAAAAAGAGGCAGAGGAAATAGAAATGAAATGCCTAGCCATAGCAAGGAGTTGTTCTTCAGTCCCCCTTCAGTACCATCAATCAACGCAAAATGGGAAATCCATAGCCTCTGCATTTTCTACTTCCTTATCCAAACAAGGTCTGATTTGCAAACCCACATATCATCGTTCAGCTTCTCTACAACTCATCACTATGTGCAGGTCTGTGTTTCTGTACATGTGATAACTGGAAACTGAATGCTTAAACTGACCCCACTGAGAAGTATTCTTCAGTGTGAGGAAAGATGCAAGTTCTTTCTGGAAGGATGGATCTATGATGACCCATTCAACATGTGTGAGTCACCTCTTCACACACACACTCTGTAGTCAACTGAATGTGCATGCAAGGATGAACTGTCCCCAAGGTCCACACAAAAACTAAATTCTGAGGGACAAAGCAGGGAAAAGGTTGTATATTGCACTGCAAGCAACGTCAATAGACATTGTTTCTCATCCCAAAGAAATGTTGTCGTTCTCTCTGACTCTTTTAAAAAAAGAAACTAGCCAAGGAATTTTGGCATTTCATGCTAGCCGCTAGCCTTTAGCCTCATATGATATTTGTTCTCCAATCTAAGGATCCTAATTAGCAACTCAGTCACAGATTAAACAGATCCTCACTAATTGGTCTTAATCCACCTTCTCATTCAGGTAAATACTGCCATTAACTGGATATTCCAGGTGATTTTAGGGAATGGGAACCTTGATAAGGGGAAGATACACAACTGACACCCATAGGAAGGAGGCATAAGTAGATGTTATGGTTCCTGAGCCAATCTGTCCACATCTTCAGCTGGTCATTTACCCATGGCAAACTCTTGCTTATTTTTTAATGTAATGTGTAAATTCAGTGTCTCTTTTGCCCTACTCATGGAAGGTTACACATACAACACATTTAAAACATCAAGTACCACTGCTACAGAATTTTAAGTGTAATTTTGACATTCTGAGCATATTAACGGGTATGTTTCTGGGTTAGCATCCTTAAGGTCATCCTTTCTTCAAACCACAAAGGAAAAAGGAGATTTCCTTCCTTCCCTCTTGTATCACATAAATGATGAGAATGAACTGTGCAATAAGGGACTAGGACCCTTTGACTAGTGTTTCTCACTTGGTAATATGTCTTGTGGGTTGCGGTTTATAACAGTTGCCAAGAATTTGGCCATGCTCAACCCTCATGTCTCCCAACAAGTGCAATGTGTGTTTATCTTCACATTTTATGTGCTGCTTTGTATTTTTACATACTTAACAGCAACATTGACATACAACAGTATTACTTACAGTTCCCAACTACTAATAGAGTTATAAATTTTGTTATGTGTGTCTACGCTAAACAGTACTACTGCATTTGTATGTCTTTCATAAAATTTACTTTGTAAACATGTAAATGTACTTGTCAGCAAAAAACTAGGCTCTTCATTTCTGTCATAGTGGGAAAGAAAGGTAGAGAACAACTGCCTTAGACAAACAGCTAAATCCCCTGGTACCAATGGGGATGTTTTCAACTAAATGTTCTAGTGATGTGAGGCAGGGCATAATTCAGATTCTTCTGGTGAGAGAAGAGGTAAATCTCTATCAGTGCATTGTGTTTCACCTCATGTTTTAGAGAAAAACTTGTGCATAGTTACATTCTACCTTAAGAGAAAAGCTGCTGTAGCCCAAATCTCATCTACTTTGAGTTACTGGTACTGTACTTGCACAGAATCAGACTGTAAACCATTTTCTAAAAGTGAGTAAGTGAATAAACTAGTATAAGAAACAGTAGAAAGAGGCAGTTGTCACAGGCATGTTCATACATTTCAAAGTCTGATAGAAGTTTTCTTATATGAGAATGAAAAGTGTCTTGCCATATGAATGGATTTTGTTACCATGTCCCTTTTCCCATCAAATATCATGGAAGCATATGACCGCTTGTGAGCTTGCTACCAGCTATGGATGAATTTACTGTGTTATTTCATGAGAATTTCAAGGCAGATGGCCACAATGAATACATACAAAATACCCCTATACAACACAAACCTCTCAGAGGTTGTAAAGGTACTTTATTTAATAAAAAAGGTAATTAGTTGCAGTTAGAGTTCCATGCCCCTTCAGTAGTTAGTTACTATTTTCAAGTTTTTGAAAGTTTGTTACTTTTGGGGAACTAGAAAAAAATTGTTACTTTCTAAAAGTCAATTTTAATTACTTAATTTTTAAAATTGCTATAAACCACTGGTCTGTGGTAGAAAACATATTCTCCTCTCATCCATGTTATCATCATCTCCATACCCACAACACAGCATGATGCAGAAACACAAGGCACACCACAAGCCAGCACTTGAACCATGGGATACTCCTTTTTCACCGTTCAATGAGGTCACACCCTGCAACTCTAAAAGTAAGTGAACAGATGCAATTGCACCACAAAGGAGTAAAGTTATTCCTCACCAAGGTACAATTGTAATATAAGGCAGTTATGTCTTTGTTTTTGGGGAAAACACCTATTTACTAGTGATTAGCTGTTTATAAATAGTTACTTCCAAGCACTTTGGTTGTGCCCACTGGTGTGATAAAAGACTTGTTGTTATGTGTCTTCACAGTGACGAGGGTTTTCCTGGCAACATTTATTCAGAGGTGTTTGCCACTACCTTCTTCTAAGGCTGAGTATCAACTGGTGGGTTTCCACAGCTAAGCAGGGATTCAAACCATGGGGCATTTCTGCACTAGACTGCTATAGTGCTATTATTCCACTTCCAACATCCTATGGAATCCTGTGGTTTGCAGTTTAGGGAGGGGCCTTTAAGATGTTTTGAGATAAAATGTATTTTGAGTACTTTTAGATAAAATAGGTTTAGAAATTCACATTTTAAGAGAAAATAATTTAGAAATACATATCTAAATACATGTTGAAACATAAATGCTATTACCAATTTGATTTAAACTTCAGATTAATGCCAAAACAGGATAAATTGAATTTATAGTAAACATTTGATTGGAAATAGAAAGAGGTATACACTCCTGTCTAGCAGTAAAGTGTGTACAGAGGACAAGAAGCAAATAGTGTATTTCCTGGAGAAGACACACAATGTCTCTTCCTTAAAAATGAAACTGTGAGCAACATGTTTATGTTACTAAACCTTGATTGAAATGTTGTAAAGGCACTGAAAGAAGCAAGGCAAAACCACTTCGGAGACTAGATCCATCCTGTAAGCCAAAAGTTACCAACTGCTGTTCCAAAATTTGTACAGCATGTACCACTAATACAAACAAACTGTTGCTGGATTAGACCAGATGACAAAGAGTCTCTAATGAAGGCAGTATCATGAGGCTAGTCAGATGACCTTGGGAAACTTACAAGTCAGGACATGAGGAAGTCAAATGTTCTCTTTTGTTTGTCCCCAACAGAGATTGGAAGATTTTTTGGGGGGAGTGGAACTACAATTCTCAGAATCACCAGGATGCATGAACACTATCTATGCTGGTCAGGGGATTCTGGGTAGAATTCTCCCCACCCAAAGGAGAGCAGCATTTCCAAGCTCTGGGCCCTAGGGCCTGGTTATCAAAAGAGACAGTCAACAACTGAGGATGATTCTTACCCAAGAGTCTCTAGATTGTGTGCACCAGTAAACTACTCCCTGTGCCACAGTGTCACACAGCTTCCTGAGTATCCCAAACTGAGCATTCATTTTGTGTATTTACACATAATGTTGCAGTCTTACATCCACTGACATTCCAGGACTAAACTGACTTTAGAGCACGTTGCTTCTTTGTATTCTTAAGATGGCAGCCCAAGTATCATACAAATCTTTGACGTAAACATTTTCACTCACTCTTAAGACAGATGTCTTCAGACAATTATTATTATTATTATTATTATTATTTAAACAACAAACTTATACTGTAATAAGATTTGTGTCCCGCATCTTGTCTGAACATTTGGCCCAGTCCTAGTATACTGCCCCCTCCCTTTCTCACAGTTTTCTTAATATTTCTCATTGCATTTTCTGTAAAATTATGCTCTCAGTCAGTTGTGTGGATGAAGGGTTGTAAATAAGAATTGTGGAGTCCCCTATGTACCTATTGTTTATCTCACATATTAGATGATGGATGCAGCCATTTCTTTGATCCCATGCTCAATGATTTCAATGATACTTTATCATACCTTAATATTCTTTATTCTTGTACTCGCAACATTTACCAATTTCTTCTGGAGTTAGGTTGATGTTAACTTTTACATGATAAGCTTACCACAAATGTTCTTGCTGCATACATTTTTAAGCAAGCAGAATGAAATGTCTTGGTTTTCTTGACTGGCAGTTTATATGCATGGTTGAAATGGTTTTCCCCTCGTGACATTAATTAATTGAAGCCTGAACCATTCAATCAGTTAATAAAGATATATGGATAGATAGAAGATAGACAGAACACAGAGAAACATCTCTTGCCCACTAGTTACGTCAAGTAATTATGTTGTTCCCTCCTGCTTAAAATACAGTTGGATGTCAGTCCCAGGAAATCTAAGATGTTTTAAAAAGTTAACATCTCTTCTAGTGGCTGAAAGAATAAATGGTGCTCCATTGAGACTTACCAGTTACCCTGCTTGTCCTGTCTTTCCCAGGAATTGACTCTGCTGTTCGTGAATAGAGGGTTGTGAGTTCGGGGATCTGAGAGCATATGTAATTTACTGCATCTGGTTGTCAGAGAACAGGAAACGGAATTAGATACAGCCTTATGGAACCCAGAGGCTTCACTGCTTAGACAGCAGAGTTCCAAACTTATTACCCTGAACAATAGGCATCAAAAGCTTTGTCCTACATAATTGGATCAAAACAAGTGAAAAGCAGAGTCATTGTGCTTTGACTGCTGTTCAGCAGCTGAGGGTGTGTGTGTGTATGTGTGGTGGGACAGAAAGGCCAGATGACTAAAATATTTTTACTTGTGTGCACATAAAAGCAAGTTGGGAGGTTCTAGATTGTATCAGGTCAGTGACCTCTGGAAAGAAAAATAAATAAAACAGGAACCATCCTTGCATAACACAAAGAATCAATAATGTGTAATGTATCTCTAGCACAAATAATAGCTTTCATTGCTAAAATATGAGTGACAGTTATAGTTTTTAGTTGTTGTCCAGTGTTATAAAAGTTATAGGGGTTTTTTTTAATTCACAAGCTTTGTGGATGTGTTAATTTTCTTCTATAGGTAAAGGTGCCTATTAACTAACATTTATACCTGACATAGCTAATTATATTTTCATGGGACTTTAATGCAGTAAAATTGAATTATTCTTTTATCAAATGGTTTTTAAGCAGCCTACAGAAGTAAGCAAGCAATTATTAAACATCTTAAAACACAAAGACTTTTTGAATGAAAAAAAGCCTGGCCACAATTATCCACACCCGGGTAACCTCCTGGTTACACTAGTGAATGTCTGCGTTTCTGGAGCTGCCTTTGAAAATGATTTAGGAATGATAGTTAATGCAGAATATAGGGGTAGGCAGCTAAACTGGATAGGCAAAAGGAACACATCGTACCAGTGACTGAATAACCCTCAGTCAGCTACAGACACAGATCTTCATCACTGCATTCTAACATGCAAGAACAAATATTTTCAAAACTTTTCTTCCTGCTTGATGAGATTCTGAGAGGTTTTGTACATTTCTGGTGACTTCTTTCTTTCTTTCTTTCTTTCTTTCTTTCTTTCTTTCTTTCTTTCTTTCTCTCTCTCTCTCTCTCTCTCTTTCTCTTCTTTCCTTTTTTCACATTTGTGGTCTTTGAGGTGGAAATTTTGTTTGTGCAAAAAACCCCAACAACAAGCCACCCTTGTCTTTTGTGCAAAACCATGTTTTTTTCATGAAATAAGAACCCCCCCCCCCGACTATTCCTTGCCATTGGCAGTTCTAGTTAAGGCTGAGGGGAGGTTTAGTTTGATGACATCTAGAGGGCTGGACAGTTCCCATCCCTGATATCAACCTTTTGGTAGCTGGTCTTCAGCCATAGCTTCCAGGGTAGCTTACTGTACACTTAAAATATAGTAAAATTGGAGCAAGAAGTAGCAATCCAGCTTAAAAAGAAAACAACAAGGTTAATCTGGGCAATTAAAAAAAACTGGCACTGAAAAGAGAATAAAATCAGTTATCAGGTGAAACTCTCTGTGGAGAGACTTCCACAAGGCTACGGCTGAAATCTTGCATCGAAAGGTGTGCATCAGGTGCATAACTGTGGCTATGCCTCTCTGTGTTAAACCTCCCAAATCAAACTTTCAAATGGTATAGCTTCTCCATGTTCCATGTTTCCATGTTCTTGGAGAACTGGAGGATCAATGGAAATGCATCCAGATATTTTCTGGGAGCTAAAGACACTGTAACAGGTATTTGCAGGGATCTATAGACTCCTTGGAAGGTCTCTGCAGATGATACCCTTTCAGTGCTTTCAGCTATGGGGGAATAGATGGATGCATCTGTGCTAGTCCTCCAGTTCTCCAACAACATGGAAATGGTCATGTTGCAGCAGAAAAGGTAGGTGGGCAGGCTGCATCACATAAAAGGTTGGATTTGGATGTAGGTTTTGATCATTGTGAAACCAATAAAGATTTACAAAGTTAAAAAAAAGTGGGTTATGATAACGTAAGCTGGATTTATGCTATTGTAATTTGCTAGCAGGATTCCAGTTTCTGTTTCTGTTCACCCACTGCCCTATTCCTGATGTTGGGTGAGCCCAGAGCAATGTCTCTGAAGCTAATCTTAATGGCTAAGCAGATTCATTCAGAAGCAGGCAGTCCTTTGGGTATCCTGGACCCTGAAGGTTACATCTTTCTAGATAAAACCAGCATCTTGAATTATACTTAGAAACAGACTGAAAGCTACTATGGTTTTTTTTAAGACCTGGCAGAAGATATTTCACATTTATATTCCAAAACAATGCTGCTGTATCTTGCACTAGCTGCCATTTCCAGTTTTTTAATTCAGCATCATGTGCAAGTTTTTGAATCATCCAAGTAAGCTCCTGTCGACTGTGATCCTGTGAAGGGCAGAGAAGTTGCTGTGAGAAGGAAGGCAACTGAAAACTTGCAGTGCAGATCAGGTTTGAGAGCTAGCCCAGCCCAGCAGTAGAAAAGGAGAAGTCTCACAGAGATTTCAAATTTCAATCACTGCAAAGTTTCAGGGCAGGAATTCTGTGAGGTATATGAAATCATGTCTCAAATGAGGTGACTTGAGTTGGTGTATATATAATCTGCTCATGCATGAGCCAGCCTCAGTTTGGCTGGGTGGGCAAGGCATAAAGACCGTACTGGTGATTGGAACTCCTCTGTTAGCCTTCCTGGTGATGTGGCTTGTGTGCTTTGTGGCAGTCAAGGTAAGAATTAACCAGGTGGGCAGCAGCAGGGAGTGCTGGCAGTTGACCCCTCTTCTTGCATGACTAAGCGCTAGGATTCCAGTATTGTTTTGAGGCAGGTTGGGTACCACATCACCACCCTGGCACCACTGCAGTGCACTCATGAGACTGGAGGTCTCTTAAATTGCTCCAGAAATAATCAAAGAGATCAGTGAGGGCAAGATATTAGGGCTGCAAATACTTCTCCTAGTACTAATGCTGGACATCTTCCCCTTGGGAGTGGTGTCCAAAATGGTGTGGATGAATGCAAGTTTATAAATAACCCATCTTTCCCTTAGGGAGACTTGGTTAATCATGCAGTTGAGCCTGCTGTGTGCTCAGCTGACTATTCATCCTTTCAGGCATGAATGATAAAGGCATCAGGCTTCAGGGCACACTTGGTCATGTGTGACATCAAGTCTGTTTTCCAGGTGCTGCCAGTATGCCTGTTAGAATCGGTAGACTTCATTTTCAGTAGAGCTTTCTGCTTTCTGTTTAGCCTTTGAGCATTTTAGCACATTTCTTGTACAGTGACTGTGAGCAAAAATGGACAATTGTGTGCTTAACTACTCTTCCAACGATTTCTTATTCAGAGGGATTAAAGAAACTCCTTCAGGCCATATTACACTGATAGCTTTTCATAAACCAGGGAGTTGGTGTTCCCCGAGCCCATGAAAAACAAGGGGAAAAAAACTTCTAAGTTTACATCCCTAGTGGTGGAATTAAACACCACACAAGGGATGTATCACCTCCTACAGGACAAATAACAGATGTTTCATACCCTAGTGGAGGAGATGAGAGCAGGTAAAAAAGCTAGCATGGTGTAGTGGTTTCAGAATTGGACTATGACTGGAGATAGGGGTATGAATTCCCGCATGGCCATGGAAATCCAGTGGGTGAACTTGGGCAAGTCACGCTTTCTCAGTCCCAGAGGAAGGCAAAGACAAAACTCCTCTGAACAAATCTTGCCAAGAAAACCCTGGGATGGGTTCGCCTTAGATTTGCCATAAGTCAGAAACAACTTGAAGGCACACAACAACAACAACAGTAACACAAAAAAGCCACACTGAAGGAATTTGGGGTCTTAACAGGGCACTCAGGCCATTTCCGCACGAGCTTAAAGAAACGGTGCAGAGCATCCTCCAGAGAGGATGTCTGCACCTGGGAGTGGATTGGGTTAGACCTACTTACTGTAGATCCGCACCTCAGCCTGCTCCCAAACGACTCGAAGTGGTCGTCCAGCGTGCTTTTGAAAGACCGCTTGAAAGAGGTCTTTCAAAAGCATGGAGCGTGTCACTCCCTTCCCACGCTCCGGTACAGATTTGCAGGCTCGCACCAGTGCGAGCCTGTGATCTGCTGGGGGCAGGCTTTAGGCTGGCGAGCTTCAGCAGTTGGTGGAGAGCCTCCACCAACCAGAAGCCACCATTTTAGTCCCCAGAGCAGTGCGGAGCGGTGGCCATGCACTGCTCCGGACCAGCCTGGACCCAAGCATCGAGCCCCAAGGTCTGGTTAAGAACCGGCACGGGCGATTCCCTCACCCCGTGTGGAAATGGCCTCAAATTTGGCTTCTAGAACTATAGTGATGGGAAGAGTATTCTGCTGTCATCTATGAAATGTCACATGGGGTGTAGTCTTCCAGCACCACTACATTAGAATAACAAGGGTGGTGCAGAAGGACTTGTGGGCATGGGGAAGCTTCTTCTAAAAACACAACTATGTTTCATTTTATAGGGAGAATATGAAACTGGAAGCGGATTTTCAGACTCACTCAGATGGGGCTGGGTGCACTTGGACTAGCTGTATTTTGGTGCATAGAACCATGGCCTCTGGATTGGATGGAAGCAAGTATCATGAAGGGCTTAATACACTAGTATGGGAAGTTTAGCACATACAAGTATGTCTGTGGTACAGAGAGTTCCACGACAAAGTAGTCCTCATCTGGAGCAATAAAGCAGTGATGATCCATCTAGTTAACACAGAGATCTAGATTCCATAGGTTGATGAGGCTGGTTTGGAGACTTGTGCTGACTTGCTTAGAACTCAATATTTTGTTAACAGCCAGGTGTGTGACAAATAGAACAATGCTGCCACTGTCTTGTTTTGCTTTCAGTTTTGCAGGTTTTGGGAGCTTGTCCCAACTGCTAGCAAGACTTAATGAGAGTCCTGCAAGAATTATGGAAACATGGCAGCTAGGAGTAGACATAATATTTTTTATGTCTCTGGCCCCATTTGCAATATTCTGTATGCAGCACCTATGGACAAAACATGTATATATTCTGGAAGTTTCAGCATGGGCTGAAAATGGGATGACAAATGTTAACCAACAAAATACTCAGGTATATATTTTTTTTTCTCAGGAAATCCTATCTGGACTCTAGACCTGTAGAAGGTAAGATGGCTGCTTTGACATTCCATGCCATGGCCATTGACTACAGTGATCCTAATTTCAAGGGCTTTAGAGAGGTGGACGAAGGAGATATCTTGAACATCAAAGACTTTCCTCCATAGTAAAGCTATAGACACCACCTGCCCTTCACTATACAAGGTCAAGTTGTTTAAGACGGTATTTATCTTAGCATCTTCAGAACCCTGAGGATGGGGGACTTCAGACTGTAATGGTTAATGACACTAAGCTGGTTGTAGTAAGGTGCAAAACAGTTAGCAGGAAGAGAGCAAATCTGTTTAGAAATGTTGGGATACATCTCTCCACAAGGATGCAACTTTATCTAAAGGACAGGACAAAGATTATCTCTGTTGTTGTATAGGAAAAAGTCTGAAGCAAGCAAATATATCCCTTTCCTATGGCAAGTTGAAAATGAGTGGTATAACTTATTAATATAATATAATAATCATTGTTGTGGGAAAAGAACACAGTCGGGCATGCTGGTCTAGGTATGCTGCTTCTGAGGGAACACCTGGTAAATTATGGACAATTGCTAGGAATGGCTTATTTTTTTTTTATATTAGATGTATTGAGATTTAGTATCCAAAAGCATTTCACTCAACTCTTTTTAGGCAATACTTTCTTCTGTTTATGAAATAAAATTGTAGGCAAAACACTATTACCCTAAAGACCACTCTTTCTTGAAAACAAAGACGTTACCAATGCATGGATAACTGTGGCCAGCTAAAAGCTATTCAGCTTTTCCCCAAATATTCAAGAAATCAGTGATGAAGTCCTATGGAATTTATTGAGTCTAATTAGGAAGAAGGCAAGAATGGTTCACCAGAAATGAATAGTGTATCGTCATTTAAATAGGTGGGCTTCTGGCTGCATCCCAGCTTGAAAATAAGCAATTACAAGAATTTTCTTTTTATTGATTGAGTGATTGATTGAATTTATATCCTATATTTCTCCTAGGATGGGATCCATATTTCCTGTATCACACTATTAGAGGTGGGTAATGAGGAAATACCTATATTTTAAAAAATAATGTGACAACTAGTATTGTTGTTACTTGTTTAGTGTAATATTACTCTGAAAATGTTGCTGGGAAGGTTGGCAGCCATTCAGAGTTTTTAAAATGTAGTTTGTTTAAAAAGTAATATATCAGTGACATGCTAGAAACACATTACCCTTTTAGTAAAGAATGGTAATGTTAACAAATTACTTAAAACAAATAGACATGTGTAGTAAATTACAATAAAAAAAATAATGGACCAAACCCTCAACTCCATTAAAAATGTTTTTGATGTGTTTTCAAATGTTGTAAACTGACCTTGGAATTTTACTGAAAGGTTAAGATTTAGTCCCTCAGACAAAAACAAAAGAGAAGAAATGAGCACACAAATAAAGAAATGAGGGAATATAAGGCTGACTGCTTTATTAATTAAATCAGAATGTTAAACCAGAATTATAAACATACAAACATTCTGGTAAAAAAAATGTTGAGATGTCTGTCACCACAAGAATCTTACAGTGATTTTCAATTGACATATGAGGACTTTAATTCTGTTTGAAGACGGGAGTAACAGAACAAACTGTTCAGTAATAACGGGGAAGTATAAACAGTAGAGTAAACTTGTCATTCTTTGATTAATGGGTTTCTGGTGTTCCAGTTCTTATCTACCGAAGCTCTACTTTCATCCTGACAATTTCTCTGAGCTGGCTGTGAGCAAAACAGCCTAAAGCTGGGATGAAAATCAGGCAGCCAGAAACTGTTGGACTATAAGTCCAAGCAGTCTTAGTTAGTACAACCAATGGTGAGGAATACTAGGAATTACACTCCCACAACTTCTGGAAATCTGTATGATTCTCACCCCTATCATAATGTATTATCTCAACACAAATAGAACACACACAAATTAACATGCAGGTAAGGTGAATCAAGTGAATTATGAATGGAGAACCTGAAGTTAAAACTAAATTGTATCAGGATGACGGTGGTACTGCTGATCTTGTTATTACTAGTGTTAGTATTGCTTTATTGTGCAAATTCAAAAGTTCTAATTAACAGACCTCTTTGTCTTGTGAGTTACACGCAAAAACAGAGGCACAAAGCAATTCTTTACAGCACATCACCTCATGTTGCACATCATTGCACATTGTCCAGGAACAGCTGTCCTATGTTTTACAAGGTCTCTTGCCTTTGCCAAGGCAACTCCTTTTTGCAGTTATTCTAAGGAAAACTCATCTAGTTTTGGACCAGTCCTGACTCGAAATTAAAAAACAAACAAAAAAACCCCAACCCTCATCCTGTCTCCTGTTCTTTCTCCGAATATAATCTCCTGTGAGTACTTGGGTTCTTGACAGAATGATGTTTATGGTTTACTGGTGTTTGTAGCAGGTATAATAGAGTGTCTTTTTAAAACTCAAAACTTTGGTGCTTAACCATGGTCCTTTTCACATGGGGTAATTAAAACGGTGTAGTGCGACCTCTAACGGAGGTCGTCTACACCATGGAGTGTGCTGAGTCGTTTATAATTTTGAGGTTCTACACCTCAAACTGCTCTGAAGCGACCAGAAGTGGTGACGCCACGTGTTTTTTAAAAACCTCTTTTCAAGAGGTTTTTAAAAGGCACGGAGCATGCAGCCCCGTACAACTCCATCGCAGCGCCCCGGTGGAGATTTGCAGGCGTGCGCAAGTGCGTGCCTGCAGATCTGCTGGGGGTGGGCTTCCGGCTGGTGAGCTTCTCCGGTTGGTGGAGAGCCTCCGCCAGCCGTAAGCCACCATTTTGGATGCTGCAGGACGCTGCAGGAGTGTGGAGCAGCGAACTCGCGCTGCTCCGCATGGCGATGGACTTACCTGGCTGCCGCTAAGCTCCATTTCAGCGCGTTTTCCCCTGTTTCTCCCTCCACATGTGGAAAGGGCCTATATTTAGTAGTGGTACTTTTAGTAGTACCAGCTGCCCCCTCAATCTAGTGCCTTCCATACATGTTGGACCACAATTCCCATCATTCCAAGCTAGTCAGTCTTCCAAGGACCCATCTCATGAATGGCAGAGATTTACTTTCAAGTAGATGTATTTAATATAGAGATTTCCGGATACCACTAAGTTCAGTTTGCTCTCAACAGGATCCAAAGATGTATTTATGGCATTTAAGTGCTGCTGCTCTTAGATACATGTAGTATTGGAACATTTCTCTGATGTCAAGCCCATGAAATCAAAGACAAGTTAGCTGTTGGAATTAAGAGATTTGGGAAGGTGTTCCCACAACTGCACAGGCAGAATTATTTCAAAGTATGGTATTTAGGGACGGTAGAAGAGAAGATTAAGAACTGTAGAAAAGTAACAGCAAATCAGAACATTATGGCCCTTTTCTCACGTGGGGGGGCCGAAACGGGGCAGCGCACACAAGGGCGGAGCTTACCTGCTTGCGTTTTGCTCTGTCCCTGCGGGGAATGCGGTTCCGCCACTTCACACACCGCCAAATTTTGGCGGCGTTCCGCGGTGACCAAAATGGCGGCTGGTGGTTTCTGATGGTGCTCCGCCAATCAGGGCAGCGCGCCAGCCGGAAGCCCGCCCCCGGGCAGATCTGCAGAGACACGCTACCACGTCTCTGCAAATTCTCACCGGGAGCTGCCACAGATTAGTGCAGGTGAGTTTGATAAAAACCACCTGGGAAGGTGGTTTTTAAAAAACTCGCAGCGCCACCCCTGTGGCTGCGCTAGAGCGGTTGGAGGTGTGGCGCCTCACCTTTTCCAATCATGCTAGCTCATCCTGCAATGTGAACGACCTCCCTCTCCAGTCGTCGCACCGCGGGGTTTTACCCCCGTGTGAAAATGGCCTATGTCACATGGGGCACATATCAACATGCCTGTGTACCCACCCATGTATATGTGAACACGCTTTTCCTCTCTCACATTCCTTCCATGATTTCTCAGTGCACATACTTTAAACCTTCTTCTCTGCCTACTGAAAACTTTTCTACTTTTGTCAGCAAGTGAAAACTTTTCTATTCTGGTAGGCTTTTGTGAGCTGACTGTAAGGGCTTTTAATAATGTGCTGTTCTGCTGGTGTTTATCTTTCGTCTTTCAACATATTTGTTTTAAAAGGGTGAAATTCTATGTACTGTTTAATTGTATTTTAACAATAACATTTAAAATATTTTTCTTACTCTCTTTGTAAATGTTTTCTTTTAATACTTGCAAGGTGCCTTGAGTCTCAGTATTGCAAACAGGTGGGAAATAAATGGAATAATAGTAATAGTAATAATAATAATAAGCCACACCATCATTGTAATGGTTATCACTACCACCACCACCACCACCACCACCATCATCACCTTGTATATGGGGAATTGAGGAGAAGACCTTCACTACCCCAACTTTGGTCTCCACTGAAATTGTTATTTCTCTGACACTATTAGTGGGGGAAATATACAGTTGGCCCTCCACACTCACTAGGGCTAGGGATGCAGGAACCTCACAAAAGTGGAAAAATTGCAAATATCAAAATGTGTGTGTATCTGTGGGAAGGGGGCTGAGGCATGGTGGGGAGAAGGGGCAGCCAGAGTCCAAACCAAGTCAGAGAAAAGAGCGGGAGGTTGGCAGGGTGGTCCTGTGCTTCCTCTCTCTCACCCATCTATTTCCTTGGGTGGGTGGGGGATTGGGAGAGGTGGTGCTGAAAAATCAGGCTGTGAGCCATCCTTAGCTGGCCAAATGGTGTCTTGTATAGGAGGAGGAAAAGAAGGAGGAAGGGGAGGGGGACCAGAGATTGTTTTTTAAAGGGTTACATGGCCTGATCAGAGCCACCAATTGGGATGATTCCTCCAGAAAAGAAGCACCTGGGGCAGGGGGACAGGGCTTGAAGAAATTCGCTAAAAATCAAATCCCTGAAAATCAAATCAGCAAATGTAGTTATCTTGGAAGTGGGGTCTCCCATCTCCTAGCAATTTCACAGCAAACTCCCACCTGCAATCTGAGGCTGTTGGGTTTTTTTTGCTGTTGTAGTGCTATCTGGGGAGCAGCAATCTTTGAAGTAGATTGGCTTGGTTTAGGAAAGGACTCCCTCACCTAACCACTAGTAATCCTTTCTCTTATGCAGGAGTGGGTAACTATAGCAAGGCTTCAGGACCGTTTTCTACCTCCTGCCTTTTGGGGCTATGCAGACTGCCAGAAATGGTAAAAAACAAAACAAAACCAAACCAAACCAAACAAAAAACCCAATCCAGAGGCCCTTCACACTATGCAAGTGCATTGTTATCATTCCATTTTAAGTGCCACGGCAAGAGCCTAAGAAATCCTGGGATCTGCATGGGAGAGAGAGGTATTCAGAATTCTCAGACAGAGAACTATAAGTCCCCACCAAACCACATACCCCAGGATTTCACATGTTGGACCCATGGCAGTTAAACAGGAATCATAGCACTATAATTGTATAGTGAGAAAGGGCCCCAGAAGCAGCTAGAAAATATACTTTTCATTCTGAATAACAGGGGTATTTTTAATACTAGGCAGTGAAGGATCTATTTAAAAATTACATCTATTTAAAAAATGACTTGTTGCACCTGAAAGCTTTGAGGTGAGGTAATTCACATTTCTGTTTTGCCAGAAAAAGAACAATCTAGGGGTTCAGTTGGGTGGAGCTGACTAGTGGAGTGACCAACAGCTGCATTTGTTGTTCCCCCTGGCATATTACTACCAGTAACACATGCCAATGGCTGAAGAAATAAACACTTACCTCCATCTTGGTGTGAGAAACTCTGAAAAGACAAAAAACATTGCAATCGATTGGTTTTTACAAGACCTGTATTTCTATCAAATCCCCAAGTGTTTAAATTGCCTTGCACACATTATATCAATACTACTAGCTGGTCCTACTAGTATGACTAATATCAGTCATACCAGCAGTTGTACTCCAGACAGGATAACTAATATCAGTGCTACTTCTGGTAGTCCAAATAAATTAGGGTGGACAACTTTTTTTGAGCCCAGTGGCCACACATGGCAACAGGTGACTGGCCATAGGCCAATGGCCAGAGTTCCCTGCGGGTAGGGGCCTGGGTTCTGACACTAATTTGCAAATACCTACACCCACACTCTTCCTCAGGCTGTTATTCAGACATTCCTTCTGCATACCCTACAACTATCCGAGTTTTGCAAAGACAGTCCCGATTAATCCTCTACGGTCCTAATTATCAGCTGCTTTTAAAATGTCCCAGTTTTTCTCTCCTTCTACTTTCATCCTTTGTCATCAGCTTACTTCAATTGCTTCAGTTTCAGATACTGATGAAGCAGTAGCCATGTTGAGGTGTTATTGTGATTCATGGCAGCTAGGAGGAATCTCATCGTCACATCCCCATTGGGCTCACAGTGTTGAAGCTTGTTGCAGAACCCCTGCAGCCATTATTTAATGCTTCTGAATTTCAGTCTCAAATTCTCATACCCTAGCCTTATCCTCCAGGGATGGCCCAAGACATTTTACTTCCAGAGAGGAAGGACAAGATAGTGCCTTAATCCATGTGTGTGTGGATATGTTGCTTCAAGTTGCTTGTCAGCTTATGGAGATCCAATGAATTTCCCAGGATTTTCTTAAGCAAAGAATACTCAGAGGTGGTTTTGTCAGTTCCTTGCTCTGAAATATAGCCTATAGTTCCTGGTATTTGTTGGCAATATCCCATCCAAGTACTAACGAGGGCTGACCCTGCTTAGCTTCCATGATCAGACAAGATCTGGTGAATTCAGTGTATTTAGGCAGTCCACATATAGTAGTTAACTGGACTGGAAGCTCAAACTTAGCTGGACCCATACCTCTATTTGGCAGAGACAAATCCTCTGTCACCCCTCTTTTTTAGCTTCTTCTGAAATGTCCCATTTTCTCTCCCCTGTTACTTTCCCCTTCATCCTCAGTTATTTCAATGGCTGCAAAATGATTTTGAAGTACAAACATAGTTTCCATTCAATTAACCCAGCAAGGGGAAGAGAACAAGAGGGTAGAATCTTGCCCTTTGCAGTAGGCTCAGGCAAAAGCCAACTGCTTCAGGGTCTCCTAGCTTGCGTATTCTTCTTCATTAATAACTTTTGCCATCTTGGAACACACTCTAACATTGCTTGGCCACCTGCATCCTGGGTTTCGTCAGGGAAATGTTGGAGGATATGCTTCCTCACCACACTTTTCACTTATCTTGCACTCAGTTTTCTCCTATACAAGCTGGTGAAAATGTCTCTTTCAATCAGCCTGTTAAAATGGGCTGCTAGGGCAGGGAGAGATTGTTCTGTTTTTTTCACTTGTAGGTCATATTCCTTCCATGCTAGGATGAGAGAAGTAGAAGTGTCTTCTTCTCCACCAGTTATGGAAGTGGCACTTGACCAAAGCAGTTTGGTAGATGCAGCATACTCTGAGAATGCAGGAGAAAGCCCCTAAATCAGCAATGGTGAGGGCAAATTCTGATTTGGCCCCCAAATCAACAATGGTGAGGGCAAATTCAAGGGCCCTTAACAGCCCTCAGAAGAGACCTACACACTGATGGTTGCATAAATAATCCAGTTTTTATTCTGTCTAAATGACAGATGGGAGATGACTTGACTAAGGCCACAGAGTGAGTTCACGGCCAAGTCATGGCTGACCTTGATGAAGCAACAATTCTCAGGGTCAAAATACGCAATGGGGTAACATGTAGCTGGTCTTGTCTTGATTTCTTCAGTGCCAGATTATATGAGTTTAATTCACGCACATCTTCAAAAGTGTAACTTAGTTTTTTCTTTAATCTGAAAATATTCAGCATACTAGTAGTGCTGTCTGACTACAGTGTTATGTTGTGTCACTGAATTAAGGAGATTCTTATGAAAAAACTTCATCACACAAATAAGTGACCGTACTATTAGGTGTTCTGTGAATGGAAATTTGACAAAAGTCACTAGAAAAGTCACTAAGCAGCCCTACACAGTTCTACATAAATAATCTGCATAGAATTAATCCTTCAATATAATGGGATTTTGTAAAATAATCCATACAGCAACTAGGTTTCTGTCCTAGTACCCCTTATTATAAAAGTATTTAGCACTAGTTTTATAATAGTGTTCAACAGCATTTAGTAATAGGTGAATAAAATCTGGCTTACTGCTCATTAAATTCTAAGTCGCCACTCTAGCTATTTTATCTTACACCTCTTCAAGTCTTTTAGGTTGCAGTCCCATACTTGTTTTGGAGTCAGTCCCACTTAGTTCAATAGGGTTTACTTCTCTAACAGCCATCCATAGGAGCGTATTGTTAACATGCATTGCTCTGAAAACTTCTGTTTCACTGAGCTGAAGGCATTTTCCACTTTTGAGTTAGCTTCTGAACAACTATTCTAGACATCTGGACAGCCTATGTAGATGATTAATGCCAAACACACCTGTTGAATTATGATACACTGACAAATTAAAAAGTGAAGCATGTTTTTTTGATTAAGTATTTGGACACCAGCCTTACTCTGCCCTTCTGTACACTTCTTCCACCTCAACTTGCACTATGTGTCAGTTGCTGGAAAGAAAAGCATGAGAAGAAGTAAAATAACAGCAACAGCAACCCCATCAAGAGCAATGATATATCTTGCTTCAACATTTTTTGAATTCTCTGAAGATTTCTGGGGTGCTTTTTAAATTGTTTATTGTCTTACCTTTTGCAAGTCCTCAAAGGATTTCTCTGTCTCTTTTAGTTTCTCCAAAATAATTTGCTCTTTGGCTGATATTTGGGATTCTTCACTTTCTAGCTTTCCTATTTCTTGTTCTAACCTGGAAAACAGATTAAAGCACATCTTACTCATCTGGGGGAAATCATCTCCTCATAAGGTATCTATATGTGTCCATTGTTGCAAAAAACTTCAGCTTCTTTCTCCCCCTAGATCTTATAACCTCCATCTGAAGATCCAGGTCAAGATGGTTTTAAAAAGCGTTAGATACACAAATGACTCAGTTGGGTCAAAATATTTGTTTGTTTGTTTACTTTTTTACCCCAACTTTCTACCAATATGGGACCCAATGCTGCTTACAATTTAAGTTAAAACCAAATGCGTGGCAGGCGGTTGGACTTGATGGCCATTGGGGTCTCTTCCAACTCTATGTTTCTGCGAAAACATATATTCTATAAAAACATTAATTTAAAATAATTTTCAAAAACGCAATTAAAATATAAAAAATATTTATAAAAATCCAAATCTAACACAATCCAGATTAAAACACCTTCTGCTCCACCTTATCACTCAAAGGACTGGATAAATAGAAAGTTGGTGGAAGGAGAATAGTTTCACAGGTGACACATGTGATAGGTTCTTGTATTCGTTGCTGTGGTTCTTGTCTTTGCTTAAGATATCCAAATAATATTTCTGATGTCCTGGAGTATTTTCCAGCAATTCCTGGCACCAATGCTTTGTTTTATTTGCTCTGCAAATGGTTTCTTTTTAATTCAAGCCAAAAAGATAGTCTCCCTCCCTCCCTCCCTTCCTTCCTTCCTTCCTTCCTTCCTTCCTTCCTTCCTTCCTTCCTTCCTGGAGTTATAGTGCTATAATGGACTGGTGAAATGACATGTTGGCACGATAACCCTATAACTTTACAAAAAATATTAACAAAATTTAGAAAGCAGAGAAAATGGCCTCCAAAACATGGGACCACCATGCTCCATTTTTGGTGCAGATCCAAGAAGTTGCTACAGTTGGGAAAAAGAATGGAATTAGAGCACATGGTTATAAGAACAATCAGAAAACTCTGCAAACTATATCATGGGAACTCCTGGTTTTTCAGATCAAGGTGGCAGAATCTGTACTTACTGTAGAATAAGAAAAATGAGAAGTTAACAGAAAGCAATATAAGTAAACCAGTGGTTTGACTCTGTATTCATTGGAAAGCTCAATTTTGGGAGAAAAGATGAATGTAATCTGGATGGCCTCATGGTTTCTACTACTGCTGTAGACAAATGGCAGCAGCCTCAACCTTCCAAGTAGCTTGTCCACACATTCTCCAGTTGTACAGGCTGAAAGGTATCCATCAAAACATGACACAGCAATGTTCTGGCCGTATTTATCTCATTCTGTACTAGTTCTGGCATCTCAGCTGTCATGGATGTGAGCAATTTTGTATGCAAAATATAATGTAAATTTGTCACAGTAGGTTCCTAATGGTGTTCTCATTTGCCCCCATGAGCCTTTATGTAAAAGGTTTGTCCCCAATGGAAAGAGCTCTGCTGATAGACACTGGGTACAGTAAAGCATGGATTTTTGTTTTAAGATCACAACTTCCAGAACTGCACAGCTACCATAGCTGTCACCTAAATAACATTTCCTAGCTCTAGTGCAGAAACAATGAAGAGATTTAGACAGAATAAATATTACTGTTGCCTGCTGGATTTTTGTTGTTGTTGATATTTACCTATATCCTACTTTCCCCCCAAATTGGGACTCAAACCAGTTCAGAGTTTAAAAGAACAATGCAATTTAAAACATACAAAAGCAAACATTAAAATAGAATTAAATATTTCACAGTGTTAAATCAATTCAAACCTCAAGGTAAAATACCAATCTTATCTCTTTTTATGATAGGGTTACAAGCTTGATAGATGAAGAGAATGCTGTAGACGTAGCATATCTTGACTTCAGTAAGGCCTTTGACAAAGTTCCCCATGACATTCTTGCAAAGAAGCTAGTAAAATGTGGGCTGGACAGGGCTGCTGTTAGGTGGATTGGTAATTGGTTTTGACCGACCGAACCCAATGGATGCTCATCAATGGCTGCTTTTCATCCTGGAGAGAAGTGACTAGTGGGGTGCCACAGGGTTCCATCCTGGGCCCAGTGCTATTCAACATCTTCATCAATGACCTGGGTGGAGGAGCAGAGGGCATGCTGATCAAATCTGCAGATGACACCAAATTGGCAGGGGCTGCTAATACCCCAGGGGACAAGATCAAATTTCAAAATGACCTTGACAGATTGAGAGCTGGGCCAAAGCTAACAAAATGAATTTCAACAGAGAGAAATGGAAAGTCCTACACTTAGGAAGAAAAAACAGAATGCACAAATACAAGATGGGGGATGTGTGGCTGGATAGCAGTACATGTGAAAGGGATATAGGAGTCTTGGTAGATCACAAGCTGAATGTGAGTGAGCAGTGTGATGCAGCAGCCAAGAAAGCCAATGCGATCCTTGGTTGCATCAATAGGAGTATGGTGTCTAGATCGAGGGAGGTAATGGTACCACTGTATTCTGCATTGGTTAGGCCTCATTTGGAATACTGTGTCCAGTTCTGGACACCTCAATTCAAGAAGGATATCGACAAACTGGAACATGTCCAGAGGAGGATGACCAAAATGGTGAAGGGTCTGGAAGCCATGCCCTATGAAGAAAGGCTTAGGGAGCTGGGTATGTTTAGTCTGCAGAAGACAAGGTTAAGAGGGGACATGATAGCAATGTTTAAATATTTGAAAGGATATCATATTGAGGAGGGAGCAGGCCTGTTTTCTGCTGTTCCAGAGACTAGAACAAGGAGCAATGGCTTCAAGCTGCAGGAAAGGACATTCCACTTGAACCTCAGGAAGAACTTCCTGATGGTCAGAGCTGTCTGGCAGTGAAATATGGTGCCTTGGAGTGTGGTAGAGTCTTCTTCTTTGGAGGTTTTTAAGCAGAGGCTGGATGGCCATCTGTTGGGAATGGTTTGATGTGTGTTCCTGCATAGCAGGGGGTTGGACTGGATGGCCCCTGGGGTTTCTTCCAACTCTATGATTCTATGATTCTAAAATAATAAAATGCAATTTTAAAAAAAGATTAAAAGCTATTAAAAGCAGTGCAGTTAAAACAATACAGCACCCCAAACCTGTTCTTTAAAAACTTTCTGTTTTAACAGTCTGTCAGAAGAAAAAGGCTTTAGCCTGCCAGTAGAAGGACATCAAGAATGAGGGGGCCATTCTGGCTTCCCTGGGAAGAGAGTTCCAGAGTCTGGTGGCAGCCACGTGCTTGCAATGGGATTGAGAGAAGGATTGAAAGAAGGGCCTCTTCTGATGGGAAGGTTCACACAGGGAGAAATGGATATGGTCTACCAAATAACCTGAACCTGAGCCATATAGGGCCTTTCTAGGCCATAACTGGCTCTTTGGACCAGCTGAAGTTTCCAAACACTCTTCAAAGGCAGCCCCGAGTACAGTGTGTTACAACAGTCCAAATGGGATGTAATTAAGGCATGTACCGCTGTGCCAGATTCAGTGCTTCAAGGAAAGAGCCACTGGTGCACAAGCTTTAAATGTGCAAAAGCACTCCTAGCCACCACAATAACTCAACAATGAAGCAGTATCCTTTTCTTCTTTTGCTGTCATCATCTGGTCTTAGTATCAGTTCACTTGCATTTGACTTAAATCATTTGTCATTGTTGCTCTAGTTGCTGACCTAATCACTTCATTGTTTTCATTAGCCTGCTGTATCAAGGAATTCCTATGGGCCTACAAAGTTCAGAGGAGAATATTTGGAAATGATTGTACTGACGGCCCAGATCATCTCCCCATTCCAGGCAGTGATTGGGACCATGGCCCAATTCTCCCTGAGAGACACCAGGGAAACTTCTGGATCCATCAACCTCTAGCAGAGGATCACCTAACTATCATACTGAATTTAGGAGCAGCAGACACATACAAACTGATTAGTCAATAGTCTTTTCATGATCACTTTGGCCATTTTAAGGATCTATCCAAGTCACGACAAATGTTTTTATTTGCTGTTTCCATCTTTTTTTGCTAACTTTGGGAAAAAAGAGTAATCAATGACTATGCACTTTTGGTATGTACAAAGAATGCCTAGAAACTTGACTGTAATATAGAACATAAAATTTAACTTGTAAAGCATGCATAACCCAGCAATGCATTGCAGTAAACAATCCAAATAACAGCTGACCTTTCTGCCCTTCTTTCCATTTGGAATAAAGCCTTCATAAACATTGTACTGTACAGATCCTTCCTTCCTCCCGGCCTGTCTGTAACAGTCACTGGACACTTGACAAGAAAGTGATTTCCTTGTTCTTGCCTCTTAAGTGCACTACAAGCCTAAATTTCACACAAATTGAATACTCAGCCAAGCAATCTTACACTGAGTTCAGGCTGACTCACACTCAGAACACCTGTGCAAAGAAACAAGGGGCAATACAGAGCAAGAGGATAATGGGAAGTGTCTTGTAGAAACTTAAATGTTTGTTCGTTTTGTGTCATTGTATGCCACCCCTTGGACAAACAATTGACAGGACAGTTCATTATCAAATATAAGGTATTCACTTATATTAAATAGTATGCATTATTTTCAGTACCACAAAATAGTGTAATCAAATTGCAATGGAAGCTTTCAACTGAAAGTTGCAAAGAAGAGAGTTTGGAACTCCAAGAATCTGGGAGAAAAAGAAAGTTGTAAAATTTTGGAACTGTGAGTAAGCTCTGTAGACAGGATACCATAGCTGATCACCATCCAATTCACTTCAGACAGTGAAACCAACTAGAAGAATATCTGTCTTCATGACCTCAAGCACATGGGTAGGATCATATGGGAACCAGAACTCCTAGAGGAGTTCTACTCCAATGCTGTGTGGGACTTTAACAGGTACACATTAAAACTATGTATTTTTCTCAGAAATGAGCATCAGTGAAATTCCTTGGCTGGTGGTTTAATATGCTCCAAGTCTCTTGGTGGTTTCCCTGTTAGTACGGCTGTGAATTTGCTCCAACTTTAACAGAGCTATTAAAGTTATTGAAGATGTTTTAGGGCTGAGTTCAACAACCTGGATAGCTCCTTTGAAGCTCAGACTAAAACGAAGAGCAGATTTACTCTCCCAATGGCATAGAAGCTACCAGCTGTCACTGTCCCAATGTCTGGTCCCAATTAGTAGCTTCATAGCCATCTTATATTTTGCCTCTGGGAACCAAGGTAGCTTACAAAAACTAAAACCAACACAGCTAAACACATTTACAAAGCAAGAAGCCTAGCTAGTTATAAGAAATGATTGTTAAAATACAATTAAACAACAACATAATTTAAATCTTTTAAAAGGGATCTGTGAAAAGCCAAAAGATAAACATAAGCTGTACACCACACCATTAGAACAGCACACCATTTAAAGTCCTTCTAGTCAATGCCTTGAAAGCTTGTTGGAACATAACATTTTCACTTTCTGACTAATGAGGCTGCCTTTCTAGTAGTGATGTTTTTAAGTCTTCTACATCAAGTCTCAAGTCAAGTTTCAAGTCCTTGCAAGGTACTTTCAAGACAAGTCTCAAGTGTGGGAGCCAACTTTAATAAGAAAAGAGAGAGGTGGTGGTGGGGTGTATGGGGGGTGTCAATGGACTTACAAGGGTCTGCAGCTTCAGAAGAGGGGGATAGGAGCCTTCTTACTCCCCTTTACTGAAGCTTCAGAAGCTTTAGAAGGAAGATTCCTTCCTCCTCAAGCCTGTTGCCTAACACATTTGCTGTTCCTCTCTGAGAAATACGCCCTGAACTCTGGGGCAAGTCTTGCCTTCTGCTATTAGGAAAAGTTTTAGAAGGCTCCTCCAATATGCTTTGGGGACAGGTTGTTGAGCAGACCTCAACTCCATCTCAAGCCCATTGCCTAATGGGCATGCAGTTCCCCTCCAAGAAATGTGCCCTCATTTTGGGCGTGAGACAGATCATCACATGAACAGTAGGCAAAAAGAAATGGAGGCATTGTTCAAAGTCATAAAGTTTCTGGATAAATGGATTATGTTACTGAACCAAAGGCAGCAAGCCAGTCACTAAAAATATATAAGTCACAAGTCAGGTTGAGTCAGTGTGTCATTTATTGCTGAGTTCAGTCCAAGCTGAGTCATTGAAGCGACTTGAGTCCTACTTGAGTCTAAGTCAGTCTATTCGAGTCTACATCACTGCTTTCTAGACTTCGTAAAGACAGTATTCCAAAGCCTGAGAGCAGCAACTGAGAAGGCCATTGCCTATGTTCCCACCAAACAAATCTGGGTAGGTGATAGGACCAACAGAAAAGCTCCCCTGGAGATCATAGAGCCTGAGAAGACTCCGACAGGGAACAAATTCATATTCTGAACTACCTGTACTTTCCAAATAGTCTTCAAAAGTAGCTCCACAAATAATGCATGACAGTAGTCAATTCTGGATGATGCTGGAGGTTGGATTTCCATAGCCAGGTGAGTCACTAAGCATCAGCTGTTTAAAACTATTCTGTACCAGAGTGATAACCAGAACCTCTAATGACATAAGTGGATGGTAGTTGTGCAGCTCCATCTAGAACAGAGCAAATATAAATTCTATCAACAAATAAACCAACTCCTCACAGCAACTCTATCTTGTGAAGATTAAACGTATTGGCCTTCATCCTGCTATTACCAACTCCAGACCCTGGTTGAATACTCGCAGTGCCTCACTTGGCTCAGATCAGAGTGAGAAGTAGGATGAAACCCCACCACAATTCTCAAATGACTTCACTGACTAATTTCACACAGAAGTTAAAAAGCCAGGAGGAAAGCTGATGGACTACTGCTAGTCACCATGGCCATAGAGGCCACAGGAACGGCAGTCTCCTAGCATCAGTTTTTGGAAATGTCTTCTTATTTTAGAGAACCCATCCAGATGGGTAGCACTCTCCGTCTTTGTCCTGGCATAGGTCCGTTCAAGCCAACTGAGCTAGTTCTGAGGGAAAACTACGCTTCAAAGTTGAAACTGAAATGGGTCTCAGTAATCAATCTCATCTAAAAAAAATATGGAAGTGTCTGGCCATCACACACACGAGAACGTTATCCCAGAGAACAATTTTGGGAAGAATAATGTAGAAGTGAGAATTTTGCATAGTTTTTTTTTTACCCACAATTCATACATCCCAAAGTGTTTTGGGAAACTGGTCTGTGTAGAAATACATGTGAGATTTTTTGTGTGTGAAAATTGTGTTTTTTTGTCTGAAAATGTGTATGCTTTTCCTTTTCTTTCCTTTTTTCCTTTCCTTTCCTTTCCTTGCCTTGCCTTGCCTTGCCTTGCCTCGCCTCGCCTCGCCCTCCCTCCCTCCCTCCCTCCCTCCCTTCCTTCCTTCCCTCCTTAAAATAATTTCTTAGAAACACAGACCTTTTTTCTGTGTATAATTAGTGTTTTCTGCATAAATCCCAACAATTTTGCATCAAAATGTGTAATTCTGTAAACAGTTTTTTTTCTTTGCATGAAACCCCACAATTTTTGTTAACCTCCTCCCTCAAATATCTCTGTGCCAGATAATTTCCCCAAATATGTCAGGGTGTGAAAACACCCAGTGGCCATTCACACCACAGAATTATACTAGTCTATTCTAACTGCCATGGCTGCATCTGATGGAATCCTGGGATCAATAGATTGGTGAAGCACTAGAGATCCCTGGCTGAAAATACTAAAGGCTCCACCTGAAACTGCTAGTCACAAGATTCCAGAAGACAGAACAATGGCAGTTTAAAGTGAAATAATAACTCTATAATTGTGCAGTATAAATGAGCCCTGTGGAGGAAAATGTACAGAAATACCAGTTTTCCCCTCAGCGAGAAGAAAACTGCAGAAATTTCCTCATGTATGGGCATGAAATACAGTCATCCCTCAATATTGGAAACAAGATATTAAAATAAATTTGGACGAATGGAAAACAAGAGTTATGGACATGACGGAGATGGAGAAATTAGCAAATTCATTAAAGAATAAAGCTGTACAATTTGAAAGAGAATGGAGAGAAATAAGAGAATGGCTCCAAATGGATTGAAATGGTATGGTATAACTGTTTTGTTTGATTATTTGACTGTTTGATAATTGTATTGTTTGATTCAACTGGAGAAAACTGGAGAAAATAATTTGATATAAGGAAATGGGGGAGGGTAACATTTGTGAAGAATGTACCCAATTTAAATTTTTTTCCTGGAAACTTTAATAAAAATATTTTTTAAAAAGAAGAAATACAGTCATCCTTCCACATTCACTAGGGTTAGCAGCACAGGACTCTTGTGAAAGTGAAAAAAATGTGAACAACTCTAGGCCCTCTCAAACGATATTTAACACACACAAAAAGGATGACCACCATATTCAATGCACCATGGATTCCCTTGAGGCATCAGGGTTCCTTCATAAGGCAGAAATGGGTGGCTGGTGGGGCTTACTGCTGCCCTATTAAAAATAGAAGGATCCATTTTTAAGAGGGACCAATTTCTCAGTCTCACGAGGCTTGCAATCCCTACTAAAATGGCATAGGGAGGCAGCAGAGGTGACAGCAAATAATCTGTGAATAATCAAATCTGCAAAAAGTGAAACCCGCAAATGTGGAGGGCTGACTGTAGTCAAAGATTTAGATCTCTAATTTTTACAACCCAGAGAAGACATGGAATACACAGAGATACATGACTGTAATTTCAGCAGTAACAGCAAACTAGGCCAAATTCAGAATCTGGGGCAGGCAGCAGTGACCACAAAAAATGGTGTGTATATGTGTGTGCGTAAAAGGACTACGGGTGATCCATGGACCACAGTTTGCTCCTCTTTTGTGCTGACCAAGGCCCTTTCCGCACGGGATAAGTAGAACGGCGCGATGCGACCTCTGATGGAGGTCGTCCGCACCTTGGGAGTGGACTGGGTCGGACTACTTGTCGCAGTTCTGCACCTCAGTCCGCTCTGGAGGTGCAGCATGCTTTTTAAAAATGAATTGGTCGCGCAGCATGCTTTTTAAAAACCTGTTTTTACAGTTTTTTCAAAAGGACGGAGTGCGCCACTCTGTGCCACTCCATTCCCACACTCCAGTGCAGATTTGCAGGCGCGCACCAGTGAGTGCCTGCAGATCTGCCGGGGGCAGGCTTTAGGCTGGTGAGCTTCAGCAGTTGGTGGGGAGCCTCCACCAACCGGAAGCTGCTATTTTGGATGCCGGAGCAGTGCAGAGCAACGAGCTCGCACTGCTCCTCAGGACGGACTGAAACGGACCCACCAAAAAGCCGGTGAGTAGCAGCAGGGAGCGTTTCCCTCGCCACGTGAGGAAAGGGCCCAAGAGAAATATTATATCCTTTATAAAGAAAGGTAACCAAAAAAGTATCCATTAGAATAGCTACTGCCCCAAAAACTCTGTACTACCAGGCATATTCACATGGCACATAGAGTTAAAAGTTATGGCCTCCACACTGAACAGCAAGTTGGGAGGTCTCCACATCACAGATACATAACTGAATTATTCCAAGAACTAAGAATCTAGTTTTATCCCCTTTGCAGAAGATGCATATAAAGACTTTATATATCAAACAGCATTTGCCTGCAGTGTAACCTTTGTCAGAATATGCTTTGGTTTGAAATTAACATAAATCCTCTTAAATGGATTCTGTCTTCCCAAGGCTCATTAAGCAACTGAGGCATCTATGCTTTTGCTTTGCTATTTCATCCAGCTTAGCTGCTCTGGCTTAAGGCTTCTTCTGTTGTCTTCAAAGCCAGGATTGCTCCATTATCTACTTTTCTAATTGTCTGAAGAGAATACAACCAAGTTGTGAATTTCTCCCCCTTTTCTCTATTCCTCACAAAACTGGCCCAATTGCATTTAGTAAATGGGGCCCCTCCTGACTCTGCAAGGTTATATAGGCTGATTCAAATGCCACTTTTCTGAATGAACACATATGTATAATGCATCCTGTATCCTGACAAAAGATGAACCTGATTGAACCAGGAATGGAATAATGGAATCCAGACATTCAAAATACTTCCAACTTACAAGCATATGTTAGTGAGTCAGACATACTGTGTGCTCCCAGTGAATCTTGTTTATTAATCTATCAAACAGGAAGGCAGTATCCACCAGGGTCAGTTCTGTTGACAGAACTGCTTCCATAGGCAGAACTGGGAGAAGGTTGATTGTCTTTCCTCCTGGAAGCCAACTTGCACCCTCAAAACCTCCCCTGGAGATCTGAGAAATTCTCAGGGCCAGGTTTTGTGTGTGTGTGTGTGTGTGTGTGTTTGCTTTGGAGAAGAAAAGGGTGAGCACAGAGGTAGGCAACTGCAAGAGGGACAGGTGCCAAAATGTGCCCTTGGAGTGGGGGATCTCACCCTGAACATTTGCAAAAAATGAAATTTGGTTTCCATTTCCAGATAGTTTTGGGAGGTGGAGGTGTAGAGGTAGGGTGTGTTTGATTTATACAATATTCCTGGGTAGCTATTTTACTATTCAACACTCTAAGGGTGTTTTATCTATGCAATATTCCAAGGGTAGAAATTTACCTATTTTGAGTAATCTCCAGATCCCATGCTTTTTCCCCCATGATTGCAAGGGTTTACGGGGTCATGGGGGCCATAGAAGTTCCTACGGACTGCATGTGGCCCGGGGCCATAGTTTCCTCACCATTATCTTGGGATAAGGCTGCTGGAACAATATTGGATTTAGGCCCGCATATTAATCTCCCCATTCAACTTCTTAGGAGAGCCAGCATGGTGTAGGGATGAGCATTGGGCTATGATCTTGGAGACCAGGGTTTGATTCCTCTCTCAGCCATGGAAACCCGCTGGGTGACCTTGGATGTGTCACGTATTCTCAGATCCAGAAAACCCTATGACAGGTTTGCCTTAGGGTTGCTATAGGTTGGAAACAGCTCGAAGGCACACACAATAACAACAGCAGCAGCAACAACATAACTTCTTAATTGGCTTTTAGTATTAGCACTTATTAAAAGTGAATTAAGAAGTTATGATGATGTTGTTGTTGTTGTTGTTGTTGTTGTGGTGTGCCTTCAAGTAGTTTCTGATTTATGGAGACCCTAAAGTGAACCTATCACAGGGTTTTCTGGGGCTGAGAGTGTGTGACATGCCCATTAGCACTTATTATTATGGTTTGAATGTTGGACTGTTGGCGACCAGGGTTCAATTCTCCACTCGGTTATGGAAACCTTCTCTGTGACCTTGAGTGTGTCACACACTCAGGCCATTTCTACACTACACTGTTATAGTGCTATTATTCACTTTCAACATCCTGTGGAGTTCTGGGGTTTGTAGTTTACTGAGGCCAAAGAGCTCTCTGGCTGAGAATTCTAAACGCCCTTCCCCCAAACTGCAAACCCCAAGATTCCATAGGATGTTGAAAGTGGAATAACAGCACTATAATGGTTTAGTGCAGAAATGGTCTCAGACCCAGTAACCCCCGTGATAGATTCAGCTTAGGGTTGCCATATGTCAGAAACAACTTGAAGGCACACAACCACAACATATTAGCACTTATTTATACTGCTTATAGAAAAAAAAATACTGATAAATTTCAGCTCGGCTCTAGTTCCTGGAATACAGGAAGTTATACCAGTTCAGATTAATTATCCATCTAAGATTGCTATCATTTTCTTTGACTGACATCAGATTTCCAGAATCAAGGGGACAAGTTTTTCCTGTTACCTCCTATTGGATTCTTTTAATTGGACATACCAGAGGCTGGCTATGTCATGAGACAATATGACTCACTGGAAAAGACAATAATGCTTGGTAAAGTGAGAGCGTCAGTAGGAAAAGCGAATGACCACATTACGGGTGGGGAGATTCAATCAAAGAAGCCACAGCCCTGAGTTTGCAAGACCTGAGCAGGACTTCTTAATAGCAGGGTGTCTTGGACATCTCTGATTCACAGGTTCACCCTAAGCTGAGGCCACCTTGATGGCAATTAACAACTTGCACTGCCAAATGTTGATATCATTGGCAAGTTTTGATGCACAAATATTAGAATTCGTAGCATGGTGCTACCCTGTGCTACATGAGTAGAATAACATGCATTAAAAAAGCCCCAAGACTTGGAGTACTATTTTCTTGGCTTGTGAATAATGATGGAAATATTTTAGACTGCATCATCTCCCCTTTCTTTGTGATGCCATTAAGAGAAATTGATTTTGATAAAGAATTGGAAGATATATTTAGCATGGAGGGCTGCACTGGAAAGTCTAAGCCACAGGGCTATTGCTGACATTCATATATGATTAATGTAATTAATATAGATTCCGCATTACTACTCTCACTGATATCAAACCATGGGTGCTAAAAGAAGAGTTTGCAGCCAATTCATCTGTAGTTCTATCTATTGTTTGAATTCAGGAGAGAGGGTGGGAAACATTATCAGTTTTAAGTGCTGTAGGCCGTGATGAATTACAACTTTTCTCTATTAACTTCAATGTTGAGAACCTCTTTCTTCTTTTTCCACAAGCAAGCAAGAAAGTACGTATTGGTGGAAAGTTAAGGCCTACTACAATTATTTGTTATTGTATAGAAAGAGCTCTTACCTACTTCCCCTGTTAAGTTACATCTGCTGTATATATCTGAAACTGGATGGATATTCTAATGTCTGGTGAAGGGAAAACACTAGTGTTTTTACTTAAACATTACAGATCTGGTTCTTTGCATACTGTGCATTCTAAATAGAACAATGTGCAACAGGATGTAGAAATAATTTTAAGGAATTTGCATCATATGCTTTTGGTATAGGATAGAAATGTGTTAAGAGAAAGCAGCTCTTTCATAAAAGGGATTTTGCATCTGCAATGAAATACAGTTGCAATTATGAAGCTTGTTTTTATACATAACAATAGGAGACAACCTGTCATCAGCATAATTAAGGGGGTGTCTGCAATAAAACAGTTTGAAATTAGGATGCATAATCTTTAGTAGGCCACGGTTAGAGAACGTCTTGAGTGCTGACACAATGAATCAGTTCTGTTTTCATGACTCAAAGGACTTTGTTATCCAGATACATCTATCTAGAAAATCCTAGAGCTGTTTCACCCATTACATTGCCTTAAACCCAGGCTTAAGATAAAATGCACGTTCAAAAGGTAGGCACATCCAAACCCATCCCTTCCACACCCCTGGAGATGGCATACACAACTTGTAAACATGAATATATATACCTACTAGTGTATATACCTGGCGTTGCCCAGGAGTTTATTTTCTCATAGGTAATACTTGCTAGAAAGATTGGAGATCCTGTGTCTCCAATTCCTCAAACTTTCTTGTCCAGCACCTGTAACTTTTCCCCATATTCCCCAATCCAATCTGTATTCAGAATTATTAACATAGACAGGTTGGGTTCCTGAGGAAATACGCTGCTCTCCTCCTTGCTGCTAGGCCTCATCTCCATAGCAACCGGCCAGGCCCAAGAGCTCTGGCTGAGAATCCTAAAGCCCCCCCCCGCCTAAACTGCAAACCCCAGGATTCCATAGAGTCTTCTTAGGCGGCCAATCATATGAGATCTTGCCTGACACAGACAAACAGATAAACTTTGACTTTTATATATTAGATATGTCTGTATAGCTATATCTACATCTATATTGCATGGGTTTTAGAACAAGCTAGGACCTAATTGCCAATGGTGCTGAGAAAGTTGGGACCAACTCCCTGGTGTTGCTTTTTGAAGGGAAAAACAAGGCATATATCTGAAAACCTTTTAAGGAATCAGCATAACTGTCTCCAGGTACTGTGTACTCCAGACAGGAAAATAGGTGGGCACAGAGAGAGCAATTCTGGTCAGAAAAGGCTGTGAGAAAAGAATACTTCTTGTAGTGCCACGGCTGTAATCAAATGTACACTGGGACAGTTGTATCTGTGAGGGATTGGTTCCAGGACCCCTTGCAAGTAATAAACATTGTCCATTCTCAAGTTCCTATGAAAAAAATGGCTCAGGGCAACAGCAGCAGTGGCAACAAGCTGCAGCAGATATATGTAAATCATTGCTGCTATGCCCCTGCTGAAGCCCCAGGGTAGCCAGCAGCTCCTGGCTGAAGCTCCTTGCTGTACTGCAATTCTTAATAGTGGGGGAGGTCCCAAGACTTGTACTTGTGAATGAGAGATGAGGATCGGCCCCAGCTGCCAACAATCACAAGACTACAAGCAGCTTCAGCTAGGACCTGCTGGCCACCTCAGGACTGTTGAAAAAGGCAACACCACCCCAGCTGCCATGTCCCTGTTGAAGCAACAGAGCAGCAAGCTCTCTTCCTGATGCCCTGCATCTGGGGATCACGTGAGATGCCCGCTTTGCAAGATGCCTGGGCCTTGCTACCACCTTCCCTGCTGCCAAGATGACATCTGCAGTAGATGTCAGGTAATTTAATTTTTAAAATATTTTCCACTGTTCACTTTGCATAATTTGTGAATCCTGAGCTTGCAAATACCAAAGTCACACTGTACATCCCCTAAATCTGCCCTTCCTTTTTATTTCTTTTAATGGTGGCAAATTGATCAAGGATCTCCTAGCGTCATGTATAGGTTGAGCCTTGGGTGCAGCCCACAAGCGGTGGGAGAAGAAAATTTGGTTCATGTATAACTTCACTCTCCAAATTGAAATTTTGTCAAAAAAGAACTCAGGGACATAATTTTTAAAAGACAAATTCACAATGGAACAGAACAGCATCAACAAGGGCATCTGTAATGCAGACCCACTATTATTTCTTTCCTTTGTTCACACTCTTTGCCTCCATTGGTACTATCTTAGAGCAAGAAGGGAGGAGATGCAGAGAAAGAGGTCAGCAGCGCTTTCCAATGCTGTCAAAGAAATACTAGCAAAAGCTGAATGGCCTTTGACATGGAGAGACCACAAAATGCAAAGCCCTTAGCTTTGCTTCTGGACAAAAGCAGGATCTTTAGAGTAGGATGACTAATTTCTGTGAATCAGGATGAACTGCTAGAAGAGAAGAAATTGAGACTGGCCTACACAGTATTTCAAATGTTTGAAAATGAAATTTAAAAAGCATTTTAAAAAATCTCATTGATGAAAAAACCAGACCAAAACAACAACAACCACTATATTGTGAATAAGCATGACCTCTAATCTTTTATTCTAGTACTACAAATTAATCTATTACAGAGCCTACCTGCACAACAAATTTATCATAAGTGGTGTATAACTTTGATAGTGTTCCCCCCAAAAATCTCAGGAATTGTAGCATAGATAAGGCACTTGCAAATTTGTTAGCTTCCCATTCAGAACAACAATCCCAACAGTTCTGAGGCAAAAGCAATGGTTGTTAAATAAGATTTGCATCTGTGTTGTAGACATGCCCATTAATTTTTCCCAATCTTTCAATGCCAAGTCTTTAAACTAGAGAAATCTGAATTTATATTACAAATGAATTTAATTAAAACTGAATGAGAAATAAATCTCTACATTGGTAAGATGAAATAATAATTTTTTAAAAATCAGTGTCTAATTTTTGAAACACATATATTTTTCCTTCACTTTTAAAAACTTTACTTGGAAATAACTCTACCAGTCTGCTGCAACAAAAACCTGTTGTTGTTGCTGCTGCGTGCTTTTATATCCTTTCCAACTTATGGCAACTATAAGGTGAAGCTATCACGGGGTTTTCTGGGGCATAAAATGTATGATGCACCCAAGGTCACCCAGTGGGTTGAGTGGGAAACTGAACCCTGGTCTCCAGAGTAGTAGCCCAATGCTCAAGCTATTATACTATGCTGGCAGCAAAGCCTACAGAGGCCTAAATCAAATAGTAATGTAGAACGGATATAGTGAATCAGTGGAATTTATATAGATGTTGATTTACCGAACTCTCAGTAATTCAGTGGGTTGACTCTAATTGGGATTAACAATTGCGTTTAGGGCATGATGTCTTGTGGCATTTTAAGACTAGTATGTTTTATCGGACATGAGCTTTTGTGTATTCCAGCCCACTTTGTGTGATGAAATGGGCTGCTACCTGTGAAAGCTTTTGCCAAATAACACTTCGTTTTTTAAAATAATATTTACAGTGATCCTAAAAACTTTATTTGATTGATATCTTTTATATATTTTCAGTTAAGCCTCTTCATTGGCTTGGGCAACATCCCTAAATCGCATCAGCTTCTATCCCATAATCAACAACCAACACCTCAATAGAAAATTGCTGGGTAAGAAAGTGTTTCCTTATGATGAGCAGCAAAAAAGTTACTAGCTCATTGTTTCTGTCTGCATTAGACATGCCACCCAAATGTTATTTAAAGAGAGCATGGAGCTGACTGCAAAATCCTGATTATCTGACCTCATAAAAAGAAGTGTTTCACCCCTTTTCATTCTTTCATGAACAGCTAACTCTTGATCGATTGTCTCTCACTGGCTGGTCTTTGGATGCACCCAGCTGCACCACCAATACGGCTTTCTTTCTTGAATTGGTTCAGTTTTTTAGAAGCTTATTGCGAGAAGAGGCTTTGCCCTTCTGAAAAGCAAAAAGAGAGGCCTTGCTCTCTGTGGGTGGCTGCATACTGCACAATGTAGTTGCATGAGGCAAAGAAAGAGATGATTTTGCTGCCATCTGTTCTCTTCCCTGGTCATTTCTCAGAAGGTGCCTTAGAAGATGCCTATCAAGAGCAACTCTTCTTTTAAACCTTATTCACACGTCCTAGGAAATAACTGTTATCCACAAGATCTCCACCAGATAACTCCAATTCCTTGTTTTCCAGTTTATCTAGCAATACTAACAGAGAGAGTCACTGCTAAGTAGGTCCTCACCTCTCCACACCTCTTAGCATCAGCTTTGTTCTGTGCCTGTCAATGATGTTGCTGCTAACTAGAGATAGAAAGAATATTCGTCACTGTTTCTGAGAAGAATAACGGATTTCCCAATTTTTAGGAAACCCTTGGCGAGAACACTATAGCGGTGAGATTCTTCACACTTTGCAAAGTTTCTCAAAGGAATTATTCTGTGCAGAAACAAAGGAGTTTTTTTCTTAAATGCCAAACTCATATTTTTGGACAGAAAATGTGTTTCTTCTTCAGGAAACAGTGTGTTTTGTGTAGAAAACACTTTTTCCTGCACAGAGAATACTTTTTATGTGCAAAAACATGGATTTTTTTCCCCTCACAGAAAAGCCATGTATATTTCTAGGCAGCATAATTTACAAAGTACCAACACCTCTCAATTCTTTGTTTTCTCCTGCAGCAGGAAGAAAGTGATGGCAACTCTTTGTCCTTGCATGTGAGCAAGAAGAATATGAAAATTTACATTTTTATGACACATATTCACATATTCGTATCTTAAGGGACTTAAGATTCCTGACTCTGGATACGTACAGAACCAAAGAGAAACAGTTGGTAATCCAAACTTGCTAAAAATGCCACAGTTTGTACACTGCTAAGCATTCCCTAATTCTTCCAGTACTAGGAACAGAATTTGGGAAAGTAATTTTTTTTGACTTACAAGTCCCAGATTCACCTCCAAGTCAGCTAGCTGAAGAATTTGGGAAGATTCAGTCTTCAAAAGTAACTTCCAGAAGCTCCAGCTATGAGCTAGCAATACAGGATTAAACTTTGTTTGGAGAAGAGAGAGCACACATGATTTTTTTTTTTAAAAATCCATTTATTTATAGATAAGACAGTTTTTTACCTGGGTAGAATAATTCCTTCTCATATTGCTCACCATTTGCTCTCTCTGTGTATGTATGTCTGTAATGCTTTGAGCATTCGGCTAAGGCTTCAAGAGATCAGAATTCAAAATCCTGCTTGACCATGGAAAACCACTGAATGAGCTTGGGTAAGCAGTAGTAGTAATAGTAGCAGTAGCGACAACAACAGTTATTTGTTTGTAATTGCTGTCAAGTTGTCTTCAACTCAACTCATGGCAACCCTATGAATGAGGTGTTGCAGACTGAGGGTCATAGCTTCCTTGACTGAATCTCTCCATCTGCAGTGTGGTCTTCTTTTACTAATACTTTCAACTTTACCAAGGATTAATGTCTTTTCTAGTGACTCATGTCTTCTCACAATATGCCCAATGTATATAACAGTTTCAGTTTAGTCATCTTGGCTTCGAGAGAGAGTTCAGGCTTGGATCACGCTAGGACACATTTGTCTTCTTTGCAGTCTACAATATCTGTGGAACTTTTCTGCACAGTGGGGGAGCTTGGAGTGTGTGGAGGGGGGCTGGAAGGGAGTGGGGCTATGGTGCAAGGGGCATGCCACTGTGCACAGGGGCATGGCTGTGGTGCGTGAGGGTGTGGCCAGGGCATGTGAGGTCGTGGCTGTGGGTCAGGATGCCCCAAAAACATTTTTGCCTGGGGAAAATCGTCCCCTCACCTCCACGTTCCTACGCAACTGCTTCTCTAGTACCACATTTCACATGGGTTGATAGTATATTTGACTTCTATATTGGCCATCAGGTGATGTCCATATATGCAGTCATCTCATTGGTTGCTTGAAGAATGTGCTAGTGATGAACAAACTAGTGGCTTTGCAAAATTCAGTCAGTCACCTTCCTGGTTTATTTCTTGATCCTAGGCCAAATTTTCTACAGTCTTTGATTCTGCTCTGTTTCCTACTTTTGCATTCTAATTGCCTGTGATTAACCAGTGTGTGATTTGGTGTGTGATCAGTTTCCTCCTGGACTCTACATAGAATCTTTCAGTTTCTTCTTCTTCTGTCTCTGTAGTTAAAGCATAAACTTGGGTCATTTCTGCACTACACTGTTATAGTGCTATTATTCCACTTTCAACATCCTGTGGAATTCTGGGGTTTGTAGTATACTGAGGCCAAAGAGCTCTCTGGTTGAGAATTCTAAATACCCCTTCCTAAACTGCAGATACCAGGATTCCATAGGAAGTTGAAAGTGGAATAATAGCATTGTAACAGTGTAATGCAGAAATGGCCTAGGATTATAGTTATACTGATTGGTTTTCCCTGAAGTCTTATTGATATTATTCGGTCATATCCCTTGACTGCTTTTTCTACCTCTCTCCTCACTATTAATGACACTTCATTTCTTCTTAGATTTTCACTTCCTACATAAAACACTGCGTAATTATCTGACTCAAAATATCCCGTTCATGGCTACCTTAGCTCCAAGTATTTCAATCCTCATACATTCCATTTCTTATTTTTCTATGTCTAGCTCCCCTGATTCATGCTTCTCACATTCCATGTTCCTATAATATGTGCTGTGCAGCTTCAGATTTTCCTTTCGCTTCTGAGCCCATCAACAGTCCAGTTACATCATTAGCCACAGCACTACTTATAGTTGTACCTTGTTGGCTTGTTGAATGCCTTCCAACCTGGGAGTGTCTCCTTTCATTTTGGAATGTCTCATCACAGAGTTTTCATGGCAAAAGACATTAAAAATTAGTTCACCATCCCTCCTTCTGCACAGTATCAATAAGTGTTAGCTATGATGCCCCTGCCATTGTCTCTGAGAGATCCTCCTCCAGTGTCACCTGCAGCCCAGTAGATGTTTGGCCCAGTGTGGCTCCTCAGCAAAAGCCTGTCTGACATGGGAGACCCTACCAGCAGCACTGCTGCCAACAGTATAGCCTGTTGTCTCATAGAAGCACCACGGAAAGTTACACTCTGCCCTGTATCGAAAGATCTCAAACAGCATTAAACAGTTTAGAACTATAAAATAATGTAGATAAGCTAAAAACATATTAAACAACATTAGGAGCTAAAAACAGACTTAAAAGATTTAAAAGTTTTAAAAACTAATTAGGTCACACTCTCTCACCCTCAGAAGAAGGCAATGGAAAACCTACTCTGAAAAAATCTTGAGAAGAAAAGCCTAGGTAGGTTTGACTTAGGATCTCTATAAGCTGGGAATGACCTGCCTTAGGTTTGCCTTAGGGTCTCCATAAGCTGGGAATGACTTGAAGGCACACAAGAACAAGTGTGTGTATGCGTGCATAATGATCACTGTCTACTACCCCAGCTCTTCTTGGTGGCTAATGCCTGGCAGCTGCCCTTTGTCTCCTCAAAGGCCCTGGGAGTGATGCTATATGATGAAGTACCCCTACTTTGACAGGGATCTTTAAGTGAAAAAGCTGGGAGCCATTTATGGGTATAATCTCTAGCAGGGCTTAAATATACTAAAGGCACTGGATCTCATCAGATCCTGAAAGCTAAGCAAGATCAGCCCTGGTTAGTATTTTGATGGGAGACCATCAACGACTACCAGGTGCTATTTCAGAAAAAGAAACTGGCAAAACCATCTCTGAGTGTTTGTTGCCTAAGAATACCCTGTGAAATTCATTGGGTTGCCTTTAGTTGACAGGTGACTTGAAGGCACAATCACACAGTGGCAATGAATTTTAGCTACTGTAGAATTTCACTGCTTGTACCTAAAAACTTGCAAAGGTATATTTGTTTGTCCTCTCTCAACTAAATCAGAATGTTTCACTTGAGAACTTTTGACTCAGGTCTAAATAAGATCACCACAGCAGAAAATAGATATTGTGACAGCCCCACACTTTCAGCCAGCTCACAGCTCTTGGCATTCACTCTGTCTTCTCTCTCTGCATATTAAATCAGAGCACATATGAACCCCCCCACAAAAAAATTCTCCAAGCTATTTGTAAACAGAAAAATGTATGTGGGCAGTGGGGACATTTTTATAGCATCATTCATGGTATGGAGGGGCAGACATTTTTGCCAAGCAGTTGCCAATGTCTTGAAAGAGGTCATTCTCTTGAGATAAATCTACTAATGGATGAGACTCCTTTTGAATCTTCCGAGAATTTTCTTTCCCCCCCCAAACTTTTGGAATATACTTGGAAAAATTCTCCACTCCTGATAAAGCTTTATTGTCAGTACAGATGAAGGAAACAAGGGGTTAAGGGAGGAGAACTGGAAGAAGTAGAGGCCAGAGACACTGTTTCCTGTCTGGAATGTTAAAATATCCTGGGCTGGATGTGCACGAGCCTAAAATTCTCCATCTTATTCATCATGGCAATATTTAGGGTGGAGAGGCATTTAACCCAGCCCTCCCAGCTCTGGAGTTTGAGGGGAGCCCAACTCCCTTCCCTTGGGAATTTTTAGGAAATTCTCCATTCCAACAGGAAGCTCTGTTCCAAATTGTTTACTGCCCCACCTCTATTTTGAAGGGTGTCACTTCTGAAGACTGGATTTCAGGCCTTCAAGAGAAACATCCCCAGTGACTAATGACCTTTATGGTTCTTTTGGTTAACATCCTAACAATGAAGCTTACAACAAGATATAAACACAAGCACAAGTGGGTCCAAGAGCTTGGGAACACTAGTGGGATCTTTGCCATTTTCCATTTGAGCAGAAGATCCCATAGTATATCACTAGTAGCTTTTGAAAACTTCCTCTCGAAAGACGTTTTCATGTGCCATGGCATTAGTGTGTACACAGGTGCATGTATACACTCTTAAGAAAAGATACTCAAGTACTGCATTGAACTAATAGTGTCTAATTACTGCAAGCTTAAAATTCAAACCTTTGAGCAGTTACTAGAGAACAGCACAAAAAAAGCAACCTGTTTCAGGCAACACTATGAAGGAAATCAATGAAGGCACACATTTGTCAAAATGGTAAAGAAACAATTTTCAAAATCTTGACTGAGGAGATGGAAACAGTATTGGCAAACCTCAAGAATCATTTAGTGTCTTTAGCTAATGGCAGTTTTCATCCTATTTTCTATGTTTTTCAAGCAAATGCCAACACTTACCAAGCTACCTTCATAAAAACCTATGAGAGGCCCAACATTTTTCTGAAATGTGCTGGTAAATAGCTTGCGCAATTCAAATAACTGAAATTTAGTTCACTCTCCAAGGTAAATGCTGACATTTGCCAAGGGAATCTAGAAAATATTCAGAATGAAGAATTCATTAATCCAGGAGAGGTATCCTGTGAGAAACTTTTTATTGTAAACAGGACCTACTTCTTGTTTGGGCTGGCTTCAGTCCATGTGAGCTTTATGGCTTGTGCAGACATTTCTTTGTGTTTTTCAGTTTCTCCTTGAGAATGTCACTGTCTTTGTATCTCCCATGAGGACATTATATTTCGGGGCTTTAAAATCTCTTGTTAACACTCTTTTTAACGTGTTGAAGGGTGTTCTCAGCACTTTTCCACAGTGAGTGATTTTAAGGTTTCATTTATCTGTGATTTAAAAACAAAACCAGCTGACTTTTACTGTATAGAAGCAAGCACAGTCACTAGGAACCTGCATGCTTCCATTCTAGGAAGTAATGTATCACTGCCAGGGACTGCTGAATCTGTGCATGTCAGCCCCATGCGGTGAATCACTGGACGTAACTGGAAGCTTCTTTACATGGCCTTTTCTGACAAGACCTCCTTCCTTAATTAATGAATTCTTCATTCTGGATATTTTCTTGATTTCTTTGGTAAACGTCCCCCCAAGGCAGTCATTCCATCTTCCTGGCTGGCTGCAGAATCAAAAGGCTTCTTCCTCCATCTTGTGTTCCTTAAACTTCAGTTTATTCCTGTATCTTTGATTTTTGATCTTGTTTGTTTTTGTTTTAGCCCTGATTTCTGGTTTGCTCCTTGACTTTCTCTCCTGGTTTGTCCTCTGATTCTGACTTATCCTTTGGCCTTGACTTCTGGCTTGCATCTTAGCGCTGCCTCCCAGTTTCTCCTTTGGACTGAAGTTCTCTGTTCCTAATGTCTAGTTCTCAGTCCTCACCTTACCCCAGACCACTAACTACCATATGGCCCTGACCTTCACTCCAGCATGTGCACTGATGAAAACCAGGATAAATTTGACCAAGCCAAATCAAAGTGTGGTCAAAAGGTTGTAGCCAGGCAACAAGAGGCAAAAGCTATTAATAAGGAAGAAGACATAAAACAACTGTTTGAAGCAGAGGAACCCTGGAATTTATGGACTTAGTTTAGGAAGGACAAGACTCCACCCCTTCCTTTCCTTCTGGCTGAGTTAAATGAGTGCAAACCACTTTTGCTCTTTCAACTCATTTCACAGCAAGTGAAGTAAGCTGAGGCCAAACTGGGAAAGTAGGAAGAGGAGAGAGAAACCATACAGTTTAAAGGCAGCTGAGAAAGTGGGACAAAAGAAGATCAAGTGAGGCTGTCCCTGCCAAATTGTGGCAGTTAGAGGATATATCATAGCAGCCCAGGTGATCGTACCAGGCCTGTTTGCTGCTGCTCCACCACCTACCACACTGCGTGTGGTCATTTGGGAAGGGAGTACTGAACTTGGACCCCAAGGACCAATCTTAGTTACACCACTATACCAGTTCATTGATATGGGTAACCCCCCCTTCAGTTTAGTCAGAAAACATAACCTGTATTTTGAGAATCACTTAACCCCTCTGAGTATCATAAATCAGGGATTAATGAAAGTGAATGATCATATCTGCAACCACAATGGTCTAATTGCAATGGTATCTGTTCTGTACAAGGGCTCAGTTTAAGGACAGCAAGAGACTAACAAGCTGTTCTCCCATTCATCTCATGCCACAATCTAAATCTTTAGCCACTGGCACTTCCAAAGGATTTCCTCATTTGTTTTTCCACCTGTACTGCAGTGTCATTTATGTGTGTGTTTTAAAAAGGTTGTATTTTCTCTCTTCTCATTGCCCAACCCTATTCCCAGGAGTAGGTCTATTTCCTTTCTAAAGGACGTAAATAGTTTAGATGTAAATATTATTCTTCCTCAAGTTTATCTATTGTTCAGAAAAGCTGGATGCAGACAATGAGTCTATGTGGCCATGGCCATAATATTTACTGCACTCCAAGAATTTGTATAGGCCAGGACACCCACTTGAAAATAAATAAGCCATTAATGTATGGAAGTGATATTGAGTCAGGACAACAATGCTATTTTGATTTGATGTAGCTGATTATTTTCTTTTATTAAAATGCTTGGTCTTCTGTTGTTTGTTTGGTATACAAACACTGACATTGAGCATTGTTATTTTACTCCGTGTTGTTGTTGTTCTGTGCCTTCAAATCATTTCTGACTTATGGCAACACTAAGGCAAACCTACCATAGGGTTTTCTTTACAAGCTTTGTTCAGAGGAGGTTTGCCTTTGCCCTTCTTTAAGGCTAAGAGAGTGTGACTTGCCCAAGGTCACCCAATGGGTTCCTATGGCTGAGCAGGGATGAAAACTGTGATTTCTAGTCCAAGGTTCAATCAGCTACACCATGCTGGCTCTCCTATTTTACTCCTCACGACCATATTAGATGTATTTAAACAGAGAGAAACAAAATGGCACCTGCACTCAAGTGGTGATTTGTGTACAAGGAAATAAAATGTGTACAAGAAGTAGAATGGTTGCCATGTCATCTGTGTCAATTTCGACAGTGAAAGGCATTATAGTTTGCTGTAGCTAAAGCTACAAAGATTTCTTTAAGGTGTAATTGTCACCTTAAAGAGTAACACGTTTATATTAGCATAAGCTTCTGTTGAGCTTTTGCCTATATAATGAAATGGATGGAGTGTTATCAGAATTTCATATATATGATATATAGATAGAGAAGGGGATGGATGAGAAGGAAGTCAGAGGGAAATAAAATGCAGAAACCATCATCACTGGGATGCAGAACCCTCATGAACATGGATAAACTGTGAATAACTCCCCTCCCGTGATCTCTCTCCCATTCCTTTCTGGAGCTCCCCCAAAAAATTCCCTTGCCTTTTGCCTGGCATGTGAGCCTTCTTTCTCAGAGCTGGGGCCAGAGGTTAAGCAGAAGGAAGGCATGCACATAGATCCATGGAATCAATGGGAACTCAGCAGATCAACTTTTACATAGGTTTCATTGATTCAGCAAGTCTACCATAACTGGAACTAACATTTAGGTTTAGGTGAATGGGGTATGCCTTCAGGTAAATACATACATCTGATTATTGATGCCGTAACAAACAAAAAATGACATTCTTTTTAATGTTAATGTTGTGAATGGGGAATACGTAGTCCACCAGATGTTTCTAGACTCTAAATCCCAACATCTCTTGCCACTGGAAAGACTGGCTAGGTCTTAAGTGAGTTGCAGTCCAAAACTTTTAGAGGGTCACATGTTCCACAAGCCTGATCTACATGCTTTTGTTGCTCATTGAAAGTAAATTTATCCAAATTGGGCTGGGAACATTTGAGGTAGAAAATGCTGGATATGGATGAGGGAATACCAAAGATATAAAAGAACAGCAAAGGAGTTTGAACTAGGGTAGAGCAGAATGTGGTGTGTCACATATGGAACAATGTTTAGGGATGTCAGGTTGGATGTTTCTCTGTTGGAGAGTGGAGAAATGGGGCATGGAAAACCACTCAATTTTGTTCATGTCACCAACACACCTCCCCTACTTTCCGCTGACTCTACTGGGAGAGGACAGTAGTGGCTGGGGATCTGGAAGGTAAAGAAGGACAGGTATCTTCATCTTGCTTGATGGAGCTTTACTGTACCTCATTTTACTCTTTGCTGTACTCAGGATTAAAGTTACAGGAGCCTCATTCCATACCCAACCTCGCAACCCTAGCAAGATCTGTTGCGTAATGGGTGGGGCATCTTCTGGTAAGCCATGGATGGAGCTAAGGGTGGGATCAATAGGATAAAACCTTGATGATCAAGGCCTCATACTGGTTGTTTGCCAGAATGCAATTTTTCTTGGGTCAGAGAGGTAAAATAATTACGAGTTAGAAACAGGAAGCGACCCCCCCCATCAACTGAATATGAATAATCAGAGAAAAAAGTCCAAGACAAGGGTGGGTCACTCTCACTCACCATCCACTCCGCAGACACACAAAGAACAGCCCTGAGTATCAACAGCAGCATCCTGCCTCCCTTCCACTAACCTGATTTTTCCTTAGAGATTTTGTTTGTACAACAGACTTGCATTACCCAAGGTAGCATATGACAAACGCTGCTTGAGAGAAAAGCTGTTTCATCCCAATGGGACAATAATTTCAAGGTTATTCCAAGTGCTCTTGTCCACAGCAAATCAAGCCAATCAGGAAGCTCCTTGATTCACGGGCTCTGTGCTCCATTTATTGTGTTCCACCCTTCAGTGCTTCCTGCCATTGTTCTTATGAATTTCTCTTCAAGTGAATGTGATGTGTGCCGGATCTGCAGAGTTGCCGCCCTTACCTTTGGTACAGGGAATTTGGGGGAACTATTTGAGAGGAAATGAAAGGAAAAATAAAATAAAATAAAATAAAATAAAGCTTGGTGGCACATAGCCTTCAGTTTCCCAGGGCAGAGGGGTATTCTAGGACGACACATGGATAGTGATAAATGCATGGAAGAAGCCAGGCAAGCTACAGTTATGCCTACTTTCTCATGTATTGTGCTCAAAACAGCTGGCAATGAAGGTTGGCTGTCAAAAGATGAATAATTTGCTGCCTTATGAAGCAGAGAGTGCTTCAAGGATTTATTTTTATTTTTCTGTATGAGCAGTGACACAAAACTGAACATTTTTAATATGACCTGCTTTTCCCCTATGGGTCCTTTCATACCATGCAATTTTAGCACTACAATTCCACTTTAGCCTCCATGGGTCTATCCTGTTGGGATTTGTCGTTTAGGGAGGGTTATTGCAAATTATCACCCAGAGAGCTCTAGTGCCAAACTACAAATCCCAAAGAATCCATAGTACAGAGACATGGCAGTTAAATTGGAAGCATAATGCTATGGTTGTGTACTGTGAAGGTACCCCATGTCTCTTTCTTTCCCTCTTTTTGTCGTTATCTCAAAAATGCCACCTCTACTTAATAATTTTCTTTTCATATCTAATTTTTCCTTCATGGTTCCTTTCTGTACAACCCAGACATGAATGTCCAGTGGCAGCTGCAGCTTTCTTTGTCTGTAAGGCAGTGAATTCACTTTGGGATTTAATCTGAACTTCAGAGGAGTTGCCTCAGGTGCTGAATCCAACCTGCAACATGTCAAGCACCTTGGACTGCTCCTGTAAAACTTTAGACTAAGGCCCAAAGTGGATTTATGACCTCATGGAGAGCCACCACTGTAAACGTGCTGACTTGAAAATAAATATTTTAGTGGAACGTTAAAAACAAACAAACAAACAAAAAACAAACAAGCTACGTATCACACTGACTGTGTGGATAACTCAGCAGAGTAGCCCCAGTTCTGTAGAATCCAGATGGCTCCCCCCAACCAGCCATCCCTATAGGGCAGAGGTCCGGAACTAGTTTAAGGCAATGGTTCGGATGCCAACCCCACATCCACCTAAGGGCAGGATGATCTCAGTGATGTCACTTCCAAAGAAATGGAAATCATAATCATAACTATAACTGATGTGATACAATGCAATTTAGTAATGGCTTTGTTATTGAAAAAAAAAACAAGGGAATTAATTACAAGTAATTCCTGGCCTGCAACTGGTTATTTCAAAAGGCTGACTCCTACCCAGAGCTGAGAAATAAAGCAGCATTAAGTCTGCTCTGGGCCTGAGTTAAACAGGAAAAAAAAGAAAGAAAGAAAGAAAGAAAAAGTGGAAGCATAGCAAAAGAATATATTATTTCAAAGCCAGCCAAGCCAGAAGCTGGATATATCTATGGTTGCGAAGACAGGAAATAAGGTCCAGAAACTGCATTTCTGATCCTTTACTCACTTTAAATACAGCTATCTTCAGCTGACTCATAACTGCCTCATCCCAGATGGCTTTCCAATAAAAAAAAAAATAAGCTCAGCGGGTTTAACAGTGTCATCATGTCAATATCATCCACAACAACAAAAACCCCACATAGTCGAAAATCCCCTGCTGTCTTTGTAGAAAGCTGGAACTAGGAGGGCTGGAGCGTGGGAAGCAAAAATGATTCCACCCTAGTTTCATTCTCAGTTGTTTCCCGTAAGAGGCAGCTTTGGACTTCCTGCCTGGATGGCCTGGGTCCTTGTCAAGTCGGGTGAAATTCTTGACCCTTAGGACTTTCAAAACAGGGTGGAAGTTCCAATGGAAGATTTAAAAAAATGAAATGAAATGAAATGAAATGGAAACAGCCATCTGGACTGTTTCAAACTGAAAGGAAGAAAGCAAGGAGGGAGCAGCACCTGCAGCACAGACAAGCTGGCATAGACCTTGAAAGGGATTTCAGTTCAAACAGCTGTTGGCCAGATCATGAAACTGAGCTCCCAGTTATTTCCAGGCACCAGAAATACCACAAGGCATATTTAAGGTATGAGTGAGAACGATGCAGCCCTCAAGATGCTGTTAAACTGCGAGACCCAGTAGCCCAGGCAGCACAGGAATACTGGGAGTTGCTGCCCAGCAGCAGCTGGAGGGTTGCATATTTCTTACTCTTGTTTTAAGGGTAAGAATCCACCAAAATATTTTCACCCTCCCCTTTGCTTGTGCAGAGAAGGCTGAAGCAGGGAAAAAGTAGCCCAGATATTGTTTTTCCATGCTTATACCATACAGGTTGAACCTGTATGACTTGTGACTGGCCAGAGTGAATGTGTTTCATCAGCAACATAACAGCAACCTAATGCAAGCCTAATAAATCTTCTTCATTGCTCGCCTGCCTGAGATTGCAGAACCAGAGGCCCTTTCACACTACATAGCCATAATCCTCCAACTGTCCTGATTTGGCAGGGACAGTTCCAAGGAATCCTCTTGTCATCCTAGTTTTTCAGCTGTTTTTACACTGTCCCAATTTCTTTCTCCTCTTTTCCCCTTTGTCCTCAGCCTACTTCAGTTGCCGCAGACTGAATTCAAAGTGCAAAAGTTGTTTGCACACAGTTTACTTAGCAGGAGGGAGAGGAGAGGAGGGAGCAGAATCTTGTCCTTCTCTGAAGGCTCAGGCAAAGACAAAATGCTGTAGCCTCTCCATTTGCACGTTCTTCCTCATTAATACTATTTGCCATCTTGACTACACCAGATGTTACTTTGCCACATGGGTCCTGCTTTTCATCTGTAAATAATAATAATAATAATAAAATTTATTTCTATCCCGCCTCTCCCAAATGGATCGAGGCGGTATTACAAAACATATAAATATTAAAATATCAAATGTAGCCCACCCTCCCCACTCACCAACCCTACCATCCCCCCAACACACCAACTATTAAAACAGATTAAAATAAAATTAAAACTAAAAGTTAAAAACAAACAATTAAAAACAATTAAAAACAAAGGGACAATTGATGAGAGGCAGTGGAACACTAGTCTGGGAAGGCCTGTCGGAAGAGAACAGTCTTGACTGCTTTTTTAAAGCAGTCGAGACTGGTAATGTGCCGGGTCTCCTCCGGCAGGCCATTCCATAACCTGGGAGCGACTGAAGAAAAGGTCCTCTGGGTAACCACAGCCAACCTAGTTCTGATTGGCTGCAGTAGATTCCTCCCAGAGGACCTTAATGTGCGGGGCGGATTATATGGGAGAAGGCGATCCCGCAAGTAGGCTGGCCCCAAGCGGGTATGTTATAGCTCTATATATTACTTTTTAACTGTCATGGTTCCATCCTGTGGAACCTTGGGTTTTGTAGTTTGATGAGGCACTAGAGGAGCTCTCTGGTAGATCATTCTAAACGTTGTTGTTGCTGTTGTTGTTGTGGTGGTGGTGGTGTGCCTTCAAGTCATTTCTAACTTATGGAGACCTTAGGCAAACCTATCACAAGGTTTTCTGGGTCTGGGAGTGTGTGACATGGACAAGATCACCAAATGGGTTTCCATGACCAGGGCCATTTCCTCACTAGCCTGTTATAGCGCTATGATTCCGCTTTCAACATCCTATGGAATCCTGAGGTTTGCAGTTTAGGGAGGGGCTGGGCAGCCCCTCTCTAAACTGCAAACCCCAGGATTCCATAGGATGTTGAAAGCGGAATCATAGCGCTCTAACAGGCTACTGCAGAAATGTCCCAAGTGAGGAATTGAACCCTGGTCTCCAGGGTCATAGTCCAATGCTCAAACCATTACACCATGCTGGATCTCAGAATTATAAATTCCTGCCCCCAAACTACAAATCCCAGGATTTCAAAGGATGGAATCGTTGTAGTTAAAGTGAAATATAGCACTATGATTGTGTACTGTGTAACAGGCCCAGGTGATTTGCTGAGTGCCCAGTAGACAACAACATATGGTTGAAAGAGGCAGTACAAAGTTGCAATCAAATGAAACTCTTCAAAGCCCATATAGGTTACAATACAGTCCTCCCTCCACATTTGCAGGTTTGACCTTCGTGGATTTGATTATTCGTGAAAACATGTGCCTTCCCCACCCTCATTCTCCTCTTCCTATTCCATGCATTTTGCCCCAGAGCAGAGAATTCATGCTGAGGCAAAACGGAAGGGAATGGGGAGTGGGGGAAAGCTTGCGTAAGCCTTCCTTTCTCCCTCTAGAGCTCCCCCTGCCATTCCTCTGCATGTTGTCCTGCTGCTGGGAACTCACATGAGCCTTCCCTGACCCACTCCTTGCTGTTTTGCCTCAGTGCTATTTCTCCGTGCTGGGGCAAAATGCATAGGAATGGCAGGGGGAGCTCCAGAGGGGGAAAGGAGGGCTTGTGCAAGTCTTCCCCCATTCCCATCCTCTTCCATTTTGCATGGGAAGGGGAAGAGAGGAGCTCCAGAGAAGGAAAGGAAGGCTCATGCAACTCCTCCTCCATCCCCCATTCCCTTCCATTTTGCATAGGAACAGGAAGGTGGCAGCCCCAGAATAGAATCGTAGGGGAAGTGGGGGGGTATTTGTGGTTTTCACACTTTCTTGAGGGTTCTGCATGTCAGACCTTCATGATAGTGGAGGTACCACTATATATGATACCTTCTGAAGCCTATTGAGCCTGTGCTTCGCCTTTCCGTTTTGCAGACCTGGGTAGGTAGCAAAAAAGAGATACTTTATCAAACTCCTGAGTGAGTGAGTTCAGTTTAGTAGATCACCAATTAAGCCTCTTGCAGTTTAGGGCAGGGAATTTAGAATTCTCAGCCAGAGAGCCCTTGAGCCACACTAAACTGCAAACCTCAGAATTCCACAGGATGCTGCCATGGTAGCTGAAGTGGAATGATAACACTATAATGATGTAGTGACTTTTCTTTAAAACAAAAAGAAGTTTGGAATCCACACATGGTGGGACTAGACTGCAGGTAAAACCCAGCCAAAATAGAGTGCGTGTGGCAACCCTATAGTAATCTCCCATCCCAGTAGTTAAGAGACCATTTCTCCTTTTGAAAGGTAGGCTTCTTTTCTTTTCTTTTTTTGGATGTTAAACAGTGCAGACAACCTTTGCAAACCATTTAAAAAAATAATTTTCACATCTGGAAGCTTCTAGGAAAGAGAATTTGCCAACCTTTTTGCAAGGAAAAGAGAAAACCATGGATTTTGAATAGGTCAAAAGCTGGAAAAAATAGCCTTAGGGGCTGCATGAAGCCTCACAACTGTATTTTCCTCACTCTTTGTTTAGAGAGAAGCATGCCATCAGGATCAGCAGCCAAAGGCGATGGAGGTTCCTGCTCCTGTGGCAGCCTCTGTAAGTTCAGCTGGCTTTCATTTCACATCTGCCCAATCAATGGAGGTCTGGTAAGAAAGGGGTGAAAACAAGGACAGGCCTGCTCTCTTTAATTCATTCCCCTTAATTGCCGTAATGCTTTTCATGCAAGGGATATAAAGAAAGGGGCTACAGGCTTGGCAGTAAACAACAAACTATGGCCCTTTCCTCACGGGGGGGGGCGAACGGGGCCGCGCATGCAGGGGCAGAGCTTACCCGCAAGCGGGTTGCTCTGTCCCTGCGGAGAGCGCGGATCCGCCGTTCTAAACGCCGCCGAATTTTGACGGCGCTCGGCAGCATTTGGCGCCGCCCAAAATGGTGGCTGGTGGCTGGTGGCTTCCGGCGGCACTCCGCCAATCAGGACAGCGCGCCAGCTGGAAGCCCGCCCCCGGGCAGATCTGCAGGGACGCGCTACCGCGTCTCTGCAGTTCTTCACCGGGGGCTGCCACGGGGCAGCGCGGGTGACTTTTATAAAAACCACTTGCGAAGGTGGTTTTTATAAAACTCACAGTGCCACCCCCGTGGCTGCGCTAAAGCAGTTTGAGGTCTAGAACCTCACTTTTTTAAACTGCTCTAGCGCACCCCCCAGTGAAGAAGACCTCCAAGAGAGGTCGCCCTAGCGTGGGCAATATGCCCGTGTGGAAATGGCCTATGATTTAGCTTTGAGAACTTTAGAACCACGGTTAGACATGCATATCTGAAGACAGCCACTGGGTGGATCTGCATACTTAAGCAGCTGTTTCCTCACTGGAATGAAAGGTATGAGACACCATAAACCTTTCAAATTCCATTTTGTTGACTTGATGTGAAATTGTTTCCTAATAGAAACTGCACATATTTCTCAGTAGGTGTTGGTCTGATAAATGTTATCACCTTGCTGTTCTCTTGCTACTTCAAGTACTTGCTTGCTACTCCTTGCTACTTCAAGTAGCAGAAAGACCAGGCATAAGGATCGCTGGACTGCCAAACAGTACATGTGGCTGCTTGAGCAGCCATGGGGGTGCCAAGGAAGCAACTTGGGAACTGGGAATTGTGTTCCATAGTCTCTCTGCCACCACAGGAATCCTGAGTCTTATCTTTCAGCTTGCTCCACTGTGCACTTAGTTGGTTAACACTAAATGGATGGATGGTAATGTTCTAATTCTTTTCTCCTCAGAAACAGGGCACATACAAAGGCAAGTTCCCAGCGGCGGACCTTGGAGTGCATGGGGTGGTGGGAGCGGGAACACAGCGCATGCGGACAGGGCCACAGTGCATGGGGGTGGGGCTGCAGTTCGTGGGGGAAGGGCTGCAGTGTGTGCGGGCATGGCCATGGCACAGTGGCGTGGCTACCAGCCAGACACCCCAAAAACATTACTGCCAGGGGGAACCACCCCATCGCCCCCCCATCCCTACGCGACTGCAAGTTCCCATCCTGTTTCTGGCTTCCCATTGAAAAAAGCTTAGTTCCAAACATTATCATAGGTTCTACTAGTTTTTGTCACAAATACTCAGGAACACCCACAGATTTCTTGATTTCCTATACACTTTATATAGACTTTAGGATTATTCTTTAAATGGCATCATGAGTGGTAAGAGCGGTGCATACAGAAATGTTAGCAGGAGAGTAAATGAATAGATAATGCAAAGGGAACGTTATGTGAAGTACAGGGATTCTCATTCTTCATATATTAAGCATATATTAAGTTTGCTTTATAACATTTCTACATGATTTGATTCTTTGAAAAAGTCTGTATGAAAATTCATAAACATTTTCACACACTTTCCTTCCAAAGCATGTATTTTTGTATGCATTTTTTTTATGTACATGTCTGTAAGCAGTGAACTAAACTGAATTGTTAGCCTCAGCTAGGAATTTACACATGTTCCAGTGAGTCTGTGCTAGCTGAGACTAATAACTGGATTGAGGTTTATTTTTCCTGACACAATGCATTTTTGAAAATTATACTCTCTTACAAAAAGTGCTTGCTTTCACCTACTCTATTCATTTTTGTGTACATTTTTTAAAATTAAAAACCTCTACCATAAAATTCCGAAGAGCGCAAATGCTAAAGTGTGACTGCCTTTTGGTATAATTAGTGTGAATTAGGTAGGTTTGCATTACAATCCATACTAAACAAATTTCTGCGCCAACTCTATTGCAGTATTAGGAAGAAAGACCAGGTCACACAGTGAAAATAGTTTTGGCTCCAAAGAGTGTCAAGTGTAAATCCTGCAGATTAAGTACAGAGGAATGATGATATTGTTTTGCTCTTTCAGAAGCAGTTTCCTTCTGAGAATACTGGATACTTTCTGCATTTTTGTAATTTTTTGAGCATGTGGGAGAAATTAGGGAAGCAACCAGACATTCAGTGCTAAGCTTCAAAGCAGCATCAATCCCTATATAAAGCAAACAGCAGATATGGGGAGGGTGTCTCTATCGCACTCCACCCAGTTGAGAAAACAGAGACATCTGTCTCTTTGCTGAAGACACTCCAATTGCTTCTCTTCAAGACACACACATGCACAGACATTGATCTCAACTTCATCTTGACTAGTGCCTTAGACCTCCACCTAGCAGACACAAACCAGAGAATAAGACCTTTTTCTAATCATTAGCACCCAATGAAGAAACATCTTTATTTATTAGCAAAACAAAAGTATATAGACTGGAGAAAACATGATCTTTCACAAACAATATTTTACCTGCTCCCCCCATTTCTCTTCATATTTTAATTACCCTGTTCTGGTAGCTGGAAGGGAGGGGGCATTAATAAGTAAAAACCCATAAATCAGGTCAGTTTCTTTATCCGGCTCTGTATCATTGACACATGGTTTGTTGTACTACCCTCTATCTCAGTTGTTCTTAACCTTTTCTTTACTGTAAGTATTAATATAATTTGTTGTTGGGGACCCCCAAGATTTAACTCCAGAATTAAATATTTAAATTTAGATTTAAATATTCAAATATTTATTTGTTTATTAAAGGCTTCGGGAGACAAGGATTCAAATCTCCACTCACACTGGGTGACCCTGGGCAAGTCACATTCTCTCAGCCTCAGAAGAAGGCAAAAGCAAACCCCTCAGAATAAATCTTGCCAAAAAACCCCCTGTGATAGGCTCACTTTAGGGTTCTCCTAAGTTGGATGTGATTTGAAAACACACAACAACAAAGTGCTGCTGACAGGGGGAGGTTCTTTCTAATCATCACAGCTCAGTGGGGATTCAAACGCTGGTCTCCAGAGTCAAAGTTTGGGCATGCGCACATGCTTGCTGGCATGTTCCTTTCATTAGGAATGCATAGCAGGGGGTGTGGGTGCTGAAAATACTACCTTGTTGAAAAGTGCTTCCTCAGCATCCACCCCCTCCGCCTGCTGCTGCATCCTTGTTTCTGATGCTGCTGTTGGTGTCTAGCAGTCGGGCTTTGTGGAGCCCTTGTGAGGGCTCTGCAGATCCCAGGGGTCTCTGTACCCCAGATTAAGAACCACTGCTCTATGCAATTCTTTTCTTTTCTATAATGGAGATGTCTGGTATTAAACTATGCGTAAAGTGCTTAACCACTGATATCAATCTAGGCACCAAACACACAGACACACACATGCTTATATCTCCTTGGTGACTTAAAAACAATTCTTACAACAGCATAAATGCACCTGGGGAAAATGTGTCAGAAGATCATAGTATTTGTCGTTGTAGATCTAAGGTGCTGTTTTTGTTTTTTAAATGTTCAAAGGATGTCTGTTACTGCAGATTGTTTTCTGGCAAGTCCTGGCACCAGTGGCAGCACTTTATTCTCACCATCGAGTATGTTCCTTTTTTATTCTAAGACACAGTAGAATAGTATCCTTTGTTCCTTTCCCTTTTTAGTTTTTTCAAAAAAGAATTATAGTGCATCAATGAAGTGGAAGTCATGTGTTATAGTACTTTAACTCTTTAAAAATACTCAGAAGGGAGAAACTTTGCCCTTCAGACTATAGGACCAACTCAGCAAACCATGCCACAGTTAAACAAACAAACAAACAAACAAAAGCAAGCTTTGGAAAAGCCCTAGTGGAAATCCAAGCAATCAGTACAAACAGCGCCCCCGCCACAAAAAAAAGAAAAGAAAAGAAAAGAAAAGAAAAAAGAATGCAATGAGCAGAGGAAACAACAACCAGCAAAAACCAAGGAACTGCACTATGGGAAGTCATGTCTCTTTAGGCTAACCTGGAGAAATCCTCTATCAGAAGTTTTAATTCCTGAATGTAAATGTTATTTTTTCATACAATGTAGGGGGGCATCTAGTGGACAATTACTATTATAGCAAGAGCTGTAAGAACTGAAGGAAGTTCTCTACCCTTTGAAGAAAAAGACTTCAGACTCACCCAGGTAAGGTCGTTTTCAGTTATTTGAGCTGTACCATTCTCTGATATTTGATGTCACTTATTGCCACATCTCTTTCCAGATGCTGCTACATTTTCCTCTTGGTTCCTTAAGGCTCATTTTAGTTCATCGACAATAGGCTAGGATGTTAGCTACTGATGTGTTTAATCCCTATTGCCTCTCCACAAATTTTCCTTTCGTTCCCAATTGTGCTTCCAGTTTGGAATTTTTACATTTTCCTTCTACCCACAAGGCTCCTGATATATTTTATTTGTTTTCAAAAAAGAACTCTCCATATCATCAGCAATAATGAGACAATGTTCTAAAATTCCATTCTCCCCAACTGTCCCCATGTGGTAGGGACAGTTCTGACTAATCTTCTCTTGTTCCACTTTCTCATCCACTTTTAAAATGTTCCAGTCTCTCTCTTTGTCTCCCATATCCCCCTTTGTCTTCAGCTAATTTCAGTTGCTGCAAACTGAGTTCAAAAGTGCAAAAGTGCAATTAACTCAGCAGGGGAAAAGAAGAGGAGGGGATAACACTTTGCTCATCCCAATAGGCTTAGAGAGAAGCAAACTACTGTACTCTTTCCCAGTTTGTGTAGTCTTCCTCATTATTAACTTTTTCCACCTTGACCACATTGTGATGTTGCTTGACCGCTTGTGTCCCAGTCTTCATCTATGAAATGTTGGCAGGTATGAAACGCTATCTGGTGTTAATGGTTTGAGCATTGGACTATGACTCTGGGGATCAGGGTTTGATTCCCTGCTTGGCCATGGAAACCCACCGGGTGATCTTGACTGTGTCACACACTCTCAGCAGAGTGAAGAACCCCATGATAGGTTCGTTAAATCAGAAATGACTTGAAGGCACACAACAACAACAACAACAACAACAACAACAGCAACAGCAACAGCAATGAAATGCTATCTTGCTGGTTAGCACAATAGTCACTGAGCTTATGGTCCTGCTGCTTCCCCTCTCCTGTCCTTGGGCATATTATTATTCACTTGGAGTTCTCCTTCTCCTCCAACAGAGCTTTCATTTTTTTAAACCCTCTCTTTGTTAGCAGAGGAGGTGTGAAGTTATGCTGCATTATCTCATGAGCAGTTCTTACCTCTCCATTCCACCTAGACCAGCGGTTCTCAACCTGTGGGTTGCGACCCCTTTGGGGGTCGAACGACCCTTTCACAGGGATCACCTAAGACCATTGGAAAATACGTATTTCCGATGGTCTTAAGCTCCATTCCCTCCTTGGTGGTGGTGCGCAAGCATGAGCCATGCGCTTGCGTCCTCCTGCCCCCTTTGCGGGAGTGTGTGCGGCTGCACGCGCTCCCGCCAAAGGGGACAGGAGGACGCGAGCGTGTGGCTCATGCTTGCGCACTCCACTCCTGGGCCTTTTCCGCACATTACCTTATTGTGGAGGTGGGGGTGCCCTCTCTTCACTGCTCCTTCATCCCACAGCTGGCTTCCTGGTCGCGCAACTGCCCTGCCCTGCCCCGCCCCTTCCTTCCACAGTGCAGCCTGGGAGCTGTAGGCTGTGTTGGGGGAGGAAGGGGTGGAGCGGGGTGGTCACGCGACCAGGAAGCCAGCTGCGAGTCGAAGGAACAACAAAGAGAGCGCCTCACGCAAGAACCTGCTTGCACGAACGGCACCCCCCCACCTCCGCGATACGGTAAAGTGTGGAAAAGGCCCAGGAGTGGTGGTGCGCAAGAGTGAGCCACGTGCTCGCGTCCTCCTGCCCCCTGTTCAGAAGGGACTGAAATAGCTCCCCTTCTCCGCTACCGGGAGAACCTCCCGTCTGATGGGCCCGCTTGGGGGGGGCGGCAGCAGCACGGGGGGCAGGCCCCCTCCTTGCCACGGCCCCTGCCCCACTCGCCACGGAGGGGGACACTGCGGAAGGGCCAGGGGGCCACAAGGTGGTGCTTTTCCGGGGGGCGAGCTGCGCCCAGTGCAAAAGACAAAGGCACTGGGATTCCTTCCCCCCCAGCTAGGGTCGACACTCTGGAAACTTTTCCCACACTGTCCCCCCCAGCGGAAACGAGAGCGAAGCAGAAGCAGAGCCCGGGGGGTTCTCGGAATTTTTTCCTGGGGGAGATGAGTGGCTCCTCTTTCCCTCCCTGCCCACCCCCCCGTTCCTGGCCAGCGAGGCGGCCTTTGCCGGGGGGGCATTGTAAATAATAAATAAATAATTTTATGCTTGGGGGTCACCACAACATGAGGAACTGTATTAAAGGGTCGCGGCATTAGGAAGGTTGAGAACCACTGACCTAGACTGTCCTCCAATCACCAAACTGCAGTGGCCACCCATCTGAAAGGTAATGAGGCACAGAAGAAGGGGAGTTACACATTCCCTCTCCTCATTGGGCAACCATTTCAACTTGATGATATAGAACTAATACATAAGAAGAACCCTACTGGATTAGACCAAATGTTAATCTAATCTAGCATTCGCTTTTACAGAGACCAGGAAGAAATCTATGGGAAGCCCACCAGCTGGGTGTGAGTGTAACAGCACCCTTCCGCTTGTCTTCTCCAAGTTATGGAGCTGTTTCACACTACACAATTATAGCACTGTGATTCCACTTCTATCCTATAGAATCGTGGGTCCAGAGCTCTCTGGCTGAGAATTCTGAATTCCCTTCCCTAAACTGCAAATCCCAGGATTTCATAAGATATTACCATGGTAATTAAAGTGGAATATAGCATTATAACTATGTAATGTGAAAGGCCCCTTGGTACTAAGAGGTGTACTGCCTCTGGTACTGGATGTAATACGCAGCCATCATAACTAGTGGGTATTTATTGCCTTATCCTGCATAAGTCTATCGCTTAAAGTTAGTCAAAGTTGGTAGCCAGCATTTCACCTTATGAAAAGGTGAAATAGCCACTTCTACTTGTGCCAAGTAGTACTGTAATTCCAAAGGTCAATTATGCATTGTGTGAAGAAATATTTGTATGTTTCAAGTCTAAAGTCCTATGCCAACTCACCTCAAGATCCTAGATTCTCAGGTTATGAGATGAGAAAACTGTTCTCCCTCCTTGTTTATGATTATATAAACCTCTGTCTGGTCTCAGACACCTTGACAAATCACCCAGTACATTGCCAAGAGGAAAAAAAAGCAACAATCTCAAATCCCCATAAAGCTATCCACAGATGTCTTTACCTTTTCCAAAGGCGAGCTTACCATTCACATTCATTCTTCCCATTTTACAGATACAGGGCTGTTTAAATGTTTAAATTACTTAAAGTAATTTCAAATCCTGGATTATAAAGCAGCTCCTTAGGCATTCTTCATTAAGCCAATTGTACTTCTTTGGAGAGAATACCAAAGCAGAAACAACTGGTGCGTAAATGAAAGGAGACTTAGAGGTCCAAAATAAATTGATCCAAAGAGATACTGTGAGAGTTTTATAAACATACATACATACACAAATATGAAAATGAAACGCTTTTATCACACTCTGAGTTTGTGACTGAACCATGTTAGAAATTGGTTTGTGTGTGTGTGTGTGTGTGTGTGTGTACATGGGAGAGCATCACAGCAAATGCTAGATGAATGTTTTGTTGACTTCAGTATTTGGTCTGTTCACAGTGGCCAAATTGGATGCCACACAGGAAACCCAGGATCTCTAGAGAATCAGGGATCATGAAGATAAAAATAATAGTTGAAGTTAAATGAAATTAGAAAGGGAAAAAGAAGGCGGTGCCTCTTCTGAATCGAGATCTTCACTCAGGTTAATCTCCAATGAGTTTGGGGCCCTGATGTTTAGGATAAAGAAACAAAGAACGCAAGAGGGACAGTGATCTGGATTCAGAAGCAGTAACTATACCTCTTCCATCATGGATCAAATTGGAAAAAAATAATGTACATGGCTGGATGGCAGAGCAAACTGGTAGTTCAGCATCTGGGGAGAGCCAGTGGCAGAGCGTGGAGGAGGGGAGGGAGGGGGTGGGGCTATGACATGAGGGGGGTGGCTACGGTGTGGGGGCTTGGCCAGGGCATATGGGGGTGTGGCCAGGGTGCGCAGGGTACGTGGCTATGGGCTGAGACACCTCCAAAACATTGCTGCCCAGGGTGAACTGCTCCCCTTACTCCCCTGTCCCTACACAACTGAGCTGACCACAGACACTAGTTTACAGGACAGTGGTTACCAATCACTGCTCGTTCAGATCTTTTGGACTTCAACTCCCAGAAGCCCCACACAGCATAGTAGAGTGTAGCAACAGCAGGGGCAAAACATGGCATTGCTCCTCCTCCAAATAAGAACTTTGCTCTCCAAAATGAATTTTTCCTTCAATCCCTAAATTATCAGCATCACAGTTCAGCCTTTAGAAATATAGTTTAGGTATCTAAAGAAAAGGATATGGTACATTGTGGCAAAAGCCCAACACAAACACTTCACAAATGTACCAGAACTTTGTGCAGGAGAGCATTTCCATCCATATACATGCAGCAAGATTCACTTTTGGTGCACCTACAGGTGTGTGTGTAAATTCATTTTCAATTCTGACATATGTGCTGACACCATACAGGCATCTAGTGCTTCTTCAGAGAAAAGAAAATGTAGCAATCTTGGCTTTTGAAGGTAATGTATTTGATGGAATCCCAAGTGGACAATTTCTCCACAAGTTTCCAGAGAAATCATAGCACACTGGACTTTATTAATGGTTTAAATCATTACAGTAGGATGACGTGAACAATAATGCACTTATTTCCTAATCATTGTTATTTAGTTTACCCAGCTATTTTGCAAGTGGAAAGTACTTTACTTTCAATTGCTTTGTCTTTTTCTTGATGCTTCATAACATGTTTTTTAATTAAAATGCAAAAAAATTGGGGCACTTTTGCAATTATCTGTGATTTTTCCCCGAAAGAAAATTTTTATAATGACAAATGGCCAAATCTTTCTGCCCCTCTCCCTCAATTTTGTCTCCGTCCCCCAATGAAAATGGTCTTGCTATACTCCTGACTATTGTAGGCTAGGAGCTTACGAAAAATGTAAGTGCTGGGTGGAGGAGAGTGGTTGAGATCCTGCCACACATCTTTTTGTTATTAAGAGATGCAGTCTACAGCACTCAGCAAGACTTACTATCCACACTGCAAAATTATACCAGTTTTATCCCACCTTAATTGCCATGGTTCCATCTTATGGAATTCTGGGATTTGTAGCTTGATGGGGGACACAGAATTCTCTAGCACATTTCCCATTATAGCAATTTGGCAGTGAATTCTAAGTCTCTCACCAAACTACAATTCTGAGGATTCCATAGGATGCTGTAATTGCAATAAAAGTTGGCTCAAAGTACCATAATTGTGATATACTCTGAAGGACAAAGGATTGCATTCCAAGGCCATTATTAGAACCTGTAATTCAGGAGAAGTGGCAGCAGAGGGAGTTGGGACACTTGGGCCTTTACATTTAAGTTCTCTCTTACCCACATTTTCACCTTTGCAAAAACATTGAGAATGGGGAAATTAACAGGGATGGTGCGAATGTTGTAATAAGAGTGGGCAACTGAGAAGGTGGTGGGGGATCTGCCCTAGACCCCTAGGAAGAAGGTGGACCTTCATTGTACCTGTTCATTTTTTGGACCTCAGATGTCCTCTAGGGCAGATGGAGGTATTTCTTGGCCTGTTTTTAGGGCTCCCTGGGGTGCCCTAAGGAGAGGCACCCCAGGGAGAGGAAAGGCCTTTTTTTTAAACAGATAGTGAGTGAATGATGCTTCTTGTTTACTTCCCCCTCCTTTTAAAAAAAAACATCTCCTTCACTTTAACTGGCCTAGGGACAAAAATTTGGCAAAAAATGCCCCTATGACCTCTAGAGGGAACTTTTTGTTTGCAATTTTTTGGAGCCTGGGTGTGGAGATGCATGCGGTCTAAGATTTGCACTTTGCCCTCTATTTCTTAAGGACTTGCCAAAATTTGAAAATTTCTTCATAAACTGGATAAGTGGAAGCATGTAATAAAAACTGTATGTGAAGAAAACTGCAAGATTCATCCATCACTAGGGAGCAATGTTTTTTTTTTCATTCACCACAAAATCCTGTTTTTCTTCTCCTGTCCCACCACAGTGTACCCTTGAAGTATACCTTCCTCTAAGTACAGTTCTACTAAAATGAACTTGTCCTTGTAGACTGAATTTTCAAATATGAAAGCAATGCGCAGTTCCTTTACAGAGTGCCAACATTACAGAATGTTCCCTCCAGCATTACTCCCTCCATCCAGGAATCTTCACGAAAGATTTATTATAAGGGATAAGTAAAGATTTATGCATGGAATTTAATTCTGCTCCCAGTGGTTCTCTGCTCATAACAATGAGATGTGGGGATGAAGTTCTGGAATCTCTTTTTAGAGTGCTTTGACTTGGCTGCCTCTGTACTTGCTCAGCTACTAGGACTCTCTCTTAGTTCCACTTTTCCTTTATTTTATTTATTCATTATATTTATATCCTCCAAAAAGCTCAAGGCAGTATGCATGGTTTCATTATATCCCCACAACAATCTGGTAAGGTAGGTCAGGCTAAAAGAGAATGACTGACCTAAAAATATGCAGGAGTAGCTGTGAAGACAATTAAAATTCAAAATCCAAAATACATATGTGTAATAATACCTTAGGCCAAGCAGAAAGTGAAACAAACAAACAAAAAAACCCCATTGGTTTTCAAAGCTATTTGGCTTCTTCATTAGGGAAAGATGTTTAAAACATCATGCAGTGGAAACAAAAATGATGTTAGACTTTCAAAAGCCTGCAGGTCTGCATCTTTATACCAACATTTTACAGATAGTTTGTTCACATGTGGACAAACAACGTTGTGAGGTGGTCAAGATGGGAAAAGTGATCAGTGAGGAGGAATATACAAGCTAGGAGGCACTGCCACAGTTTGCTTTTGCCTGAGCCTAATGGGAAGGGCAAAATTTTGCCCCTTCCTTTCCTTTCCCCCTGCTGAGTTAACTGTGTGCAAACTACTTCTGTAGTTTGAACTCAGTTTGAAGCAACTGAAGTAAGCTGAGGGCAAATGGAGGAAGTGGGAGACAAAAGCCATTTCTGCACTTACACTGTTATAGTGCTATTATTCGACTTTCAACATCCTGTGGAATTCTGAGGTTTGTAGTTTACTGAGGCCAAAGAGCTCTCTGGCTGAGAATTCCAAATGCTACTCCCTAAACTGCAAACCCCAGGATTCCACAGGATGTTGAAAGTGGAATAATAGCACTAAGTATAGTGCAGAAATGGCCAAAGAAATAAACTGGGACATTTTAAAACCAGCTGGAAAAGTGGGACAGCAAAGGATTAATCAGCACTGACCCTGACAACTCAGGACAATTGGACGATATGTATCTTTGGTTTTCTATACCTCTTTGTGTGTCTATGGCCCTTTCCGCATGGGGTAAGTAGTACGGCGTGGTGCGACCTCTGACGGAGGTCATCTGCACTTGGGAGCAGACTGGGTTGGACTACTTGTTGCAGTTCCACACCTCAGTCCGCTCCGGAGCGACCCGAAGTGGTTGCGCAGCGTGCTTTTTAAAAACCTGTTTTTACAGGTTTTCCAAAAGCATGGAGCACGCCACTCCGTGCCACTCCATTCCCACGCTCTGGTGCAGATTTGCAGGCGCGCACCAGTGCATGCCTGCAGATCTGCCGGGAGCAGGCTTGCAGCTGGCGAGCTTCTCCGGTTGGTGGAGAGCCTCCACGAACTGGAAGCCGCCATTTTGGATGCCGGGGACTGCAGAACAGCGAGCTTGCGCTGCTCCGCATGGGGATGGACTTACCCGGTTGCCGGTAAGCTCCGTTTCAGCGTGTTTCCCCCCGTTTCCCCCTCCACATGCAGAAAGGGCCTATGTATGCGTTTTATCCATTTCTTTTATAATATACGCCAGTAATACCAAAGCATAAAAAGTTGATGACAAATGATTTCTGTGTGTACATTCCAAATAAACTTTATATTTACAGGAAATGAGTGACTGTTTTTAATAATGAGGCAGAAAAGGGATTGCTTTCAGAAGATCATCACTCTTCCCTAATTTTATATGTTCTTTTTCCCAACAGTACTAACTAGCAGTAAGACAATCTTCCCAGCTCTGCTCTGTGAACACCTGCATATAAATTCTGTGTCTGTGACTGTAACATTCCATTTGTATACGTTACTTACAGAGAGTATGTACACCACCCAGTTAAAACAGTTTAATACCACTTCAACTGCTATGTCTCCATTCTATATGGATTCTAAGATTTGTAGTTTGGAGAATTCATGAAAATGTGCACTAGGAAAAAAAAAATTAAAACTTTGCAACCTAACTACATATCCTACCATTCCATAGGATGGAGGCATAATAGTTAAGTGGCCTCAGACCCCTATAACAATGTAGTGAAGAATATACACACAGGCTCAGTGTGTCCTTATGTCAGTGTGCCTGTGTTTCAGCAACAGAGGAGACTGAATGCAAAGGACAACTTCCAAGTGATTATGTGGAAAAGCAAACATGCCTCTCTCTAGATCGCTTTAATTGGTGTTTCTGGATGACCTTCAAGTCGTGTGGGGAACGGAGTTGAATAGAGCACAGAAAAAAGACACAAGAGAGTAGAACAAAGGATAGCCAGTGATATGTTACTATGTACTCAACACTAGAATAGTTCATTGTTATCCCTTTGTACTGCACTTTTATAAGAATTATTTATCTAATTTATACTTCTTTGCACAGGACCCAAAGTCATATATAACTCATTGACACTAATGAGTGGCAGTAGTGCTATTGTTCTGGCAAGCTGTAGGTATTCAAATGTGGCACATTTTGAGGATAGCCAGTTCATATGAAATGCCACAGGTAACTGTGAGAGTTATCAACCTCTGCATGCTTTACTAATTGCTAGCCTGCATATTTGCTGACTTCCTGTTTGTTTACTTTGACTATTGTCACTTGCTTCCTGTGCACAGCTCTAACCTACAGCCATTTTCTTTATTTCTCTCTTCCATGTATAACTTCTGTAAGCAGTGCCATTCGTCTTTGTTTTACAAAGAAAACTAAGCCTGTTTCTTTTCTCTGTGAGACCATATTAGGGGGCCATGGGGCTGGTTGGTGTTCAGCTTCTGCCTTAACAATTTGATTATTCTGCAGGGGAGAGTCCAATGCTATCTCTCATGCTTCACAACAGTAACAGGAATAATCTTTTAGAGCTGTAAAAAATTTTACAAGATAGAAATGGATGGAGAGAGAGAGAGACAGAAGTCCAGCATATCAGAGCTGGTCAGACACTGTCTCTACTATGTATCCATGGAAACTGTTACGTGATAGAGGATGTACGTTTTTCATCCCAGTAAAGGAAAAAGGAGAGCAGAATCTTCTAATTTTACACCAGGGAAGGATGTCTCTTCAGTGTATATTTACTTGCACTGGGCCTCAATAAGGCAGTCCTTACTCCTCTTAAATATCACAATGACTATACTGGCCAGAGTACCATTTTGATGGTATAAACAAATTATTATGATCCCCAAGTACTTATCATAGCAACTTGCAGGGTAGCAATAACCATAATGTACTTCCACGGAATTGTTTGGTACCTTCAGCCCTTTATATCACAAGCAAAGTCTTGCTGTGGATTAGTGTGCAGGGAAGGTTAGAAAAACACACAGTGGTCAAATGCTGAGTTCTTGGGCTTACATGAATTGTGGCAGTAGGTATTTTCTTGTAGGTGCTAATCCACAAGCACATATTTACAAGCCGCCACACCTGGAACATTATATCCACTCTAATTTTAGAAGAATACTTTGCAAAGCAGCTGCAGCCAACAGCCGATGGTGCGCAATTCACTGAGCCACCTTAAGCTTTGCTTAGTTGATAGGCTCTAGGGTGAGAAGCCAGAGAACTCAGTTCACCCAACAAGATGCCATTCCAAACCCATTCCACGGGAGCCAGTCGGTCATTGATCTAACAGTAAGAGGGCAGCAAAGCCAGCAATTCACAGCATACTCCAGTTCCTGCTTTACATACTCGCAGAGAAGCTGGGATGTATCAGATACCATTTGTGGCTTTGGGAAGAAGCAGCTCATATCTGTTACACATCCCACATTCCAACTTTGCCTCTAGTGGATTTCTGAGCCAAGAAATCTCAGCACAAAAGCCAGTAAGACCAACTTCTAATTTTGGAAGAGAGAGCAGTGTGTGTACTCAGTAACTTTCTCATAGCCATGTCACTACAAATACAGACACTCTTTCATAAGATTCACGCTGTCATCTGTGAAGCAACTATTCTATGAGGCAATGTAACCTGCCTCATTTCCCAGAATGGTTTGAAACAGAGGCTGAACTTCACTCATGCATGTGCATGCATTTGTGCGTACGCACACATAGGTTATATACATATATAGCTACATATTTAAAAATGTCCTTTTTAATAATTTCAATGTTGGCATTTTATTCATATGACATATTTAGATCAAAGCAAGTTGATAATTTAATTCTATATCTAAGGAGATATAGAAAAGTTGGGGATATTTTGACAGGAAGGAATTATGGCTGGATATGAAAGAATGGAGCTGTTAAAATGTTTTGAAATTGCTGTTTCAAGATGCATGATAAAAGATAGGTAGATGATAGATGATGGATTTCAGAAATATAGTTTTCCAGCTGCATTTCCTGGGACTGGTAAAATTGAGCTCTGGCTGGATTTTAATAGGCTCAAGAATGAACCAGGGTTATTTTTTATCAGGGAGGGAGGGAGGGAGGGAGGGGCCTTTCAGATGTTCAAAATATCAACTTTGACCTAGTTTGAACAACTGGGAGAATGATTTAGATGACCTCTGGTGATACTGCAGGAAACGTCGTCTTTCGACTGATCCAGTTAGGTGGGGAGCAGGCAGCCCCAAGTGTTCCTCAGTGGCATGTTTGGCATGTTTTTTTTTTGGGTGAAAATAGCCATTTAAAAAGGCTTTTTTTTTTTTTTTTTTTGTAGGCTAGAGAGTGGCTGAGGCCGTGTTGACCCAAACCACCATATTTCTGGTGATTCTGGTCACTTGGGCACATTTTTTTTTTTTACTCAAGAGAAAGTCAATTGAGAAAGTCCCAATTAATCCTCTGTCATCCAATTTTTTCAGCTACTTTTAAAATGTCCACATTCCTTTCTTATCCTCCAACATTCTCCCATTGTCCTCAACTTACTTCCATTGCTTCAAACTGAGTTCAACATTCATAAGTAATTTGTGCACAATTAACTCAACCAAGGGAGAGGAGAGGAGGGGCCAGAATCTTGTTCTTCCCTGCAGACTCAGGCAAAAAAGCAAAGTGCTGCAGCGTGTGTGTTCTTCCTCATTAATAGCTTTTGCTGCCTTGACCACATTCTGATGCTTCTTGGTCATATGCATCCTGGTTTTCGTCCTTGAAATGCTGGATAGTATATTCTAGAACAGTGGTTCTTAACCTGGGATCTGGGGATCTCAGAGGGTCCACAGAGCCCTCACGGGGAACCTCAAAGCCCTGTTGCTGGCAGCATCAGGGATAAGGCTGTGTGTGTGTGCGCGCGTGCGCGCACGTGCGCAGATGCTAAGGGAACGGTTTCAACAAGGGAGCAGTTTCAGTAACCGCACCCCCCCAGCTACTCATCTATGACAAAACAGAAATGGCAGCAGGCATGTATGCACACCCGAACTATGACTCTGGAGACCAGAGTTTGAATCCTCACTCATCCATGAAAACCCATTGAGTGACCTTAGGCAAGTCACATTCTCTCAGCCTCAGAGAAAGGCAAAGGCAACAAATTTTGCCAAGAAACCCCCCATGATAGATTCGCCTTATGGTCATCATAAGTCAGTTTTCAAAGGGGAGATATATGATGGTGAAAGAACCTCCTCTGTCAGTAATGCTTTATGGTTGTGTACCTTCAAGTCATTTCTGATTTATGACCATCTTAAGGTAAACCTATCACAGATTTCTTTTGTTTGCAAAATTTGTTCAGAAGGGGTTTGCCTTTGTCCTCCCCTAAGGCTGAGACCATGTGATTTGCCCAAGGTCACCCACTGTCTAAGAAGGGATTTGAATCCTAGTTTCCAGAAGTGTTTAATAAATAAATATTTGAATATTTAAATATTAAAATCTTCAGTTAAGTCTTGGGGATCCTTGGCAAAAAATTACATTCACAGGTGGTCCCTGGTAAAGACAACCACTGTTCTAGAAGATCTGTATTATTTACATGCACTTCAGTGCCTTTTCATATCTGAAAATTTTCTTAGCTGAAGGTTACATCACAAAGTTAAGAGAACTGAGAAATCTACTTTCTGATGCCCACATTGATCCAGGATGTGCAGATGAGGGCAGTTTGCATCAGAATTTGTATGCTGTAAAAATGATACTTTTCCATAGTTTATATCATTTTTGTTTAATCAGAAATATCAGACATATCTATATCTATATCTATATAGACCTGGATGCCTGTGAACAGGGTGGATTTGACTGCTATAGGCAGATATGTTACTGTGGATGTTTGTCCAAATACTTTATGTGACTGAAACTTTTCCAGTGAAGAAGCCTGTTACATGTGGCTGATTTACTTGACTGCCTGCAGCAGTCTTAATGAATTCACTACCATAGGAGCAAAAGAAACAAACAATAGAAATAAATGGAAACAATGATATCACAGAAAATGTGTGGATTTCCCCTGCAGGAGATGAATGAGACCATTGTATCATATAGCAACCCCCTTTCTATTGTTTATGTTGCCCTGTGCACGTGCATGGAGGATGGTTTCCCCAGTGCTTTTGAGAAGCATGCAGTCATATTAGCTTGAGTGAAGTATTAAATTAAAAACTCCATTGCCCAAAAACGCCATCCAGTAGGTTTGTGTATACATATGAACTGTGCTAGAACAAGCCAGATGCTTTACCTATTTTTTTCCTGGGCTTGTGAGTGGGATTTATGACTTTGCATAACTTTGCATGATGCTAGTGGGGAGGAAAAAAAACAAACATCAAGCATCTCTTTGGCTGGACAACTGCTACATTGAAAACAATGGTGTCCCACATGAAGGAAGATTGCAGTCATTCTGTCAGGACCACAGCTCATTGGTGGATTCAGGTTCTTGTATGAATACTGCATGGGGTGAGAATAAAACTACATACACAAAGGAATGTGAAGTCCTTCTTTGGTCCTTTGCATGCTAATCTGGCTGCAGAGCCAACACAGTGTTGTGCTTTTGTTGTTGGACTGGGAGTCTGGGAGGCCAGGCTTTGAATCCCCAGTCACTCATGAAAACACACTGAGTGGGTAATTTATACTCTCTCAGCCTAAAAGGAAGGCCATGACAAGCTTCTTCTGAATAAATGTTTCCAAGATAATCATATGATAAGGCTGCAATTAGTTGTAGTTGACCTGAAGGCACGTAACAACAACGAAGACAATATGCCCCATTACATGCCCCAGATGTAGCATTATATTCTGGGCTTCCATTAGGCAAAGTTAGGTGGCTGAAAGTGGTCTTTGTGGGGAAAGCTTTCTGTGCCATTTGGGGCCCCTTCATATCACACAATTATAGTGCTTTAACTTTAACTATAGTGCTTTAACATACTGCACAGTTATAGTGCTTTAACTATCATGGCATGTTATGGAATCCTGGGATTTGTAGTTGAGGAAGGTATATTTACAATTCTTAGACGGAGAGCTCTATGCTGGATTCCGTAGGAGGCAGCCATAATAATAGTTAAAGTGGAATTGTGGTGCTATAACTGTAGAGTGTGAAAGCGCCCAAAGTGTCCAAAGATGTGGCTGCAATTTTTTAAGCAAAAAGAGAGAGAGAGAGAGCGAGAGAGAGAGAGAGAGATGCTAGGCATTCAGCAATATCTGCCAGTTGGTTTCAGCTTCAATCAATAAAATCAGGTGACCAATACTAGAATCTGACAAATAAACTTCCTATTCTTTCAGGCTGTGCTCACAATTTATTATGTTCTGAAGAGGCTCTGTCCAACAAATTGGCAGGTCCTACCTTACTCAGATGGCCAATATTTAATTTTGGGGGAAAACTCTAAATACACCCTGCTGTTATATTAATAAAATTCTTTAAGAGCCCTATTATATTGTCGTTAATATGGGCTTAAGTAGAAAATATTTCATGAGTACTCATTACTTCTCATAAGTGCTACTTTTGCATGGCATGAGTTAAAACAAAGACAGGGAATGTGTCACCATCCATCTGTCATTGGAATGTACTCCCACCAGCCTTAGTCAGCACAGGCAATAGTTGAAGGAGATGCAGCCAGGCTATATCTGGTTGGCCATATGTTCCCCACCCTGGATTCAGAAGGATCATGCTTTGTCTATGAAGCAGTAGTAATGAGGCATTAGGAATAATCACCATTTGAAATGCTATTCATTTCAAGTGAATGAGAAACCTATTTTATGACTTTATAGCAGTTTACTACAACCTTGTGCCTTCCATCCACTGCCTAGGGTTGATAGCACTTGTAGCTGAAGGAAACTGGCTAGGAAGGATGGTCTAGTGAATGCAATTTCTCCTCCAATAAACAATACCTTGTGGCGAATGAATTAAAGATAAATGATACAAAGTTGACCTTGTGCTAATTCCACCACTGGAAGAAATCAAAGGTGAATACAGAACTATTTTTATGTGCATAAGTAATAATGAGGTTGGATGAATTTTGATGAGTTTTTTTAAGTGTTTGATTCGGGCAAACTGAAGACGTCTAAGCACTATTGATTCCAGTGGGAGAGTCAAACACATACGTAGATCTCCCTCATTAAAAACCAATGGGATTTTTAAAAGGAACAGTTGTTTAATCAAGCCCTTCTTTCTGACATCTCACATAATTAGATCTGAAGGCCTCTCTGCAACAAAGTGATTCCCAAAGCTTTTTGCTGCAACTTGCCAACTCTGAGATCAATGTTTCTACTCTCTGGACATCAGAACAGTGCCATTTCTCCTTTGACACAGAAAAGTTTTCCTACATATCTAGAGTATTTCTTATGAAATAGGCTCTATTTGGAAAACTGGAAAATGACTGTATCAAAGAAATGCAACATCTGGGGATTATTGTTTGGCTGCAATTTCATACCTATGGCTATGTGAAAGTGAGTAATGGAACCTCAAAGAGAGATAAATGAAAAATGGCCCAAGTGTGTTAAATCTCTCACATTCAAGCCATTACACTTCACAGAAGAAATCTGAAAGCTGATGATCAGCAAGTTCTACTACAGAAACTAAGCAGGAAGCAACAAGCACAGGACACCAACAGGAAATCATGTGTATGTTAGGCCATTTTCACACAGGGGTAAAACCCCGCGGTGCGACGACCGGAGACGGAGGTCGTTCACATTGCGGGATGAGCTAGCGCGGTTGGAAAAGGTGAGGCGCCACACGTCCAACCGCTCTAGCGCAGCCGCAGGGGTGGCACTGCGAGTTTTTTAAAAACCACCTTCCCAGGTGGTTTTTATCAAACTCGCCCACACTAATCCGTGGCAGCTCCTGGTGAGAATCTGCAGAGACGCAGTAGCGCGTCTCTGCAGATCTGCCCGGGGGCGGGCTTCTGGCTGGCACGCTGCCCTGATTGGCGGAGCGTTGCCGGAAGCTGCTGGCCGCCCTTTTGGGCGCTGCCGAACGCCGCCGAACGCCGCCAAGCACCGCTGAAATTTGGCGGCGTCTGAAGCGGTGGAACCACGTTCCCCGCAGGGACGGAGCAGGGACAGAGCAAAACGCAAGCAGGTAAGCTCCGCCCTTGCGTGCGCTGCCCCGTTTCGGCCCCCCCACATGAGAAAAGGGCCTTAGTCTGAGCTCCTCAAAAGAAACAGCAGCATACAAAGTATCACAAACACATATATACCTCATTGGGGAAAACAATTCATAGAATGCAGTGAGTGATACATGGCTGGGACGGGAGCAAAAATCTGACATTGAGGATGTTAGGAGAAGGAGGCATTTTTGTTTCCATCAAATAATACTCCTAGCTTAGTTTCGAATTACTGAGTTGCAAATAACATTGGTAACTGCAATGAGTTGCTTTGATTAGGAGGGGCAGATGAGGGTGTAAAAGAGTTACACGTCAAACATAAGAAGTATGAGTGAAATTACTTGTATTTGTGTAATGATATTTTCCTACTTTTTTGCTAGTTAGACACTTCAGATGCATTTTTACAGAAATTTATGCTTATTCACATTTAGCTAAATAAGAACAAATCTGTCTGAATTTTGAATCTGCCAGTTTTCCTTTCTCCCACCTTGGAATTTTTAAAATATCACATTCTTTCCATCCATTTATAAGGAAATTTGTGAACATGGAGAATTTATTACTATTTTTTTTTAAAAAATCTGAAATAAAATTTGCACCTATGCTTATTTGCACTCACATTTTAGGCTTTAAAGATGCACACCTTCATAACGCTCACACTATCATTATTAGATCAAAGGCAGAGAATACACATCACTTGATCAGATGTAGTTGACATAAAAGTCTCTGCAACACTATCTAATAAGATTTAATCAAAGCAAGGAACTTTGGGGCCTCTCTAGATAGAAAGAAGCTGCCATTACAGGTTTTTATGTAGGTTTTTCAAGTGCTGCAAAAATTGATTGCTTAGTCCCGAGAACTTTCCACTCAGCACTGCAAAATAACAGACTATAACACAGTGAAAAATAAGGACAAGGGCACACCAAATATTTCAGCAGGGGCTTCCACTATTATACATGATCAGCAATGTATCTAGGAAACTTCCTCTTACTCAACTGCTTGCTCCAGGTATCTTAGCTTGTCTTGCACTTCTGTCAGTGAAATCTCACTATGAACAGCACAACCATCAAGCTGGGTCAATGGAGACTTCTACAGCCCTGTGTCATGAGTTCTGTGCACTGAAGTTTGCCATGCAAAATATTGGCTGAAGCCCTTTAACTAAATTTTGTGTCATATTATCATGGATCAGGTTGATAAGAGACTCTATTCTGTGAGGAGGGAGTAATTGACACAAACTAGGCTATCCATCTTGCAGATTTGTTTAAGCCTTTTCTGACTTTATTTTTACCAGATTAATTAATATCTCATCCAGAGTTGAAAGAGTTACTTTCTTTGGTTGCAACCCTAAGAATTCCTGAGCCAGCACAACCATGCCCATTATACAGGATGAAAAGAATATTCTTAAACATTTGAAATAAAAGGTTGACAAATATCAAGAAACCTTGACGAGAAATATCCTAGGTAGGTGAGAATTTTCATAATTCAGGATTTATTCTAGGCTGGGGGGGAGCATTTTTTTTTTTGCACAGAAAATAGTATTTTCTGCTCACAAAACAAGTTTTTTTGCAAAAGCAACATTACTGAACATTAAAAAAAATTTCATGCACAGAAAACAGCACTTTCTGTGCAGAAAATAACATTTCTGTGCAGAAAATGCTGTTTTTTTTAAGCAGGAAACTTTTTTTTTTTTAAAAAAACAATTTCCTCCTTAAAAAACTCCTCCACATATCTGTTCCCCCCAGTATAATTCCTAAAACCTGTGCACAGTCTTCAAAAACTGACTTTTTAAATGACTTTCTCATAGTGACAAGAAATAATTGTAAACTTATTCTTTCTCGCCTTTCTTGCTTGTAAGAGCAAAATTTATGAAGATTTTCATCCCTAGCCTGGCATCACAGCGCAGCAACTTTCAAATCTCCTCTCATCACGGTGTTATTCAGTGTTGTCAGTTCAAACATTTAGCAACCAATCCTCAAGAGTACACTAACCAAGAGCTTGTTTACACAATTGCAGCATCAAGTGATTTGTACAGGTGGAGGCATTGACTGTACAATGCTAGAGACCAGTTCACACAGTGAGCTGCAAGGAACAATGTCAAGCCCTCTAGATGTAACTGGACTGCAACTCCCAGCAGCCATAGCCAACATAGGCAGTGACAGGGCTGTATTATTCCTGCTGCTGAGTTCCATGCATGTGCATGAATCAGAATTAAATTAAAATCTGTTCCTTGGATTGAACATATTCTAGCTATTTTTTTAAAAAAAATCTGCAATTATGCTGATTTTACTAACAAATTCTACAAATGAGATTAGTTTATATATTTACTTATTACACATAACCATTTATTTGTGTGGAGTTGGTCAAGGTATTGAGACCACATGCCCTGGCCACTGGAAGTTTTATTCTCCCTTCTTCACAGATTCTCAGATTTTATTAGGGATATAAAGCATACTTGTAAATTTTCTTGCCCTTGGTAAAACAGGATGTTTCAATAACAACAAGATACCCTCTTGGAAAATTATGGTTTGCTAGTGCTGCTAGACTTTGCACATTTGGGGATTTTTGTGAAAATGCACTTACACAGAAATGATGTTTTTGCACAGAAACCATTTCTGGCAAAAAAACAAAGCAAAACAAAACAAACAAAATCCACATATCATACCACACCATACCATACCATATTTTGCCAAAAGTGATGGGGTTTTGTACATGCTGTACAATAATTTGTAAAAAATTCTTGACCAAGCAATGGGGAAATTATGCAGAACATGTAAAAAGTTACAGAAAATGTGCCAAAATTCTTGGCCCTGCTGAGTGAAAACATTTGAAATTCTTCCCTCTTGCACTTAAGAATGAAATAAATCAAAACTTAAGTCCCTAAATTTCATAATTTAAGATCAAACATTCAGAAGCTAGTACTCAAGATGACAGTAACCAAGAGGCTCAAGACTTTTTGTAGCACTTTAAAAGTAGCACTCACAAAACCTGGGACTCTCTGAAACAATGGTTCTCAGCCTTTGGTCTTTCACTTGTCTCATATCTCCGCTCTGAGAATTCCTGACAATTCTCCATACTGACAGGGACTGCAAGACGAAATCCAAAACCACTGCTCTGTATGCTAAATTCAGTATTCCATATTCAGTGTAATAATGTTTGTACTACATGCTGAAAATTAAAGAATCATATAATGCAAATGAGCTCCGAGTGTATATGCATGTTTACAGAAAGTTCTGCTAGAAAGGCTATTCCTATAGGTATATTAAGCCATCTTCTTATTTTTTTAAAATATCCTAACAGCAGTACATGCATGTAATTTCAGACTCTAGTCCTAATGATCTTACACTGTAGGTAAATTCTCCTTGCAAGATAATGTCAACTATGCCACCTAGTTCAGAATGTGGTAAACCAATCTTGCTGCTTCTACCCCAAAGTCCAGCCCCCACTGAGCACCTCTATTCTCCCTTGACCCCACCGCTGATCTTCAGTGCTACCTTTACGCTGAAGACTTAAAACTCAGAAAAACACGTCTTTTTTTTTTTTTTTTTTGCTTCAGTCTTTTGGCTTTTTCCAGTCTTTCATTGGAATGACATGCATTTCTGGAAACACAGCTCTACCGATGACAATGCTGCCATTTCCTCTTATCAAATTTGGAATCTTGGGGTCTTATTTCATTTATCTCCTTCTTTCTTTTTTTTAGAGGGGGGACTTGGGGAAAAGAGCAACTTGTGTTCCACATATGGTTCCCAAGCCCCCTTTTTAGACAACACCCCTCCCATAATTTGCTTATCTATTGTAGGAATTAATGTTGTGGTCTGCTACTGAAATTTGGTGGCAAACTTCCAAGTGCACTATAGTCAATGTCATAATTCATTTAATTTCTTTTAATTCAATGTCATCAATATCACAGTCAATATCATATTAATGAAAGTCAGTTTAAGAACATCTAAAGCTTGGGGGTTTATAATAAGTGGGGAGGATTTTAAAACATTTAATCATATTTAATGAAGAATTTATATGAATTAATTTCAGCTAATTTTAATCTATTCTATTTGCATACAGCTAATTTTTTAAAATATATTTTAAAATAAATGGATGGATAATATTGAATGCTCAGAATTCACCATCCTATTTCATGCATTGTAATAAGGCTCCTCCATCCCATAGTGTCATTCAAAGAGGATTATTTGGGAAAATGATAGCCAGCAGGAAGCAATATCATCAGACAATATTATGTAACTATGAAGTATTATCCCAAGGGGATGTGTCATAAGAATGGCCACCAAGGATTTAAAGAAATGGAAAGTACTGAGGAAGTTGCTTCTACCTTACAGTCATAAATAATTTTCTCCCAATTCGCCTGTAAGTCTTGTATTCCAAATCTTACCCTTACTTTAATTTTGAGATGAAAGTTTTCAGTAGAGAACTTTTGAATCACTTCTTTTCCACCTCCGTCCAAGCTCTTGGTTTGTCTTTTTGTTTTCAGTTGTTTAATATACTTAGGAGTCACTCTTACTTTTCTACAGATACTAGCAACATTTTGGTTCATTTTTTTAAAACTATTTTGTTTAGGGATTGGTCATCCCAGTGCTTGGAACACTATTGCTTTAATTTTTTTTTAATATGCATTATTTTTAAAAGGTAACTTGTTACTGCTAGTTTATTTTAGAAAATTTTTAGAATAAATGAAAAGCAATGCACTACTAATAAGTCATTCTTCTAATATAAACTAAAATAAAATATCAAAAAATTGTCAAAAATGTTTTCAAATGTTGAGCAACCCTGCTAAGAAGGATCTTGGGCTGATGAGAACCTTTGTAATTCAGAACTTATTCTGTACAAAATTTGCATGTGGTTGTTTTGTGCAGAGAACAACATTTTCTTTGCGAAAATAACATTTCTATGAAGTTCGGAGCTAATTTGTAGCTAAATAAATATTATTTATTTATTTATTTGATTAATTTAGCTTTTCTCCCAAGTGGAATTGAGGAAATAACACTTTTTTTCCATAGGAAAAAATGTTTTCTGCACAGAGAATATTTTTGCACAGCAAATATGTTTTACAGCAAATGCTTAATGGGGAACTTAACCTGCACAAAATTTGCATAGAGTTATTTTGCATACAAACATGTTTGTAAGCTCTAAGCTCAGGTTTGCATACAAACATGTTTGTAAGCTCTAAGCTCAGGTTCTTTGTAAATTTTCCTAGTTCTGTGCTTAAGCTTTTGTACTTTTCTTAAGTGCTCTGATTCATTCTTTAAATAGACTGCAGAACTCCCTGCGCTGTTTAAATGTTTTTTTTAAAAAAAACCACTTTGTTTTTCAAAACATGCCATCAGACTGCCTTATTCACTGAATTTTATGAGGGCTTCATATGGTGTCACCCTCCTCTTATCCTCCCTTGTTTTTCCATTCCTTCTTCCATGTTTTTCCTACCAGGGATATCACTAAGGATGAAAAAAGATGGAATAGCTGTACTGTGCCTTCTGGTTAACAGTGTGAGGGACCTTCCATCTAGACACAGAATGCTACACAAAGTTGTAAACAGCCACAAGATCTTCTGAACAAAATCACCAACATCTGTGGTGGCTTATCAAGCTCCAAATAATATACCTGCCTGAATTTCTGTCTACATGTCATACTCTCATCTCTCAGTGATAAAACAAATAATGTTGGAGATGTGGGAGAAAATTGTGAATTAAAGTTTATCTGCCTTGTGTCTGTATAGAACTTCTCATTCATGCTTATGTTTTCTCCTTAGTCTCTTACAGTGTTAAACTTCCTTTTTAAAATGCCATTAAATTCCAGGGATTGGGAGTTTATTTCCAGATAAGTGATTATAGGGTAGCATGTAATTTGTCATTTTACATTTATATCTTGTTTACATCCTGTTATTGTATTGAAATGGCTTCTGACAATTGCTAGTTCGGATTTTGTGTACAAAGAAATAGCATGTAAATTGCATGTAAGTGGAATCCTCATAAAAGACAAATGTGAAAGTTCTGCACGTGGGATCATTGGAGTTCCACCCATTTATGAGTTATAAGAAACACTTAGCCTATGTGATCCAAATGATTTCTACTTATTAAGATAGAGTCCACTACCAAAGCAAATAAGGGAGAATAGTCTTATTCAGAGCAGGGTTATTTGTTTATGATGGTGGTTCCCAAACTCTGGTCCCCCAGCTATCTTGCACTTTGACTCCAAGAAACCTCAATTACCTTGGCCAATGGTCAGGGATTCTGTGAGTTGAAGTCCAAAATACCTGGAGGAGTAGAGTTTGGGAACCACTAGTTTCTAAGAAGCTCCAGATATTATGGAAAAATGAGAACCCTGTCTTGAGTCATTTCCTCTCCTTGTGTAATACTTAGGACAGGGGTGTTTTGTAATGTTTTGAACTACAATTCCTATCAGCCATATCCAGCATGCACAATAGTAAGGTATTGTGGAAGTTGTAGTCCAAAACATCTTGAGGGCAAATTCCTTGCTAGAGACAATTTATAGGATGCTAGTGCTGTATAGATGTGGATCCTGCCATTGGCTGTTGCTAGAATGGTGGGGAGGAGTGGGGTATACTCACTATAATGACATCAAGATATGGAGGATTCCATACTTTGTTGTTACGGACAGGAAACTATCCAACAGAGGTGGCCATTTGGATTTGGGAGAACCAAGCTATATTTAAACAGTGTATAGAAGAAGTTCTCAGAGGATGAAGGCCTGAAAGAAGGTGGAATATTTTTCCTGCTGAAAAGATCTGGCTGAGTAAGCAGAAGCCGTAGGCCCCATGGCATAGGAGAACCATATGCAAAGTGTTTTAGTATCCTAGGCACAATGTTATGACCACCGAGAATCGTTACTTCTGAAATTAGAACAACAACAACCTGTATCAGATGGATGAGTAATATTTTTAATCCTGTTGTTAGTTTAATACTGTTTTAATCTCAGTTTTTTTTTACCATATATATTTTTATTCTAATGTCCTATCTTTTGTAAGCTGCCTTGAGTCCCAGTGTAGGGAGAGAGCAAGGTATAAACAAAGTGATGGATGGATGGATATCGGGAGATCTCAGGGCGCTGACCAACAAAATCAAAGAAATTGTTTTCAAATTCATTTTAAACATTTCATTAAAATAACTTAGTGTCTTTATCTTAACTAATTTCAGTCTTTTTGATGTCATCTGAGGGTCTTGTCTTTCATCTTTGTAAACAAATCTCTCACTTTCTCTAGAGCTGGTTTTTTTAAAAAAACAACAAAATGAATTTAAACAATTTAAAACAGTGGTTCTCAACCTGTGGGTCCCCAGATGTTCGTGGACTTCAGCTCCCAGAAGCCCTGAGCATTGACCATAGTGGCTGGGGCTTCTGGGAGCTGAAATTCACGAACATCTGGGGACCCACAGGTTGAGAACCACTGATTTAAAAGGTGAAGCAGCAGCAAATAATTAGAAGATAAAAACATATTTAACTAACAAATGAAAACAACATAAAGCCAAGAGCAAACTGGATCGAATCATGGCTCTCCCCGGTGTTAATGAAAAGGCATGTTTTCTTTTGGCACTGAAATGAAGCCAACATTGGTGCCAATTAGGCATGCATGGAGAGGCCATACCACAAAGAAATGGAACCTCTGAGGGAGGGGCCAAGAAATTTTGCTGTCAGAAACAGGGCAGAATGATGAATGGCACTCTTTACTGGCTCAAATCAAGATGCATCAAAGCCAAAGCCTTGCAAGATTTTTTTAAGCACCTGTGGAAGAAAATCCCATAAGTCTCCATACCTAGCAGAAAAAAAATAACAATGAAAACAAATGAAATCATGAAAAATTTGCTGCTCTTTCATGATAGCCAAAGTTGATTGCCTCAGGCATCTGCTTCATCTTTTCTAATGGCAGGACCAGCCCCAGTATGCACCCACAGAGGGAGCTCTCCACTGCTCTGGGCTTATTTCCTTGGCTGGAGAAAAATGATTCTGGTGTGCGTGTGTGTGTGTGTGTGTGTGTGCATGCAACAAGTGTATTTGGACTATCCAGTTACTTCCAGTGCAAAAGAGCAGGCAAATTACCCACCCCAAGATACACATTTGAAGATCCACTAATTTTCTGCCATATATTTAGAAACTCCTAGTGTTGTCTGTCTGTTTATTTCTTTGTTAAATTTATATCTTTGCTTTCTCCTAAATGGGATCCAAGGTGGCAGTTGTCGATCAGGATGTGACCCAGTAGCTGAAGAGCAGCTGTCACCAATTGAAGATCTTAGAGGGATGGTGAGTTACTTGAAAATATAGAGGGTAGCTTTCTTTAATGAATGAGAGTGCAACTGTGCACTCAAGGCTGAGCCTGGGGATAGAAGTCCAGTGTCCAATTCATCAGAATAGGAGGGCTCCCAAACACACCCAGGCTAGTTTAACTGATTTTGAAGTGACCAAAGTAACACATGACTATCCAAACTGCTTCTGTGCTTCCAACAGAGAATTATGTCCCAAGTCTAAAAAAGACTAGTGCAGATCAGCCATCAGCACATGGATAGAACAGGAGTGTACTAAAGGCACCATCATCCACAGCATTAAAGGAAACACATATAATGAATTTCCTGACAACATATATAATGAGTTGCTGTTTGGTGTAATGTACAGATTTACCCTTCTTTACTGATTAACTGTTTGAGAGCACAAGCCAGGGATAAGAATCACATGGCCCTGAATGTGTTCTTGGACTACAGCTCCCAGCCTTCCTCATCACTGGCTATGCTGCACACATGGTGGAACTTTGTTGCCAACCACAACTCTCGGCTAATACATGTCTGTGATACAGATCCTTCCAAGTACCTTTGTGTCTCATATGCTCATTAGAGCTTAGGTGTGCACTTAACAAAAAGATACATTATTCCTGGTTATGGTTTTGACTCTTTGAAACCTGGAAAGTCTTTCTTTGCTTGGTGAAAGACAATGAGCCTCGGAGCAAATAGGGCAGAATAATGTGGAAGGAGAAAATGACGGAACCAAGATGGATATATTCTTAAGATGAAAGGGTGCACAAAGGTTGTTTTATAAGTTATGCTTTTATCAGCAGTGTCATTCCACATGTCTGCACTTTGAGTGTAAAACCTACAGTGGCTTAAGAATAAAACCCTTTCCTTCTGAAAACGACTCTCTTCTTCTGTTCACTCAGTACTGCTGGCATTCCTGAGAAACGTATTGCAGATGATATTCTTAGTTCCACATGTGAAACTGCCTGTTGTTATATGCAGGGCACATACGGCATGACTCTTCTGCAACTCTTCTTCTATTACATATTTAACAATTATACCAGTATTCAGCATTCAATACTTATTATTTAACTCATCAGTTTATCAGATTTCAATAAATTTACATATTCCCAGAACTGCAACATAGGCCATTTCCGCACCGGGCGAGGGAATTGTCCCGTGCCGGTACTTACTGGACCTTTGGGCTCGATGCTTGGGTCCAGGCTGGTCCAGAGCAGTGCGCGGCCACTGCTCCGCACTGCTCCGGGGACGAAAATGGCGGCTTCCAGTTGGTGGAGGCTCTCCACCAACTGCTGAAGCTCGCCGGCCTAAAGCCCACCTCGGCAGATCACAAATCTGCACCGGAGAGCGGGAATGGAGTGGCGTGCGCCGTGCTTTTGAAAGACCTCTTTCGAGCGGTCTTTCAAAAGCACATTGGACAACCACTTCGGGTCATTTGGGAGCGGGCTGAGGTGTGGATCTACAGTAAGTAGGTCTGACCCAGTCCACTCCCAGGTGCAGATGTCCTCTCTGGAAGATGCTCTGCATAGTTTCTTTAAGCCCGTGCGGAAATGGCCATAGTTATTCTTAAGTTACTGAAAGAACTGCAAGCATGTAACAAACAAGAAGTGCCACTCAAGTTTCTCTACGTTGTCTTGAATGTTGTGTTTTGCCACACAGCCTCCAAATGAGTTCGTGTAAGACAACAACTGTAAGAACAAAAACTGCCAGAACGTAAAACAAGCAAGCAAGCAAGCTTAAACAACAACAGCTATGGGAACACAACAGTGTATTAGGAGCAGCCAAATCAGTCAAGACAAGAAAAATTCCTCCATCTCTTTATCATAAGCAGAGAGCAAACCTACTGCAACTCATTGGCAAGTGAATTCTACAAATACTGTTTCACAGACACCAGCTTAACCTCAGGCAGCAGGGGTGCAGGGAGCAAGCTGTCGTCAGGAAATATTACACAGAGACCATTTTTAATTTTTTTTTTATTCTTTGCTACAGAAACAAACAGGCCAGAGCTAAAATGGCCTCAACTGCATGATTCATGTTTAGTCTGCAGATGAGAAGGTTAAGAGGGGACATGATAGCCACATTTAAATATCTGAAGGGATACCATATAGAGGAGGGAGAGGGCTTGTTTACCGCTGCTCCAGAGACCAGGACAAGGAGCAATGGATTCAAGCTGCAGGAAAGGAGACTCCACCTGAACCTCAGGAAGAACTTCCTGATGGTCAGGGCTGTCCGGCAGTGGAACATGCTGCCTCAGAGTGTGGTGGAATCTCCTTTGGAGGTTTTTAAGCAGAGGCTGGATGGCCATCTATTGGGAGTGCTTTGAGGGTGTTCCTGCATGGTAGGGGGTTGGATTGGATGGCCCGTGTGGTCTCTTCCAACTCTACATTTCTATGATTCTATGATTCAGACTGCCCTTCACTTCCAGACCTTCTGCTCTACTTCACCAACTCAAATTGGCCACCATGGAATGATCAACTAAAACTTTAACTCAAGGACTGAAAACATGTGATTTTCCAAAGGGTGCTGGACTACAACTCCCATGATCCTTCACCATTGGCTAAACCGGGTAATTCTGCTGGCAGTTGTGGTCCAAGGATATCATACCCTCCAACATCTCACAGATATATATATATATATATATATATACACACACACTGATATATGCGCAACCAGAAAACATCACAGTGTGGTCAGGATGGCAAAAGCTATTAATGAGGAAGCTAGGAAGGGTAGCAGAAATTTGTTTTTGTCTGAGCTTAAGGTTCATCCTTCTCCTCCCTTCTGCCCTTTGCTGAATTCATGGAAATAACCTGAGAATGAAGGGAGAAGATGGGGTGGAGGGGATAAAGAGAAATAGGGAGAAACTGGGACATTTTAAAAACAGCTGAAAAGGTGGGATGACAGAGGATTAATTTGGCCTTTCTCTACCAAATTGGACAGTTGGAGGATATACAACATCTAGAAGGTCACATGTTCCCCTTCCTTGTCCTAACTAAGAAGTCTAGCAATTAAAACCATTGCAAGGTAATTTTTGTATCTATATTTTATCATCTATGGAAACAACACAACTATATAAATGCCTAAAAGATCTGAGCCTGAAGATGTGAGAGAGATCTGGGCCATACCTATGGATGTTGCTTTCAAGCTTTTTCACTTTCAGCTCATCCTCTTCTGACTGCCTCTTTCTTGCTTCTTCTTCGGCTGGAGAACTGGCAGGGATTCCTTGCAACAACCATTTTTCTCGAAGTGCTTTTGACTAGGGGCATGGGTGGAAGACGACAGAGAAAAGAAAGAAAAAGCACACACTTAGTGAGACATTAAGAGGGCTTGAGCTTTTAAATATTTGATAGTCCTCTCCAAGTCGCTGATTAGTGCTTTCAGTGCTACACATATTTACTGCACTGGATAAATCCCTCAAGAACCCATCCAGGTCTCTATTCAGCCAAGGTGTCATATCTAGTCTATGTAATGCACAGGTCATTGGTTTGTGAACCAGAAGAAATTTTAATTTGCATCTGTATATAGGCAATAAAGCTGATGGAATGAAGCAACCAGATGAAGTCTGAAATTTTAAATCTAGTTCAGAACCTTGGGGTGGGATAGGGGTCAGAATATATTTATAGGAAATGACAACATAATCCCTCTAATACTGCAATCTAACAAAGAGCACAAATGTTTGCAAGTAACATGATCAGATGAAAAGGGGGATTCTTTCCTTGTCATAACTGATGTAGAAAAAAGAATGCTGGCAGGACAGCTTGTTGTGGGGGTGACCAAAGTAGTGCCTGCTAAAATTCTTTGTTTTGATATCTATTTGAAACACAGTAATATTGTCATTTCATGATTCAGGCATCTTTATCTGGTGTTGACTATTAGTAGTGTATTATTATAGTAGTGTATTATATTCCTGGAACAGTCAAGTGGTTATAGTATTAGACTCATGGAAGCCTCAAATCGAAACTGTATTTACAGCTGAACTAGGTGTTGCTATCTCCATTTCACATGTGTACAGTGGTGTGTGTGTGTGTGTGTGAGTGAGTGTTTGCATGCACGTGAAATTTTTACAATAAAAATGCAGGTGGCAGATCAGAAGAGATGAATTCTTCTTCTCCCTGCTCCATTAATATAGGCATTTCTCTAACAAACTGGATCTGACACCCATAGGGAGATGTGCTTAGAAAGAAAAGTATTTGAAGCAACAGAGCAACACAAAGCAATACGGGAAGAAAGCAAGACTGCTTATCACACAGATCACAAATTTCACCATCAAATATGTTTCTCTGCAGATGTGAACAGTGCAAGTGTATGTACAAAGAAACATGAGTACCCTTGTCATGTTTACTTGGACTCGTGGCAATGATGTTCCATATGTACTCTTGACAAATTACTTGGAGAAGCAATTGGTCCAATTTAAAATATCAGATGTAGCCCCTCAGCTGTTCTTGAACTGTACTTCCCATGACCAGGAACTCCTTCCTTTCTTTTCTCCTAACTTAGGAATGTGTCCTGTTGAACTGCATCTCCCATCATATCTCACTATTGTCTATGCTGCCGAGAGCTGCTGATTTCTAATGTTATGAAATGGTAATGGACTACTCAGAAGTTGAAATGTAATCATTTTAAAACTAGAAGAATGTGCTACAGAAGTAAAAAGAACCACACACACACACATACACACACACACCCATTCTGCCATAGATCCAGTCAATGGAGCTATTTAAATTGGTAATGGAAGATATTTCCTTTCCTCTCTGTATCAATGAAGTTTGGCATACAAACAGCAAGGATCCATTTAGAAGTGGAGAAGATAACAACCAACAGGGCCTCCAAACACAAAGGAGCACAAAACAGTTTCCCACAGGGAAACCGCTTGCCATATCTGTCTGACAGCATGGCCATTGCAAAAGCAAGGATGTAATTCTTCACTAATTTTGATCTCAATGAAAGCAATCAGTAACTTTAGCAATTTTCTTCCCACTGTGAGAAAGCCTTTGAAAACTGTGCAGTTTTCAACAACTACATTCAAATCAGAACTTATTCAGTGCAAAATGCACATGTGCTTTTAATGTGTGCAGAAAACAGCATTTTCTACACATGAAGCAGCTTTCTCTGCACATTTTAAACACATTTCTGCATTGCTATGTTTGCGCGTACGTATGTATGTTCGTTGATTTGTGGAAAAAAAACACGTCTTAACAGTCCATTACCAGATCTACTCTCTTCCCGCTGTCTGTTTAATGCATGCAGACAATAATGGTGGCAGCCTGTCCTTTGATGGGCGGGGAGAGATAGAGATGAAATGATGGAAGGGACAGCCTGGGAATGCCCTTAGCTGGCCACTTCTGCACTGTGAATTGATGTTACGCTTCTGCATGTAGGTGAAAAATGAAGTAGAACCAGTTTGGGAGATTTACACTGGAGTTTTTCCAGTTTTCAGATACAGTGGTTTCTCATTGCAGTGAACTGTGCTAAGAGCTGAAAACATGCAGAAGCATGAGTAAAACTACGATGCTACAATGCTACAACATGCAGACTGATGGCTAAGAATTCAAGGCGACTATCAAGTATCGACCTTGTGTGGATATTGCCAAACAGTATTTTCCTGTGCAGCAAATGTTCTTTCCATCCCTATTCAAAAAATTCTTAGCACAAATAAGCCTATGTTTCCCATGTTTATGCGTGGGCCATTGGAACTTGATTTTCAATGAGGAAACTGCATAAGCTTCAACCACCCAGGCTCACTTTACGCATCAGTATGAGATAGAAATCATAAGCAGATAAACATGCAGAATTTAGAAAAGAAACATAGCGAACACCTTTTTTTCTAACAGTCATTTAAGAGTTCTGCAAGCAAAAGATTGTTTTTGGATTTCAGACCACTTTTCTTGCAGAAGCTGTCCTTCTAGATTCTAGGGGGACAAGATACTTTTTCTCTTGTGAAAGTGCATTTTTGGATCAAAACGGTTTTTTGAAAAAGCACTAATAGACCTTTTGCTGAATCAACAAAAGATTCAGAGACAATGCTAGAGGAGCAAAACCAGCCTCACTGGTTCTTCCGTCTGACAGGTGGCCTCTTGTTAATGATGCAATACTACTCTATATATACGTTTATTACCAAAGGTTAAAATCCTACACTGTATTTAAATCTAGCAGTCCCAGTTTAGGACAGCATAACCACAAAATTGTCTGAAACCACTGCACAAAAGAAAATGAAGCAGCAGCAAAAGATAACAATCATTGTTGAGTTCTCTTGTTCTCCCATCCTTCACAGTTTACAAAGTGGGCCTTGAGTTCCATTTTTCAGACTGGTCTCAGCCAGGCCCATCCACCAGCTGCTACTGTTTACTGAACAGCTAACAGAATCAGCACTGAAGAAGCTAACTGGCTCTTCTCTTCCCTTGGCAAAGCAGTGAAGTGATGAGCTCTTCTAGTCATAATCATCTTCCTGGCATCAGCAAACAAACTAATTCTCAGGAAGGAACAAAATGGAGATTTCATCTGGATCCACACAGAAGCACAGAGGTCTTGATGAATTTTGTTCTGCTTTTCTGTATGGGATCAGATCTGCCAAATTCAGGTGCAAGGACTTTGACATATAACAACTAATTATATAGAGCTGTATTTCTTCATGGCTAAAGGATCACCCATCAGAGGGAGAACCATTCAATCCACTTTTGTTCCATTTGTCTGGAGCAAAAATGCCAGGCTTACTTAAACCATCCTCTCTGGATGGATTGAGGGATCGGTGAGAATTTCAATGTTTCATTTGGTTGGTTTATTTTAATAGCTCTCAAAAATTTGCTTCATGATTAATTCCATTAATTTATTATTTGTTCCATTTCTTTCACAATTAGTTCATGAAGAATTGCTTTCTGGAATTAGTCTTGTTGGTGGAATTTGGCCATGGTGATTCTCCAGCCTTTCAGAGCATTGAGGATACTACTGTCAAGGAGATAAACTCTTGTGGTTATTTTGCCACTTTGTGTACTCCATTAGCAAGGACAAGAAAATGGCTCTGGCTTCTACCCTCTATTCATCAGGCATGGGGTCTCTGGAATACACTGTACTGTCTGCTGGTTCTAATCAAATGGAAGCTTTCCTGTTCTTTCACTGTCCAGAGCACTGGAGCAGGAAAGTAACACAGAGGAAGTAATTGTGCATCCTATGGATAAAACAGTATTATGAACATTCAGTCATCCACTCATGTGCATGAAAATTGGGGACTCACAGCCAAAAGGACAGAGACACTTCCCACATTCCTTAAACTTACTTTTTGCATTCACTACCCAGCATCTTCCTCTGTTTTGAGAAAGCCTATCACAGCTTTCAGAAGGACTTCTAAAAAAATTTGTAAGTTAGTTGGTCCCTGGAGAGTTCACTGGCTTCCTAATTAGCACCATTCTGGAGGGTTCCAGATGAAGCCAAATTCTGAATGCTCTTCGTATCACATTGGATTCAAAGGGACGTATAAGGGTTTAGCTAGTCCTTCTCACCATCACAGTCCTAAGTGGGCAATCCAAACCTAAAATCCATTTCCCAAATGAAGAACTTCATGATGTCAAAAAATCGTAATTGTTGAGTTTCATAAACTATTTTATTCTTTCTTTTGTTAATGAGAGAACTGGTTAGAAACAATGAAAGCTCTGTTCAACCTAGCCTGTTTTAATACAAATGCTGGGTAACTACTCTCTGGTGGGCTATTTAAGCAGCCTAATTAAACAGATAGACATGTAGTTATTTATTGCCACCAGATCATTCTGAGTGGCCAGCTACAGGATTGGGTGATGGGCAGCTTTAAATAGCACATTTAAAAGAAACCATAACATAGGTCATTTCCACACTAGACTGTTATAGCGCTATGATTCCACTTTCAACATCCTATGGAATCCCAGGGTTTGCAGTTTTGGAAGGGGCCGGCCGGCCCCTCCCTAAACTGCAAACCCCAGGATTCCATAGGATGTTGAAAGTGGAATCATAGCACTATAACAGTCTAGTGCGGAAATGGCTATAGAGTATTCAAAGGGGTCTACAGGGACTGAGCCAGCCCCCTTTCCCCATCATGACCTTAAGCATGTAAGCTTCATCTTATCCAAATCTTAAAATCTGTTTTCCAAGAGGTGAGCTTCACAATGCCAGGAAATCACAAAAGTATCACAAATAGTATACTGTATTTAAAATTGGAAGTGCATAGCAAATTTCTTACACAACTGGACTTGATTTTCCCTTTTCTAGGGGAGTTCACAGCAACAACAGAAGAAATTTAACACCTACCACTATATGTTACTCCGTTAGGTTGTAATTATGGTCAAAGAATCAGGTCAGGCCAATGCAGAAATCTGTGTGCTTTCTATTTAGCTATGTCTGCAACTACATATGTACAAAACTATGCCATTTCCAGCTCTATTTAGAACAGACCATTGGTTAGTCTTTTCCTACTAATTATACCAGTTAAAAACACAAATCTGGGCCATTCCTATTCTTTTTAAAGCATCAGGTCATCAGGAAGGAGGAAGACTGCTAAGCACCTCAAGCTATTTTGGAGACAGGCATGTCTCTTGCCACTGGTTTATTCTAGGCTCTTCACCATGGCTGATGTGAGGACAGGAAACGTCAGTAATGAATCACTTGATGGAAGCCAAAGTGCTCGATAACAAGTAGATACAGACTGACAGTGTTCTAGTGAAACTCAAAGGCACAGATTAAAAGAACTAGACAAACATTTTAATTCAGCCCAGAGAGGGATTCAGCTTTGTCTCCATGAAATTCACAATACAGTTAAATGCATACAAACACAAATACATACTGTTTTGTTCTTTAGGCCAAAGGCTCTCAGCTGTTTGTATCTTACAGCCTACCAATCACTTTATCAAAGCACCTGGTGCCCATCAAGGTAGAATCAATTTTTTTTCCTGCAGAGAATATTTGTATATTAACAATTATTCTGCTGTTACATGTATCACTTAACAGTGAGTTTCGGGGATATTGCAGTACTATGGTTTGGAGTGAATCCAAAAAAAAAAAAAATCATTAATAGTTGAAAATTATGAAATCCCATGGTCTATTAAGTATAATTCCACATCCCACCAGTGGGGTGTGTGCTAATGGTTGAGAACTACATCTTTAGACCAAGTGATATGGCTTAACTTTTGATGACTCAGTTAACACTGAATGAATCCTGCTCTTCAATTTTGCATTCCCTCCTCCCATTCCTACTGTAAAGGTCTTTGTCTCTCAAGTACAAAAAAGGCAGCAAGCAAACATTTTAAAGCAAACAGAGCACAAGGATTTATGTCCAGACTTTTTTATCCAAAGGTCACTTTTAGCAAGTCAGTGAGATCATATGAAACAAAGGTAGCAATAGGGATGTAAATTTCCACTTATTTTGATCTTGTTCATGAGAACAAAGAATTTAAACTTTTCTCCCTTCTCGGAAAGAGGATTTTCTGCAGTTTTGGTGATTTTGGCAGATGCTTGTGCAAAAAATTGTATTTTGCAAAAAAGAATGTTTTGATGTATTAGGCAAAAAATTTTTTGTGTGTTAAACTGTTGTATTTTGTACAAATAGAAATTTTAAAACAAAAAGGCCCAGTTTTGGAGAAAAGGTGGGGTATAAATAATTTTAATAATCATAATAATATACTGTGTGCAACATAATTTTTGTTTGCACTTTTTGCAAAAAAAAGGGCAAAGACAGAAAAAGTCTTGTGTTGCACTGAGACATGTCATGACATCTTTTCTCTTCAAGGATGAGGATATGATTGAATATAAGTATCAACTACCCACATAAATCTACCCTCAGGTATGAGGATCAAGGCCTATTCTCCTGGTTGTAGGGTGCTCTCACTATAGATGCTTGGTTAGCAGCAGGTAAAAAAAAGATGAAATGTTTTAATGCTTTTTAAAATACTGCCCTGTGAGGTGTGGTTGGTTTTATTAGAACTTGGCCATGCAAGTTGGGTAGTTCTGGAAGTCAGGGTCCTGTAAGTGCTTTTCCCTAGCTCTGGATATTTTTTTCTGATGGTGTTCTTATTTGTTCTAAAGACTAACTTTATCTAGTAAAAGCTTCACTGTTTATTGAGATCATTCTCAGGGAGTGTCTTGTGTGCAGCAGTGTCGTGGAACCAGGGCTCAAACGGATGAATAGCTGGGGCTTTTTGATTAGGAAGGAACATGACATAATATGCCAAACATCTCGTTCCCTCTAAGTTTAGCTTCAATCCCCACAGTAACTGGAGAGAAAAATTCCTAGCAGTTATATATTGTTATGCACTATCTGTTTTAATCCAATGTATTTGGGAGTATTTGGGTGTGAATTTATCAAAGGTCCTGGCACAGATTAAAACCACCAAAAGTTCTTGTAGATCAACATAGCCACTTGTGTTTTCGGACTCCATCATCATTTCCACACTAGACTGTTAAAGTGCTATTATTCCACTTTCAACATCCTATGGAATCCTGGGGTTTGCAGTTTAGGAAGGGGCAAAGCCCCCTCCCTAAACTTCAAACCCTAGGATTCCACAGGATGTTGAAAGTGGAATAATAGCACTATAATACTCTAGTGTGGGAAGTCTGTATGTGTGGATTACTATAAGTCTTGTCCCATACCCCCACCTATCCATGTTTGGCAGCGACATTCTTGATTAATCCATTGTCATCCTATTTTTTGGGGGCTGTTTTTAAAACGTTGGAGTTTCATCTTTGTTGTTGGCTTGGTTCATTTGCTGCAAACAGTTCACAGTGCAAAAGTAGTCTCTACTCCACTAACTCAGCCAAAAAACTAGAGAGGAGGCAAGTGGAATCCTGGTCTTTTCAGTTATTCTCAGGCAAACCCAAACTTCAGAAGCCTCTCAAGATTGTGTCTTCTTCATCATTAATAACTTTTGTCACTTTTACCACACTCTGATGTTGCTTGGCCGCCCACGCCCCAGTTTTCACCTGTAAAATGTTTGAGGGTATGCTGCCTTGGTGAAGGCCTGCATTTCAAAATTTTTCACCTATGGTTTATATATCTCAATAAACCCAGAGGTATGTTTAGTTGGCACTGAGGAGGAGGCCAGGCTCTGAAACTCTCTTCCAGATTAGAGTCATTTTACTTTATTAATCACCCTTCTGAAGCTGATAAAACCCTTCTTTTTTAAAGAAGGCATTTAATAGGTAATTTTTAATATGCAGTTTTAATCTGTCTCTATCTTTTGAATATTTTAATGCACTAACTATTACTGTAGTGTTATCATATGCTGCTGTCTTGGTGTTCTACTGTATCATAGGGTGTTTTTTCCCCAAAAAAGATTTGGCAGGTTTTTTAAAATTATTGAATGTATGATTTCAACTTTAAGCTACCTTGAACTTGCAGAAAAGAAAGGGATTATACATGTTTTAAATTTTTAAAAATCAATACACACGCACATATATATGTATTTTAGCTTTTACTGTGGAGAGGCCAGAGGTAATTTTTTGATGTAAATATATACAATAAATCAAAATATTAAAAAAAGAAAGAAAGTAAGAGCAGAAGAGCCAAAATCCAAAGGGAGCATCTGAATTAGCCCTTATTTCCCCTCATCCTTATATTGTATAACAATTTTCCTCGGTTTCTCTAAAATCTGCTTAACTTAACTGACCTTATATGCTGAGAAAAGAAGAGCTACAGCAATTATAGTAGAAGTAGAGCTACAGCCTGTAATTATATGGTCTAGGAAGCTCAGTCAGGATGTGGCCCTTCAGATAACATTTCATTGTAACTTCCATGATTCCTCACTATTAGGACTAGTTAGGACAGAATGGATGATTCAGGCTGTTTCCGCACTAGACTGTTATAGTGCTATTATTCCACTTTCAACATCCCATGGAATCCTGGGGTTTGCAGTTTAGGGAGGGGCCTTCAACACTGACAATTCAGAGCAGCTGTTTCAGTGCTGGCTGTTTCAGCACTGAGTTTTTTACAGTTTCCATTTACATGGCCCTCTTTTAGATTTAGATTTTTAGGTTTTGCCTTAATGCTGCTGCCACTGCTGCCTCTATATCACCCTTGCAAGGAAAAGAGACAGGAGAAGAAGAAAGCACAATGCCTTCTGGGGGCTGTAGTCTACCCTTCCAAATGGCTCATCAAAGCTGCCGGGATGCTTTGGGGATGAGAAGGGGAAAAAGGGGGTAGTAACAGGTAGGAGTAATAGTAGTAGTAGTCGTCTGGCCAGAGTAACATTAAGAGACCATGGAGGAAGGTAGCACAAGACTTTAGTCTGTGCTAGTCTAAAGCCTAGGAGCTTTAGTCTGTCTTTCCAAATGGCTTTATCAGAGTTGCTGAAACACTTTGGGGATGAGAAGGCGAAAATGGGGTAAGCAACAGATGGGAGGGAGGCGGAGGCCAGCTGGAGAAACACTGAAATGGCCACACTGAAACAGCCACGCTGAAACAGCCTCTCTCAAATGGTAGCGCTGAATCATCCTAGACCACAGTTAGGACTGGTGCCATTGCTTGTCAGCGGCGGCCGGGGTCAAGCAGGAGCCGGACCGGAGTCGGGAAAGGCAGCGTTTATTGCAGCCTGTAACCAAAGGTTCTGCAGTACACAAACTGTCTGTAACTGAAAGTATACCTTGGCAGCAGGCTTCAACAGAAAATAATGAAGGGTTACCTCACCCAGAACACAAAGAGGTTGCTTCACCCAAAACGCAGGGGGTTGGTCTTGGAAGGGCCGAGCGGCAGGACGCGGACACAGACTGGGCTGGAACAGGGCACGGACAACAGACGCGTGGTAGGCCGACAGTTGTTGCTCCGTGCCCCTCCCAGCCCAGCGCCTGCCCTAAAAAGACCCCTTGAGCCACCGGTGGCCAATTCGGCTCGAGCACGCGGCTGAGGGCTCTAAGCTGTGTTACAGCTGGGAGCTCTCAGCCCGCAGGTGTTTTTCATGCAGCCGCCAGGACCGGCGGCTTGCTTCCTTGAGCCACTGCCGTTGCTGGAATGTGGGCGGCGGAGCAGAGGCTTCAGCCTCCTCAGGGTTGGAATCGCGAGTAGGCGGCGCCCCGGGATCGGGCCCGAGACCCGCCTCCCCCGGCAAGGCACCACCCGTCACGCCCACCGGCATGGAAGCCGGGCCGGCGGTCTCCGCAACGCCGAGGTGATCCCCTTCAGCGGCGGTGGCCTCCGTAACGCCGGGGCGATCCCCATCGGCGACGGCGGCCTCCGCCGCGTCTGGGCAATCCCCGGCAGTGGCAGTGCCCTCCGTGGCGGCCGGGCGATCCCTGCCGACACCAGCAGCCTCCAGAGTGCCCGGGCCCCCCTCCTCCTCGTCGGAGGCGACCGTGGCATCGGCCTCGGGGACGCCCATGGGCACGGCCACGCCTGAGCCCATGACATTGCTGTCCATCTACCTCTGAAGGGCCACATGATCATCCCTCCATCATAAAGAGAGGGGGAAAAAAATCCAGCCACACACAGGCTCCCTTACACATTTACTTATTTTGTTGCATGGGATACCACAAAAAGCGGTAATAGCCTTTAGAATATACATACTTTTCATGAGTAGGTGTAAGGAATTGATTTATAGGTTTGATATAGAGTAGCAAGGTGGAAGCGAGGATACCAGTAAAAGGATTAATTGAATAAGAAGGTTTTTAGGGATACGAGAAGAGTTTGTGTTTATTTTCCAATGGTTCGGTGGTAGAAGTCAAGTATGTTAGTTTATGTTTGAGAGAGTGAAGACAGGAGTAAGAAGTTAGAAGGATTGTTTATGGATGAATGGTTGGTATGGTTTGTATGTAGGTAGGTAAAATATTTTGAAATACAATTATGGAATGTAGTATCCCCTCCTGTCGAAGGAAGGAGGGGTATTACTTTATGTATTAAGAATTGTTATTTTTCTTTTTAAATGTGTGGTTGTATGTTTTGTTTTGTATTGTTGTGTTTTTATTTTTTTTTGTATTTTTATTGTATGTTTAATAAAGTATATTTTTAATAATAAAAATTTTAAAAAATTCAAAAAAAAAAGAATATACATACTTTTAATTTTTTTTTCTTTACACATTTTGGATAGTCATGTCTTTACTTAATATCAGTTCATTAAAATGTCTGCATTTCTCTAGAAGTGTTCTGGATCACCTTTCATCAATGACAATCAGCTAGAAGATGGTCTCTTTCATCATTTACACTTGACTAGGCACAATTACAATAAACAGAAAAGGATAATTGTTTGTATTTGGCCAAAGACGGATAGGAACTATTTTGGAACTGCAAGTACCTCAGGAAAAAAGAGAAAAAAACCAGTTGGCTGTTATACACAATCTTTACTGCAATACTGGAAACCCTCATTAGACCTTCAAATTAGCTTCCTCAAATATAGTAACATACTTAACATGTAAAAGCACCCCTATTAAAATTAACAGCTGAAATGTTACTACAGTTGAGGGAGAAACAAATCTAAACCAATCCAGCTATTGCAGTCGCTGGATCCCCTTCAGAGGAGAGCTTCTCTCAGCTGAGTTAACTACAAAATAATACACCTGATACCGAAATACTTTAGTTTCTAGTTTGCCAGGTAAACACAGGCTGTAGTCCTGTTTGTGCTGACCTCATTGTACACTGTATTGTATTCAACAGGCTTTATTCTGAATAAACATTTGTAGGATTGCACTGACATTGCAGCAGGTTGGTCTATAATATCATAATTGCATTGGATTATTTTCAATAATTGTTATGACTAATTTTAATAGCTCTTTCAAATGATTGAGTGAGATGTACACAAGTCCTTTTCCAAGGTATATTCTGTCAAACCCTCAAGCTGTGTTTCTTAAGCCAACTAATGTGAGAGACCAGCAGCTTTTCCCATAGTGACCCAGAGGCCAGTAACTTATTTGTGCTCATCAGCTACAACTGTTTCTTCCTTTCCTGGAAGCTCACTGAGGCTGGTAGCAGCACGGCTGTACCTAGATATTTTGCTCTGTAAGACACAGCAGCAAATGGAGGCCCCCTGCAAAGCCATGCCACATGGAACTTGACCGCAACTTCATTATTTTGAAGAAGTAGCTGTACTGGTCACTTAACTGAAACTGAAATCCAGAGGAGAACAATATCTGCATTAAGACCAAGGTGGGACCCTGTAAAGGAATTTCCTACCTGTGGTTTTTGGCCTTGTTCTTTCAGAACCTGAGGCAGAAAATCCCACAAGCATTTCCATCCTTGTTGCATAAAAAAGGAATATAACTCATAACCAACCATGTGCTTTCTTTCCATGATACCAAAAATCTGTTGCTTGAGGCAGCTGCTTCACGCTGTGGCCAGCTCTGCAGATAAGCTTCCCATTGGACTGATATTAGATTGTCGGTTCACCTGAGGCAACAGGGTGGGATAATAAACCTAACCCATACTTCACAGGACCTTAGTACACAACCCCAAATTCTCTGCAAAATGTAGGTGGAATCATTGCCAGATGCAGAAAAGAGGTTCTTTGAAGGCTGAAAGTTTTAAATAATGAATATATATCTCTGTCTAGGATAATGTGAAGAATTTGGCATTATGCATATCTGGAATTTCACGCTAGCCTCAATCTCACTTGTCAATAGTGCTTAGCCAAAGTATTTTGGTGCAGAGATTTCTGTAAGATATTATCAGGCAAGAATGCCCCCAAAGATTGTTGGAACATTTAGAAGTAGACAGGTTCCTCAGAACTTTCAGAAGGATGCCCATACTTTTGAAGATGAGGTGATTCTCTCTCGTATTCATTTGTAAAAGAAAAGAAAAACCTTGTCACCTTGTTCTAAAGGCATCCCTCCAAAGAATGTTTGCAGAATTCCTCTATCCTCACCCTGCTGGGTGACTAATGGTCCTGAGCTATATGTATATGGGGGAGCACAGTATACTCAACTCAGCTTCTTTATCAGACCTAATCTATGAATTCTTCTACCTTTTCAAGACATTTTTAATACTGGCAGGTGTTTAATTTGGCCAGAAATTATCTTCTGTAATTTTTTTTCTGCTTTGTTCATTTGTTTTAAAAGCTAATGTGATTGTTTTTTTAAATCTTTTTGGGCCATCTTGGGCAATTTTTCAGAAGCAGAATGGTAGGATACATTGATGTATTTAAGTCTTTTACTCCAAGTCTCAAGTCAAGTCTCAAGTCTCTGCCTTCAAGTCTCACATCAAGTCTCAAGTTCTTGGAGATACTTTCAAGTCAAGTCGAAGTCTGGGAGCTAACTGTATATCCCAACCTATATTCCAGAATTTCAGGGTAGAGTCAAATAAAGTCAGTTGTAATAATTTCAGCAGAGTCGCCCCTCCACATTTGTGATTTTGCCTTCTGCAGCTTCAGAAGTGGAGAGTAGAATCCTTCTTACCCCCTCTTCCCAAAGCTGGAGACGTTTGTGCCAATGGGCATAAAAGAGTCTGCAGCTTTGGAAGTGGGGAATAGGATTCTTCTCACTTCCTACTTCCAAAGCTGGAGGCTTTTCAGAAGTGGGGAATAGGATTTTTCTTACTTCTCATTACTGAAGCTTCAAAAGCTTTAGAAGGAAGGATCCTTCCTCTTCAAGCTCATTGCCTAACACATTTGCTGTTCCCCTCTGAGAAATACACCCTGCATTCTGGGGCAAGTCTTGTCTTCTGCTCTTAGGAAACATTTTAGAAGGCTCCTCCAATATGGAGAAGGTCAGACTGCTGAACAGACCTCAAGCCTGCCTCAAGCCCATTGCCTAACCCATTTGCTGTTCCCCTCTGATAAATGTGCCCGCACTTTGGGCTTGAGAGAGATTGTCATGTGACAAGCAGGCAAAAAGAGATGGAAGCATTGTTCAATGTTGTAAGGTTTCTGGATGAATATATTATGTTACTGAACCAAGGGTAGCAAGTCAATCATTAAAAATATAAAAGTCTCAAGTCGAGTTGAGTCAAGTCAGTGCATCATTTATTGCCGAGTGGAGTCTAAGTCAAGTCACTGAAGCGATTTTCTCAAGTTAATTGCTATGGGAGGGGACAGCAAAAACCTTCTATGCATACTTCTCCTAAAATAGTAGTGGCTAATTAATCTTCCTTCTTTCCTCCCTCCCTTCCTTCCTTTTTTTTTGATAAGTGCCAGCATGGCATAGTGGTTGGAGCATTGGGTCATGACACTGGAGACCAGGATTCGATCCTCTGCTTAGTCATGGAAACCCACTGGGTGACCTTGGGTGTATCATACACTCTCAGCCCCAGAAAACCCCATGATAGGTTCACCTTAAGGTCATCATAAATCAGAAATGATATGAAGGCACACAACAACAACTTGGGATTGAGCCAAAATCTGTATCATACATCATAATGGAGCCAGCTGAAGAGAGAGCAAGACCCTCGTTTCCTGGGTCATTAACAATATAAATATGCATTAATCAAAATCTATTGTCTCTCAAAATACTTCTCCAATTTCCTGAATCAATGTTTTAAATCTTCAGAAAAATCTAATATTTCAAGGAAAGTTCAGCGAAAGCCTGTTTTGCAATATTGCAAATATTGCACAGAAAGCAATGGAGCCACTGGAGTAAAGAGTAAAGGCAGAGTAAAGCCTGGATCATGATGATCAGTATTAAAAATGTCATGAACCCTGTTGTTTTCTATGACTTCTTTGATGTAGCAATAGTATGCATTTTTATTACAAAAAAGTCAAGTTCCACTTTATAAGAGGCTGTTAAGAGTTCTCCCACTGCCTGTGGATGTGAAAATGACAGAATGGGCCATCCTGGAGACAGATTGATGATAAAAGTATTGGGGTGTGTTGGGCATGCTTGAGAACATTGAGAAATATTTCAAATATTGTATTTTTATAACTCCTTAATGCTGAAAAAACATCTGGAATTGAATAAATGATTCAGAATGTCACCTTCTGTGTAGGCCATGCCCAACAGTTGCACAAGACTAAGGCCCTTTTCGCATGGCATTGTACAAGCAAAAGGGCCCCTTGAGCATTGCGTAAATGTCAGGAGTGGTCTGCGTGATGCACTCCTGTTTCCGCCATGGTCAACGCCCGCAAGCGCAGCAAATACGCATTTTCTTATTTTCGGCTTTTAGCCGAAAATAAGCTGTGCTTGCGCAAGGCTCACGGGCCTGGGGCGCACTCACCTGCAGTGCGGAACCTCTGGAGCCGGGCCTGTCACATGTCCTCTCCTCAGTGCAGCCTACAACTCCCAGGCTGCACTGCGGAAGGAAGGGGCGGAGCGTGGGCGGGGCTCTCGCACGAGCAGGAAGGAGCTGCAGAGCCCGAGCAGCCGGGAAGCAGGAGGCTTGCGAGAGCCTGCCTGCCCAGGCTTTTCACTCAAGGCCCACACTCCAGCAGCGTGAGAAAGTAAGCTGCGGAAAGGGCCCAGGTGGGAGTGATGTGAAAAGATGCAAAAATTCCACAGGAACCACCCTTCTATACCATTCCAGGCAAAATATTTAGATTCCAGAAAATGGCCAGGAACACCAGCTTTCAAGGGAGTCATATCCACCAAATTTACCAGTTACATAGAAGGCAAGAAAGGTGCTCCAATACACAACAATTTCATGAGATCCGTCTTCCTTCACCCATTCCTGGTAAACAGGAAAACGGTCTAGAGCAGAACTTTTCAGGTAACCATGCCCACCAGATTTAGCAGCTACACAAGACTAGGTGGAAGAGATGCCACATGTCATGAAAATTCCACAGGAACCAAATTCTTGTACTCGTTCCAGACAAAATATCTATATTGCTGAAAATGTTTCTTAAATTCAGTTATCAGATAGCTATGTCCACCAAATTCATCAGTTGCACAGGACCAGATGGGAGAAATGCCACAAGACACAAAAATTCCACAGCAACCACTTTCTACTACCTATTTCTTATAAAACATATGTGTTGCAGAAAATGGCCTGGAATGCCAGTCTTCCAGATAGCCATGTTCACCAAAATTACCAGTTGCAGAAGACCAAATGAGAGTGATGCAACAAGCCAGAAAAATTCCTCAAAGAGCACTTCTTTAGTACCTTTTCTGGCTCTGAAATTGTACATTCTGGAAAATGATGTGGAACACAAACTTCTCTCAAAAATGACCTGCTCTGGTCTATTCGTTCAGGCTTTTACTCACTCCCGGAGGCACTTCTACTATTGCCATGCTTCTCTCCATCATCTTGCCTCCTCCTCATAGCTGCTCCTGCTACCAACTCCTCCTACCTTGCTTTATTACTCTCTGATCCTGTTCCTTGTGTGGCAGCAGTAATGACACCACTGCCTTTACATGCTTGCCTCCCTGCCCTCTATTCAAAGCAGGACTGGCAGCTTTGTGCAGCCCCTGTTTCTTCCGAGTGTAGGCAGACAGCAACCTAGGGGCATTTAGAATTCTCAGGCAGAGAACTCCTCTGGTGCCTCACCAAACTATAAACCCCAAGATTCCACAGGACGGAACAATGACAGTTAATGTGGAATAATAGCTCTATCTGTGCAATGTGAATGGATCCATATCTCCATAATAGTAGTAGTTCACCTGCCTAAACTTTCCCATGATTTAGATTGAGGATTCAAAGATCCTCAAGCGGGGATAGAAAGCCTCTATTCTGAAAGCAAGAATAACTCTTTGGAGGCAGCCTGCGTACTGCTGAGGTAACTAGGCAAAATGTAAGGAAGAAGAGACGCAAGATGCCACCATTCCCTGGCATGCATCTCTTTTGTGTCTGGAGGTGCCCATCTTCCCTTCATGCTCTGTGCATTCACCATGGCCAACAAGCAGGCTGCCACATGAAGTGTGAAACTGGTGATGTGCTTTGGCAAATGCCCATTGCAATTAAAGCTGCCGTGTCAAATGAGATCTGCAGCCAATTTGACCTAATGACATTCCCTTCCTTATTTCCCTCTACATAATGATGATGTGCATGATTATCACTAGACATGTGTACAAATACATATTTCTTTTGTCTGCTTGTGTGATAGGAGGGAATCTGCTTCTGTTACCATACAGAAGAAATATCACACAAAGCTTTTAGTCAGTTTGCTTGCTAGAACCAAAATCAATCAAAGAGAGAGAAAGACTGAGAGAGAGAATGAACCAGCTTGTAATATAAAATGCAAACAGGCAACACCTGTCCTAGACACAAAACTCAACCTTGTATTTTGCCTCATAAAGTGGAAGCCAGAAAGAAGAGTGCAGGGACGTGGCAAAACCTCCTGAGTCTCCCAGAGGTCTGTCAGAAAAGGCAACTCTTGGTGCATCAAGGAGATTTTCTCATGTTTCCTCATGAGATCTGTGAAGACTGAGTTAGCACATCTGCTTGATCTAAAACAGTGGTGCGCAACTGCTGGGTGTTGGGGCCACATGGGCTCCTTAGGAACATCACTCTGCTAAAAAAATGTGTTGCCCAAATTCCCTCTAGAGCACATGAAAGTGTTTTTGTGATGTTCTTTATTCTCCTGAGCATTTTAGACCCAGGAGATGCCTTTAAACAAAAAAACTTCTCTCTCTCTCTCTCTCTCTCTCTCTCTCTCTCTCTGTTTTAAAGCCTTTCCTTGGGTTAAAATACCCTTCCCTATTGAAAATGCCACCCCCTAAAGGATGGGTCCTGTGGGCCACAAAACCAGCCCTGGGGGTACACTTAGCCCATTTCTACATGTGACCCATTTGCCAGAGTTAAATGCATTATGCCCAATTTTTTTAAAAAATGCTGCAACAGAAGAGTGAGAAAAGCAGCATTAGAATATGAAATGGTATATATGATGGTGGTTTGGACATACGAGAACAAGTCTGTATGCAAGATTATCTGGATTTTGACCTTTGCAACTGGCTAAAGATATCTAGCACTCTGTTCTGTTCATACAGTATGGAATCTGATGTCGTTGTTGTGTGCCTTCAAGTCGTTTCTGACTTACAATGACCCTAAGGAGAATCTATCATGGGGTTTTCATGGCAAGATGAAGTCAGATCTCGTTTGAGAGAATGTGACTTGCCCAAGTCACCCAATGAGTTTCCATGGCTGAGTCAGGATTCAAACCCTGGTTTCCAAAGTCCTAGTCCAATGCTCAAATTGCTACACCATGCTGGATCTCTTGTCCTAGCTAACACTGAGCAGAGTGCAGAAACTGATCTATACATTATGGCATCTCTGTTTTGATTCATCTCTACCTTCTATTCCATGAGCAATCTTAGGCAAGTCAGCCTCAGTTCTCACTCTCCCCTCCCCTAGAATATGGGGATACATTCTGGCCTACTTTATAGGGTTGATGTGAAGACTGCAACAAGATAATGAACAGAAAGTACCTTAACCAATCTGATAAACACCAAATATTATTCTATGGAAATCCAAAAAGAGCTCAGCATTTTTTTCTGACTGCAAAACATGTATTTAAAAGTATTTGGGCAAAGTCTCCTGAACTATGGCAGAAAGTGATAACACAGCCAGATAGGGACTGAGACAGGCAATGGCTTCTTCCAGAGAAGTAAAGTTAGGGCTTTTCCACACTACACTGTTATAGCACTATTATTCCACTTTCAACATCATACGGAATCCTGGGGTTTGCAGTTTAAGGAGGGGCATTTATAGGGCTCTTTGGCCTCGGTAAATTTCAAACCACAGAATTCCATGGGATGTTGAAAGGAGAATAATAGCAATATAACAGTGTAGTATGGAAAGGTTCTTAGTTAGAAAAAGGAATAGTTACTAACAGTATGCCTACAGCTTTGCACTTGCTACAAACTGGTCTTTGTAGACTTTTGAATGGTTTGAGAATACAAGCAAACTTGTAAGTTCTGTTTGACAAAAGTGAGACTAGAACAAGAGGAAAGAATGAATACCAGGGCTGGGAATCTGTGACCCTCCAAATGTTGATGAACTACTATTCCTGTTATTTGGGGACTTGAAGGGAAGTAGAGCTCAGCATCAGGAAAGCCACAGGTCCCTCTGTCATCATGTACCTCATGAGAAGCAGTGTCTTTCTTAAGCCACTTTCAGTGCTGAGAGTCTTAGTGATCATGTGCAAGTTTGCACATCCAAGCATAATATATTGGACTTATGTAGGACAAGCAGGGTTGCCAGATATCAGGGTTTGAATCACCTTCCCTAGTCCTCAGAGGAATGAGAATCCTGCCTTGAAAAGTGTGCCTATGTTCTCCTTTGTTGGAATTTAAAAATACATGAACATACTCTGAGCAAGTTTGGTTGATGCTTGGTGTATAATGCTTAATGAAATCAACCACTGTGACATCATACCCTCCAACTGCCCTAATTTGGTAGGGATAGTCCGATAAATCCTGTCACTCCATTTCTTCAGCTGCTGTCAAAATGTCCCAGCTTCTCTCTCTTCCTCTCAATTCCCTCTTTGTTTTCAGCTTACCTCACTTGCTGCAAACTGAGATCAAAGTGCAAAAGTAGTTTGCACTTAATTAAATCAGTGGGAGAGGAGGAGGAGGAATCTTGCCCTACCCAGTAGACCCAGGTAAAAGAAAACTTCTGTGGCTCTCCTAGCTTGTGCATTCTTCCTCATTAATAATGTTTGTCAGCTTGAACACACTCTGATGTTTCTTGGTTACATGTCACAGCTTTCATCTACAACAGCGGTTCTCAACCTGTGGGTCGCGACCCCTTTAGGGGTCGAACGACCCTTTCACAGGGGTCGCCTAAAAAATACGTATTTCCAATGGTCTTAGGCTCCATTCCCTCCATGGTGGTGGTGCGCAAGCGTGAGCCATGCACTTGCGTCCTCCTGCCCCCTTTGACGGGAGTGCATGCAGCTGCACACTCTCCTGCCAAAAGAGGCAGAACGACGCGAGCATGTGGTTCACGCTTGCACACCACCACCCCTGGGCCTTTTCTGCATGTTACCTTATTGCGGAGGTGGGGCGTGCCCTCTCTTCGCTGCTCCTTGTCCCGCAGCTGGCTTCCTGGTCACGCGACCACCCCACCCCTTCCTCTCCCAGTGCAGCCTGGGAGTTGTAGGCTGTGCTGGGGGAGGAAGAGGCGGGGCGGTCGCACGACCAGGAAGCCAGCTGTGGGACGAAGAAGCAGCGAAGACAGCACCTCACGCAAGAACCTGCTTGCACGAACAGCCCCTCCACCTCTGCGATAAGGTAACATGCGGAAAAGGCCCAGGAATGGTGGTGCGCAAGCTCAAGCCACGTGCTTGCGTCCTCCTGGCCCCTGTTCAGAAGGGACTGAAATCTCTCCCCTTCTGCGCTACCGGGAGAACCTCCTGTCTGACGGGCCAGCTTGGGGGGGCGGCGGCAGCACGGGCGGCAGGCCCCCTCCTCACCATGGCCCCTGCCCCACTCGCCATGGAGGGGGGTGCTGCGGAAGGGCTGGGGGGCCGCAAGACGGTGCTTTTCCGGGGGGGGCGAGCTGTGCCCGGTGCAAAAGACAAAGGTGCTGGGATTCCTCCCTCCCCCGGCCAGGGTCGGCACTCTGGAAACTTTTCCCACACTGCCCCCGCAGCGGAAACGAGAGCGAAGCAGAAGCAGAGCCGGAGGGGAGGTTCTTGGAGTTTTTCCCCGGGAGAGATGCGCGGCTCCTCTTTTCCTCTTTGCCCGCCTCCCTGTTCCTGGCCGGCGAGGTGGCCTTTCCCGGGGGGGGGGGAGGCATTGTAAATAATAAATAAATAATTTTATGGTTGGGGGTCACCACAACATGAGGAACTGTATTAAAGGGTCGCGGCATTAGGAAGGTTCAGAACCACTGATCTACAAAATATTGAACAGCAACCTGGCAACCATAATGACAAGCCCTGTGGATAATATCATTACATAGTTAAGTCACTGGGTGGCACTGAACTCAGTCTTATCTGAGTAGAATTAAGAGTTGTCTCTTGCTGTTTGCTCTTAAGAGATAAGAAAAAGATTTTTTCTTTTCTTTTTTCAGGTGTGTTCTCCAAGGCTTCCATAAAACAAGAAGAATAAATATAATTGTCAAAGTAATCAACATAGAAGAGAGTGCTATATGTCTTTTTATATGAAATAACAATATGAGGATTTGAGGGAGGGTTGGGAGCAAATGTTCACTGCTGTTTGGTGGTTTTGACTTGCTTCGGCATTAAAAAGTTATCCAATTTTTATAAAAAAATGGGGAGGCTGGATGCTTGGGGGGATTTAGGGGCTGCAAAATGGGGTGTCATGGGCTGCACACAGTTCCTAGTATTATCATCATTATCATCATAGTATCATTATCAGGAACTACAACGCAAAGAGAATTAAAACCCCTCTCTGCCTACTTGGAAGTATCCACATCTGCTATTGCACAGGCATGCAAATGCACACATATACTGAAAATAGTGACACAGTTGAAATACACATTGGATCGGATTTCAGCTTCTTTTCCACTGATGGGAGCTTTCCACATGCAGAGTTCTACTAAAAATATATTTGCCAGCTTGGATTCATTTATACCCAAATATAGCAGTACGATTCTACCATAACTGCCATGGGTGCATCCTCTGGAATCTTGGGGGCTTTGTAGTTTGACAAGTCACTGGAATTCTCTAGCTGAGATTTTCTAAATTCCCCTCCCTAAACTGCCAATCCGAGGATTCCATAGGATTCTATAAGTTGGAATTAATTGGCAATTAAAGTGGAATCCTACCTTTACAATTAGGTAGTGAATTGGCCCTAGAAGGTGAGGTGATGGCACAATTTTGCAATTTTCCCTCTTGTACTTCCAAGTGCCCCCACTGTGCCAAAAGATTTTCCAATAGTTGAAGAGGACTAGGGGAGGAACTTCTGGGTTACCACTATTAGCATATGTTGCTAATAAATAAATAGCATATTCTGAAGTTGCATGAAAAGCAGAAATTTTCATTTTTTTAAAAATGTTGTTACAGTGATTTATTTACAGTTATGGACAGAGAGAAGCACTCAAAGAATCTTCTGCCTCCCTACTATGCCAGAATAACTTGGCTGGACAGACTAGACCTTTACTACTCAGTGTCAGCCAACAAAAGGTCTTGTGGGGAAGGGAAGACAAAGGACTGCAGAAAAATTGTGTCCTTCCTTGTTCCACCGGACAAATGCTCCAGTGGATAAGGAGGTTTACACTAATGGAAGGAGCCCTTATTGTTCATGGAAGGAAGATCTTGAATTTTTTTTAAAAAAATTCCATATAACATGTAGTCAGCTAGAAGCCAGTATGAAATGTTTCAGGCATGTAAATTTTAATTATTTCATTATCTCTTCCAGAACAATAGCAATAGCAGTTAGCAGTTACATTTCTATACTGCTTATCAGTGCTAGCACTCCCTAAGCAGTTTACAATGTTGTAAGCTAATTGCCTCCAACAAGCGGGTACTCATTTTACCGACCTACGAAAGAATGGAAGGCTGAGTCAACCTGAAGCCCTGTAGGACTGAACTCAAAATGTTGTAGCTGCAGTACTGGCATTTAACCATTGCGGCACCAGGATTCTTGCAATAATTATTTCCCTTTATGAATCTGCTAGATCTTAAAATTCTGAAGGGAAGGCTTACTCTGTGGTTCTAACACCATCACAGGTCCATTTGGTGAGGAAATAGGAGAGATATTTATCAGTGACTCTTCCATGGGAGGCTAGGCTGCCCCCTCCTTTTGCCGGCAGTCAAAGACCTTCTTGTTTAAGCAGGCTTTAATGGAGACATCTTATGGAGATGGGGGGGTGGCAGTTAGTTTTAACTTATGTATGTTTCAATGATTTTGTATTGTTTAAGGTACGGTTTAAACAGCAATATTTTCATTGTGTATTAATTTTATCATTATGTTTTTCGTTAATTTTCTTTTATTGTTTGTGAGCCACCTTGAGTCCCATGCCCGGAGAAAAGCGGCAAATAAATGCAATAATAAATGAACGAACAAAAAATAAAATTACAGTAGGTTTCCCTACTGCAAGGGGAAAAAAATGTTCCTTTACACTATTCTCCCATCTTCAAACATCCTGAAGCATTGCAGAAGAATTATTCTATGGAGAAAAACATAAAAAGAGTCTCGATTATCCGTCCTTTGGTCATCCACATTCGGATTATCCCACATCGCAGTTGCTTGGGGGAGTGGCTATAGGCATTCCCACACCCATCAGACACACCCAGACAGCCCCCAAACATGGCGGCCGCTACGGGCCTCCGGATTATCCGACATTTTCGGCTATCCGACTATAGCCCCCCGTTTTGTCGGATAATCAAGACTCTACTGTATCTTTCCCGTAAAAGAACTGCTTCTTGAAGAAGAAACAGATTATTTTTTGTGTGCAGGAAACCCATTTTCTGGGCAGAAAACATTTTTTGGTGTGTGTGTGTGTGCGTGCGTGCGCGCATGTGTGTGTACAGGAAAAAATCCATGTGTTTTTCTCCACAGAATAATTCCTCCACAACACTTTAACACATTAAATACCAGGAGAACATTGTACAAAATTCTTGCTGGCCTGCTATTCTTCCTGATGAAGTTGCCCAACTATAGTGGCTCATCCACTTTTGCAAAGGTTTGAGGTGCAGGACCCTCACAAAATAATTTTAAAAAATGAATTTTTCCCTGCTCCTGCCAATCAGCTAGGAAGGGAACTCATGCACGTGCCTTCCCCCCCCCTGCACTTCCCCTCCAATTTCCTTGTCTTTTGGCTGAGCTGGTGAAGGAAGGCACACATGTGCCTTCCCTCTTGGAGCTCCCCCTCTCATTCCCTTGTCTTTTGCCCAAGCCAAGAGATCCCTCCCTTCCATACCCTTCTCATTTGCCCAAGTCTAGGTAGGGAATACAGGCATGCTCCTTGTAAAGGTCAAACCCACAAATGTGGAGGGAGGACTATACTGGGAAACCCATTTTTCAAACTAGCTGTGAATAATTATGGAGATTCTTTCCATCCCTATAATGTTTTCATTTCAGTTAGGTTATAGCAGCCACAATATAAGAAAATTGTGGTGTTTTTATTTTAGAGTTTAGAATTTTGACCTCTTGGTATTGCATATTCCAGACTTTAGGACAGGCTAGACTTGCTCTACAATTTAATGATTTTTTAAAAAAATTCTTGAAATAGAACTATGTGCAAATGACCTCTCTTCCTATCTTGGGGAAGAGAAATTGCAAGATCTATTTCATCACATTAATCCAGGACCATTTTACCAAGTTAACCCAAAGGGAGGACAAATTCTTCAACTGTTTCTCAGGGTGGGGTGAGAAATCCTCACCATGAGCAAGGTCTTTGTTTGTGTTTTTCCCTGTACTTTTGATGCTGCTACAAGTGGCAATAATAACAACTGCACTGACCTTAAGATAATTTTCGTAAACTTCAAACACTGCCCCCTCCCTGCCAAAAACCCCCAATATGTCTGGAATTTGGCAGTGCACTGTGATTCCAAAATTTAACAGCAAAATGGGAAAAGTCCAAAAAGAACGGGTGGGGATGTGGAGAGAAAATAAGTGAAATTGGCTCCCAGAGCTGCTGATCATCCTTGCCTTTGAGCTAGTGTTGCTATGGAGCATTGTGAATGGAAACTTCCACAAAATGATGACAACAGTAGCAGTTAACAGCAGCAGTAGAGAATACTTGGAGAAAATTCTGCTTAATGACCCTGCTTTTCCCAGGGAAAGTAGGGGTGAGAAAAAGAATACCTCTCAGGAATATTCTCCTAAAAATGTCAGACTTTTCATCTTAGTGCTTGTCTTAAGCAAGAAAACCTATGAAAGAACCTCTTTACCAATCAGTATGCCTGGAGGAAGCCTCTTTCTGTGCTCTGCCTCTCTCACGTAAACATGTATATCGGTGCTTATGGCCTAAAAATAAGATTATTAATGAATGGGCTTGGGAAAATTAGATAAAAAATTTCCTATAGAAATAAACATTTACAGAACTACTACAAATGTTATATATATTCCATATAAACATATCACAGAAATCCAGATGCTTGCAACTATCAGCTATCTCAGTAGACATCAGGGTCTGTGCCATGCACATAAGGTTCGCAAAAGTCTCTCTCTCTCTCTTTCAGTCTCTCCCCTTCCCCTTTCCTCCCTCCCTCCCTCCCTCACTTTCTGTATATGTATGTCTCTGCTGATAACATCCATTTCCCTGGGAAGATCAACACAATATGTGTGAGGTTTCAGGCACTGCTTAGCTTTTAAATAGCAATCATAATATCAGACTCTCATGTCAGGATCAGCTTATTTTCAACAGAAAGGTGGCCAGAGGAAAACACAGAGGTATATACCACATTACAGAAAGATAAGAACCTTCCTTACACAAGGGTAGACTATTTGTCTTTTCTAGCAGCAGCTCACCAGGGTTTTGGAGCGAGATTTCCCCCATGATCTGCCAAGCAATCTTTTTAAGGGGAGATGCCAGGAATGGAAGCAGCCACCTTCTGCATGCAAAGCATGTGCTCCACCCCTGAGCTATGGTCCCTCCCTGGAGTGCATTGAATGTTCATTAAAATCTGGATTGGTAGGGTTCAGGTAAGCAAGGTGTTTTCATGTGTGGATACATGAACAGAGGCATACGTTTGTGTATGCTCTATAATGTACAAAGTTTTCAATCCTGAATCTTTCTGTTGATCTGTGCCAGCACAGATCAGACCTCTGCTATAATTTGCACAAAACTGGAGGTATATTTCATTGCAGCAGGTGTACAGCTTTATAGACACAGAAGCACAGCAGAGATTGTTTGCTACAGTAATAAGAGACAGAAAAGCTGAAGCAACTGGGTAGCTGGGAAGAAACCATCTAAGCAATGCAGGGAACACACCCAAATCCACATGCATTTCATCTGATGGGCATGCAAGAAAGAATACGTTTGTGGCCATTACTGAGCCATTCAACACATGCCCCCTCTTCCAATTTCGATTCTGCTCCTTGATTTCCTCCCACCACCCCCAGGAACCATGGTACTATAACTGAGAATCACACACAGAAAAGAGAGAGTCTGCATGGATTTGATTTGCTGGAACAGGCAGGGCTGTGGCAATGCAGGCTGCTTCATGTCTGAACAGGTTCTTCCCAGCTTTCCAATGTGTGATCTGCATGTCTAATAACAAACATCTTTCTCGCTTTCTCTCTCTCTCTCTTTCCTCCAGTCAATCCCTTCCCAGCCCTTACCTTGAAATGCTGCAGCTGAAGTATCTGGTCCTCGAGCTGTTGTCTCTTCCCTTCTATTTCCGTCTGCCTTTTCCTTTTTTCCTTGGCAAAGGGAGAGAAGGGGTGGGTGGGGGAAAACAGAAGAGAAATTGGCTGTCAGAGAGGTAGGGAGCCTGAAGATTTTTTTTTTTAAAAAAAGACTATATATTTTCCCCCTTTCGTTAGAAAGGGATACACACGCCTTCTGTGTATGAGACACAAGATTAATTCATGCCAATGCCCCACCTGCCTCACCGTCTGAGGGGACACAAACAGCAGCTTCACGGCAGTAACATGTCAGCTAAGGACTAGCTACTTGTTCACAGAGGAGGAGAAGAACTGGTTTCATCTCTCTCTCTCTCCCTGTCTTTCTCTTTCTCTCAGACTCAGCTATGGGAACAGCAATGGAGAGTCCCCCAGGGGAAAGATGGAAAACACAAAACCTAACAACCGAGTTTAAAGGGACAAACCCTGTCGTGTGTGACATCTTCTGTCTTCCACAGACTGCCAAGTGTGGCTCTGAGCAAAGCAAACAAGTGCTCAGGAAGCTGGCAAGAAAAGTGTATGGTTATGTAAGAGGTACAGGAGGGGTAACAGCAAGATGAACTTGCAGGAGACATTGCTTGATAAATTATCTACAGAGTTGGGGCGGGGGAAAAAATAGAGAAAGGGTCCTTCCCTCTTTTCTCAAGTTAAGTTTCACTGACTTTCCTGTGAAGGATGCCATTTATTCATCTGCTTGCTTGTTCTTTCCTGTATTTTGGCTTAACACAAGCTTGTCTTGTGTTCTCGTTTTCTCCAAGCAAAAAGAATTGCCATTTTCGCACTGATGTACACTTGAGTCAACTGACTCGGACTCAAGTCGGATTTAAGTCACTTCAGTGACTCGACTTGCTAATAAATGATGCACTGACTTGACTTGACTCGAGACTTGTATACTTTTAGTGACTGACTTGCTGCCCTTGGTTCAGCAACACAACACATTCATCCAGAAACTTTATGACTTTGAACAATACGTCCATCTCTTTTTGCCTACTGATCACATGATAATCTGTCTCAAGCCCAAAGTGTGGGTGCATTTCTCAGAGGGGAACAGCAAACAGATTGGGCAATGGGCTTGAGGTCTGCTTAGCATCCTGTCCCTGCTGCAAGTCAGAAGAACCTTCTAAAACTTTTCCTAAGAGCAGAAGATAAAACTCACCCACAGAGTGCAGGGTGCATTTTTCAGAGGGGAACAGCAAATGTGTTATGCAACAGACTTGAGGAAGAAGGATCCTTCCTTCTAAAGCTTTTGAAGCTTCAGTAATGGGAAGTAAGAAGGATTCTATTCCCCACTCCTGAAAAATCCTCCAGGTTCAGAAATGGGAAGTATGAAGAATCCTATTCCCCACTTCTGAAGCTGCAGACTCTTTTATGCCCTTTGGCACAAAAGCCTCCAGCCTCAGGAAGGGGGAGTAAGAAGGATCCTATTCCCCACTTTCAAAGCTGAAGATGGCAAAATTGCAAATGTGGAAGGCCGACTTTGCTTAAACTGTTACAAATGACTATATTTGACTCTGTCCAGAAATTCTGGAATACAGGTTGGAGTATAAAGTTGGATCCCAGACTTGAGACTTGACTTGAAAGTATCTTGCAAGAACTTGAGACTAAACTTGAGAGTTGAAGGTTGAGACTTGAGACTTGAATTGAGACTTGGAGTAAAAAACTTAAATACATCACTGCATTTTGACTACTTTTGTGTGAAAATGGTGCTGTTTTGGCTACATAAATAACAGAGTTCACCCAGGAAAACTGAAAATAGATGGAGTGGTCAAGCATGCTTCTAGAACACCAGGAGCCCTTTCACTCTACACGTTATACCACTGGTTCCAATGAAGAGCTTCTTCTGTCATTTGCAGATTCATTCTGTCTTCCCAGAATCCAGCAAGGCCCACTCTTTCTACTCATGCACTGTTATAGGGACATTCCACAAGTGCTTATGCACTTTTTTCCCCATTAGATCTCTCCTTTGTGGGCAGCAGAAAAGGTTAGGATCCAACTAAGATTTCTGGACCACCAAGAGGCAGCAAAAGGGGATGCATGTCTTTTGTATCTGCATGGAGTCATAATGCTTGGCTTTTATTAAAGCCTTTGGAACTTAATCTTATTGCTTTTTACAGTGTACATGTGCAATGTTTTAACATTTAGCTTTTTCTGCTTTCTTAATCTGGTGAATTTAATATGTTTTTATCCTAATCAAATTATTCTGTTTGAATCTGGAAATTGTTTTAAATTTCTTCTACAGTAAGTCTCCCATATCCATGTGACTGGTATCCACAGTTTTACTTATCCAGGCTTAAATACAGCCTGAAATAATTTTGTTCCCATCTCTTTTTTGGACCACATGTTGTTAATTTTATGCACTGGCTTTGGACTGCAAATAATGGTTAAAAACCCTTCTTTCTCATAGATTATAAAGCTTTGTCAAGTTTCAGGGCCTTTTCTCCAAGCTGCACACTTGTCTAGCTACCCATGCCATTTACCTCATTTTAAAAAATAGTGTTTTATTATCCAATGTAAGTCTGGGAACTTATTTCCCATGAATATGGGGGACCTGTATCGGTTTAATAATATGTTATCCTGAGATCTCATGAAGGATTTGACTAACTAACTAACTAACTAACTAACTAACTAACTAACTAACTGCTAGAGCAGTGAAAAGCCTTTATGTGGGGCCTTCCTAGGAAGATCTTTTCCTGAGTTACTTTCATGGATCAGAGCCCAGAATTTCCTAGCTGGCATGGTCAAACATCACTTTTCCAGCCTCTGGGCCTTTTCCCCCAGGGAGACAAGATCAGGTTACAATCAGTCTCCAAACCCCTGTTTCCAAAGTTTCCAAAGGATGCTTATTGCTCCTGCTCCCACTGGTGCTTCTGCCCTCAGGATATGGCAAAAGTATTTCACAATAACCTTTCACCCTTCCTGTCTGCTTTCTTTACTCACTTACTTCTACCCGCATTGATATATGGTGCTTTGCCTAAAGGCAGCTTCAGTGTTAATGTGAAGAGACTCCAAGAACTGCAGAAGAAACTGTGTAAGCCTCTAACTATTTTTTCGCAAGGTAAGTTGTGTAAGAGCCAGTGGTGTTGGGATAGTCAGTTATAACATACAGGAGTCCCTATAGTGATACACCCCAAGAAGAGCCTATAGCAACTCCTTCAGGGAGTTTTATGTAATCTAAATCCCAAACTTCTGTCAAAAAAAAAAAAAAAAAAGACATTCAAGGTGGCTCATGTGGTACATTTAAATAAAGGCAAACACCTTTACAACAGAATATAGAAAAAGACACAGTGAATATACACCACTAAAAAGGAATAACAGCATCCAACTAATTAAGACCCAGTAAAACAGCCCAGTTTAACTGCCAAAGTCCTTTCCGAATAAAAAGCACTCTGCCTACTGGCAGAAGGACAATAGAGAGAGGTGTTAGATTTGGTTTGCTCCTTTCCAGCGCCTGAAGCTGCCACTTCAAAAGTCTTGTTTCATGTCCTCAGCAAATATTCTTCTGAGTGTGGTAAAAGAGCAAGAGAAGGCTTCAAAGATCTCAAAATCTGGGCAAGTTCATAGCAGGGAAGAATTACTCTTTCGAATAGCCTGGTTCCAAGTCATTCAGGACTTTATAACAGTTTGAATTGTGCCCAGAGAAAGATAGACTGTGACTCAAAATGCCGTATCTTTAGCATGCTTGCAACCTGCCAAGGTACAATAAGCTGCAACACAACCTTTGGCCTAAATCCAGTTGTTAATCCCAACTAGAGTTGACCCACTGAATCAATGGTAACTTGGTCCATCGTTGCTTAGGTAGGTTCCTTGGATTCAATGGATATACAGGTGTACCTCAGTTAACAAAGTAGGTGTGCTCCCAGGCGTTACTTGTTTAAGTGTGCTTTGATTATCAGAGGCAGAATTTTTGTGCATTCCTGAACCTCAGAAAAGAAGAGCAGTTCAACATGTTTCACAGTCTTTTCCTTCAAAATTAAAGTTATATACATGTGAAATGAAACAGCCAGGTTGGGTAAGCCATGTATAAATAAACAAAAACATTTGGAACTTTCTAGAGACCACTTGAAAGCTTCTTTCTACAGGCATGCTGAGATAATTTTTTCTTTTACTTCATCTTTGTGAAGATTTCCAGTTTGGAGGCCAAACTTATAAATCTAGTTCTTTTTTTTTTTTTTTTTTTTAACATGCTTGAGGTAGTTGAGGAAGCTGCTCTCCCTTTGCTTTTGTTGTTTATGCATGTTCAGTAAGAGATTCTGGAGGTAGCTATTGTTTCTCTTGGCTGTTGTAGGCAGGCACACACAGCTACAGTAGGATTGTCTGGAGTATAATCCCATTCTTTCCCAGCTCATGCTTTATGGCGTTCTTTATTACTGCACCTGACATCAAAAGTGTTTGTTTCTTCAGGCCTCCTTCACTATCTTCCTAATGCTGTTGCTCCAAAAAGTGTTCCAGCCAGACAGAGGACAAGGAGGAAAAGTAGATGTAAAAAGGCACAAAAAGACTTTGTAAAAAGGAAATTCTTTGTCAGAGGCTGTGTTAACTGAGGTATTATTCTAGTCAAGACTAATTATTGGATTTAGGGCCTTGTTTGTTCTTAATAACGCTTATATTCTGAATATTTAGAAAAAAAACCCCAGACTAATATGTTTATGGAGAGGGACAGATGCCTATTAACTCCTAACCAATCAGGTTAGCATGGTCAGCCCATGCAAAAAGCCAGCGTTCAAACTAGCCAAGAGGGTAAATCAACTTCAGACTCCAATTCAGTACAATTACCAAGCAGAGAGCAGTTCAGAAATGGTGAAATAGCCACCTGCCTTTAAAATAAAGAAAGAAATCATTAAGTAACAAGGCTTATCAGGTTCCTAAGAATATCTCATTAAAGTAGTTTTTTGGGGAAAAACACCTCTGGGCCTTCCCAACACTGCTTCTAGGCTGATGCTGCTACCCACATGAACACAAAGAAATCTCTTTCATGTCCAAACGTACTTTTTGGAAGCTGGGCAGCTCCAGGAAAGGATATGCAGACTGGGGAATCAATAACTTTGGATGATAAATGAAGTGTGGCTGAGTCAGCCTGCAATATGCTGAGAAAGACAAATTGGAATCAACGACATTTTGGCCCTTCAGGAAACAGCTCCTTAAGGCACTTACTTGCTTCTGTTCAGTTGGATGGGACACTCAGGAGAAATATGGTCAATAGGTCTAGGCCATTTCAATATTTAAGAGGTCATCCAGGGCTTCAGCAGAATCTCTTTCTGAAGTGACAGAAAAATCACCAGGGGTTTCAGGGTACCAAGACTGGATTTATTTGGTGGAACCAATGACTTCCATATTAGGAATATAGTGAGAAGCACAGACCCCCCAGCAAACTTCAAAGAAACTCTCCAAGGTTCCTGACCTATTTTGGAGTTATGGTTCCATACCTTGGACAGCTTCTTTAAAGTCTGAGGGGAAAAAAAACTATATTCCTGCCATGGAAGCCACTGGTGCCACCAAATGAATAGATCCGAGAGGAGGTTCACTCTATCATTGTCATGCAAGCCGTTGATTCAGCCTCTTGAGATGGACTATCATTAATCAGTTCCCTAACTTTGCAGAGGCTTTGAATTCCAGTGAATCTAAACTCCACCAGAAAACCTGAACTCCACCAGATTTGTGACAATGGAATGACATACAATTTTTCCACACCTAAAGTACCATTGTCCCACCCAAAGTAGAAAACTACATCTGCTGAGTGAATGAGCCTAGATATCAGCTGAGACCAACCTGGGACTGAGGGTGGCCTCAAGTTGGATGCTGGAATCTGCCAGCACAACAAGGACTCTAGCACCACACCAACTACCTTAAGAAGGGAAGAGTGCAGAACAGTGGTTCCTGGTAAGGAAACAGAATCACTAATTCATTGCCTCTCCACCATGTCTTACTTGCCCAGAGACTTCAGATGAGTAAACCTTAGATAGCTATACCATTCCCATCTCATGTGATCAGGTCTCTGTGTGATATAAGACAAGTCAATGCACTCATCCTCCAGGACAGTGATGGCTGGCAGCTTTCATGTTTATGATGTGGTGAATCTGCTTTGGGTTTTAATCCAAACATGAAAGGAGCTAGCCAACCTGCCAGAACATGTTCCTCAAATAGGTTAAGTATTTTAGTAGAATCATAGAGTTGGAAGAGACCACAATGGCCACTGAGTCCAAACCCCTGTCATATAGGAACACATACTCAAAGCACCCCTAGTAAATGGCCATCCAGCCTCTGTTTAAAAATATCCAAAGAAGGTGACTCCATCACACTCTGAAGCAGCATATTCCACTGCTGAATGGCTATTTAGGTGAAATCTCTTTTCCTGTAGTCTGAATCCACTGCTCCATGTCCTAACCTCAGGAACAGCAAAAAACAATCTTGCTCCATCTTTAACATGACATCCCTTCAAATATTTAAAATGGCTATCATGTTATCTCTTACCCTTCTTTTTTTGTCAGGCTAAATATACTCAGCTCCCTAAGCTGCTCCTCATAAGACATGGTTTCCAGACCCTTCACCGTTTTGGTCACCCTTCTCTGGACACATTCCTCCTTGTTAATATCCTTTTTGAATTGTGGTGCCCAGAATAGTATTGCAGATGAGGTCTAACCAAAGCAGAACAGAGCGATATTATTACTTCCTTTGATCTCGACACTATAATCCTATTGATGTTGCCTAGAATCGTATTGACTTTTCTTAGCTGCCGCATCACACTGTTGTGGACAGGACTAAAAAGCAGAATATAGTCACTGTCTCACTGACTTGGCACCCACTAGTCACCAGTCACTGACCTCTGACCTCACTGATTTGACACTAATCACCAGTGATCGCAGTTCAAGTGCTGTCTGTCTGTTGTCTCTATGGTCCTTCTGCACTGAAATAGCATTTAGCAGCAGTGCTTTCAATGCAGGTGAGTGTATAGTGTCTTTCTCCTTCTCTCACACACATGTATACATACACAGAGAGTTGAGAGAAGGAGAGATAGCACTCCTCTGTTGTTTATACTTGAAGGAGCCCAATGCTCTAGTCAAAAACTCCACCACGAAACAAAGACACCCGAAAAACAACAAGCAGTTAATGAAATTTTACAATAAACATGAGATGCTGAAAGGGGAGTCTCTTTGATACTTTTCCCCACCAATAAGTTGCTTAAATGGTAAACTCAAGCCTGTGAATAATTTTGCATAAGTTGAGTATCCCATATCCAGAAGTCTGAAATCTTCCAGAAACAAAACTTTTTGCCACTAGTCATACTCTTCTGCCTTTGAGGTGGCAGCTGCAGAGCTCTCTCAGATCCTCAGTCTTTCTCCAGCATTGGATCTCATCCAAAACACAAGCAGCAAACAAATGAGATGTGAGACTGGACAGAGATGAGAGGATCTTTGAGGTGGCAAGAATCCAAGCACAGTGCTTGGCACAAATCCATGCCTCCCACCATTTCACAGATCCTTGCATCTGTCTCCAGCCTCACATCTCTCTCCAGTCTCATGTCTCATTCATTCACTGTTTGTATTATGTATCAAATGTGAATCTTGAGAGATACTGAGGATCTGAGCAACTGAAGATATAGGGGACCTGATACCTGTATTCAATCAATCAATCAATCAATCAATCAATCAATCAATCAATCAATACTGTATAGGAGATCTCTGGAGAGCCCATCAGCTACCAGCTTCTGCATTTAAAGTGGCAGCTGTGGCACTCCTGCTTGTTTGTGCACTCCCCAGAGATGTTCTATACAGTACTGCATTTTATGTATATGCAAATATAAGTATTCTAAAATTTGAAAAACAAAATATGAAACACTTCTGGTCCCAAGCATTTGGGATAAGGGATATTCAACCTGTACTAGGCCAAGAAGACTTCTATTGGCTCTCCAGGTCACCTGATTTGTTCTGGACTGACTAGCAATGGTTTCCCTTCTCCTTGTAGAGCAGAAGGCTTAGGCCTGCCAGCTAATTTTTCCACCTGTATGTTGTCCTTCTGGCACCAGGGCCTAGTGTCTAGCTCTGTTGTCAGACTCCCTTACGCAGTGCACAGTTGTCTTTTTCTCCTTCATTATTCCGATGTGAAGCCATCTCAGGAGGCCTTGACACTTAAAGCTGCACCAAGAAGTTTTATCACCTGTAAAGATACTCTTTGTGGATTGTACAAAGCATTTCAGCAACTTCATGGTCATGGGGAAGCATCAGAGCCTGGAACATTATGAATGAGATCCTGCATCAACAATGGAGCTCTGTCATTGTAGCTACTCCTGCCAATGCATCCCATCCCAATCTACTCCTTAAGCAAGGCAACACCCCAATGAGAGGGTTTGTGAGGAACTGCAGAACAGAGAGCTAGGGAACAACTGCTGTAGTTCTCTTCCAGTAGTGGGGTGCACTGAAGACAAGAAACTGGAGAGACCCCTTGGGGTCTTGCCACAACTGCTTCTCTCATTGTGCCCTGTGACTGGGAAAACTCTGAAGTCATAATTTCCCATGGCCCTGTTCTGCACCATCTTGAAAACATTTCAGTTGGGGCACTGCCTGGCTTACGAGGTAGGTTTGAGGAGTTATGTTCAGTCATTAATGACAGTAAGCATGAATCCCAAAGGTTTTGAGATTGTAAATCCAGTTTACAGTCTCATAAATGCTGAACAGGATGTTAACCTATATTTTTAAACAGTTACATTTTCAGTTGCAAGGGTCCTCAAAGTAGTTAGCTATCATTATCATATCTCTTAGGTCAATTTACTTGCCCATTTCTCAAGAATTTACTTGCCCATTTCTCAAGAATATTTTGGGTCACCTAAAAAAAACCCTGAATACTACAAGCTGCTGATCTGTGGTACAAAACACACTTTTTTCCCATCCACTTCATTATCACCTCAACACACACATACACAAGCACAAGGCAGTAGCCTAAAGCCAGCACAAAAACCTTTGGATATTCCTCTCCTACCATTCAGTGAAGCTACACCAGGAAAACTGTAAAAAATAATTAAAAAGTTACAAGTTACACCACCAATGCAGTGAAGTTCTCTCTTGTTTAGTTACAACAGCAGTGTAATGTAGTTGTACCCTGATTATTGGAACCAGGAACCAATTACATATCACTAGTTTTGTTCCCAGTTACATCTAAGCTCTAGTAATAAGTTCCAAGGACTGCTTTAAAAAGGGATGGGAATTATGTGGCTCACCTGTTGTTGTTGTTGGAGTGTATTCCTTAGAATTAACTGTACTGGCCAGGGCTGTTGGGAGTTATAGTGCAACAACATGTGGAGAGTTGCAGAACCTCTAATTTGGTCTGAAATCACTTCAGCAACTTCATAATCATGTGGAAAAAGAAAACTGCTATACCATTTATCTACAGAAACCCTACAAAAACTTTAGGGGGACAGAAAGCAGTTCTGATAGTTTCCCTCCTTCTAATTGCCTATTTAATCATAACCTCATTGACATACCTTTTCACAGACAAAAATGGCAGCTAAGGCTGTAGGAATACTTGGCTTTATTGAAGGAATGGCAAATGAAATAATCATTTAAAAAAAATTCAATGCATCCAATTGTCTTAATACTGTTAACCAGGGGTACATGGAAGACTGGTGCCACTTTTCACCCCCATAGGTCATAATGGTGCATCATGGCCCCCAGAAGTGAGGTTACAGATGACTTCCAGTTGTTATTTTTGGCTGCTTTTCAGCTGAAAAAAACAGTAGGGAGAAGTTGAACTTCCAAATCTGCATACATTTTCCCATGTTTTTGGTTGAAAGAATGACCCTGGGGAAAAAAAAATAAAAATAGGGTGAGGGTCCAAGGGCTATGAGGAATTGCCAGGTAGATTGGGGCAAAAAAGTAGAGTCTGTGGGCCACACTTTTACCAGCACTGCTGTAAACGCAATACTATCTATTATGAAACAATTTTCTGAATCCCTTATCGAGGGCCATTTACAATACTGTTGGGTCTACTCTATGTCTGTATCACTGTCAATTTGAGTTCTGCCCACACCATCCTGCACTGTGCAAACAGCTTCCCAGTTTGTACACGGACAGGGAGAAGAATTTACTCATGGTGCTAATCTACTATATAAAAGTCAAAGTTTCATATGATTGGCTGTGTCAAGCGAAAAGACTTCATATGATTGGCTGGCTGTGAAGATTCTATGGAATCCTGCAGTTTGCAGTTGGGGGGGTTGGATTCTCAGCCAGAGAGCTCAGGCCAGTTGCTATGGAGACAGGGCCTAGCAACAAGAAGGAGGGCAGTGTATTCCCTCAGGGGCCCAAACTTTGTATGTCAGAGCTTTCCAAACTTCTTATGTTGGTGACACACTTTTTAGGCATGCATCATTTTGCAACACAGTAATGCAGTAAGTGGAGGTAGCCCCTCCACCCAAGCTGCTGCCGCCACTGCCCTCACCACGGTCTTCCTCAGCCCAGGGCAGTGACAGTGGGAGAGGCAGCCCCTCCACCCGGACCTGGCCCACTGTCACCTTCACTGGGGTCTTCCTCAGCCTGGGGTGGCAGTGGTGGTGGTGGCAGAGGCAGCCCCTTCACCCGTTACATTTGCATGACACACCTAAACACTGCAGCTGACACACTAACATGTCACAACACACAGTTTGGAAAGCTCTGCTGTATGTTTACAACTCTGAATACATATTGGATTGGGGAATACGGGGAAAAATTACATGTACTGGACAAAGCAGCTTGGGCAATCAGAGACACAGGATCTCAAACTTGTGTATTTCAACCGCATCTAATTCCTAAAGTAAGGTAAAGTAATTCCTAAGGTATTTCTAACAAGTATTACCTACGAGAAAATAAAATCCCAGGCAATGCTGGGGAAATACACTAATACAAAATAAATACAAAGGCATAGCACAAAACAAGAAGATTATAATGTGTGTAATTTTGTAGTATCTACAATAACAATCGCAAACTAGTGTGCTTAAGAATGTTTTCTTTTTCTAAATATGGCACTGTTTTCTCCACAACAAATATATGAATGTCAGTCTTGACAATTTAGTAGGCCACTATAGTTCTGTATTCACCGCAAAGCATAATCTTTAATAAGATAAAATAAAACAGTTTTCTTTACTGTCACCTGGGAAATGTAGTAAACTGACCATGCAGCAGATATATATGGATCCTCTTTTAAAATTAATAATAAAAAATGTTTAAAGTCACTAGTGAAATAAGCACACAATGTCCTGGTGGTTACAACAAATAATGCTATTGTAATGGTGGTACGAGGTTAATTATCTCCTAACAACTGCACCACCATATCCACATGATTTTCTTTTCTGTACAACATGGAGAGCATATGATTCAAAAAATGCACCTTATTATTCTGAGCTGAATAATAAGTAATGCACAAGATCTTCACCTGTATACAGCTAAAGATGTATTTCCATTCCATAAACGGTACACCTATGTATCTTCTGTCAAGGTGAGCAGAGGGCATAATCTAAAACTTAAGTTCTACAAAAGTTCTACAAATCCAGGGAAAAGTCCTGCACTGCTTACACACTAGACCAGTGGTTCTCAACCTGTGGGTCCCCAGATGTTTGTGGACTTCAGCTCCCAGAAGCCCCAGCCACTATGGTCAATGCTCAGGGCTTCTGGGAGCTGAAGTCCAAAAACATCTGGGGACCCCCAGGTTGAGAACCACTGCACTAGACTGTTATAATGCCATGATTCCACTTTAACTGCCATCCCTGCATCCTATGGAATCCTGGTGTTTGTAGTTTGAAAGAAGCACTATTTTTTTTTTCTGGTTCAGAATTGCATATACCCCCACGAAACTTGAAATCTCAGGATTCCACAGATGGAATCATGCTAGTTAATGTGGAATTGTAGTGCTATAACTTTTCAGTGTGTAAAGGTTCCAAGTCTGAATGGACTTTGCTCTGGAATAGTTGTTCTAAATTCTAGCCTATTTGTTTGTTAAAAAACTTGCTTCTGTTGTAATCAGCCTATCTTCACTGGCATCCAAGGCTGTCTCTATTGTAAGGCATAGTGATGCAAATGCCTCAGGCACATGCGGGGTGGGAGGGCAGCCGTGGCAGTCCCTTGTCTGATGTAAAGTCGAAGGCTTTCATGGCCAGAATCCGTAGGTTGTTGTGGGTTTTCCAGGCTTTGAGGCCATGTTCTATTAGCCTTTTCTCCTGACGTTTCACCTGCATCTGTGGCTGGCATCTGATCCTCTGAAGATGCCAGCCACATATGCAGGCGAAACATCAGGAGAAAATGCTAATAGAACATGGCCTCAAAGCCTGGAAAACCCACAACAACCTAGTCCTTTGTCTGTTCGTCTCGGCACTCCTTGATACTCCACCTCTCCTAGGAGATAGACCTGCGTGCCAGCTGACCTCACTAACACCCCCCAAAGCAAATCCATTGTACTCAGGTATGGGATTAACCTATTGCCAGTGCTATCATGAGACTTCAGCTAGCTTCTCTACAAGGAATGTAGGCAGGTGTATAGGCGGGCTCACATCTTGTTTGCTGTCTCCAACTGCAAAAGTTCTGGGCTGACTCTGATGACTTCGTCTTCAAAGACCCAGTTCCAGTTACTACTCAGACATCTTTCCATGGATCAAGTACAGTTTCTCAACTTGTCTTGTCACTTCTTTGTCCAACCTTCATTCTTTACTTTTTCCAGACAACATGGTGATATGATCATGTTGGTGATATTTGGTGATATGATCATCTTGCATTTTATTTAATCCAAGCCAACAGATGAGGCAGAGGACAATAATACTAACAACAGACAGCAGCCTAAGTTTTACCCTGAAGAAAGGCAGATTATTTCTTGGAATCAGTATCAAGACCCTGCTTGACACTATAAAGCCTCCCAACCCAAACCCAAACCCAAACCCAAACCCATTTCATTACCAATCTAGCTCCTTCACCCCAGCCTTGTTAAAATAAACCTTAAAAGCAGAGTTTACCAACTTTCTACTTCTAGGATAAAAAAATCCCTCATAGTTTATTAATATTCTTGTCACTCAAATTTTTGATGGCAGCCACATGATATTGGTGAAATAAATATATAAATTCCGTGTAATTCCTTCACTAAAGGCAAGACTGAAGTATTTAAAGGACTGTACTTGCTCCAAAGAGTAATCCTCAAATGTTCATATTTGGTTCTGGATAGATATTGCCAAATTACTTTTTGAATTTCATTTGTTGTAAACTCATTAAAGAGCCCCTCAAAGTTATGCTGTTACAATTGTGGATTGTTGTGGGCTTTTAAGTAACTTGCTATATACTCATTGCTTGTTACCTTTTTTTCCTTCCTGGAAAAAAAATTGATTTGTAAGTAGATGGCATAAAACTTGAAAATATCCACTCAAAATGCCTCTAAAATGCCTTTTAAAGTTAACAACAAAGTTAACAACAACAAAAACAAAAGACAGAAAACACAAATTAAAAATAGTATCATCCACACTTACATCCACACTCACATATAGTATCATCCACACTTACATCCACACTCACATTTGAAATCAGCGGTGGCTGGTGGTAAGTGGGGCAGTGAATCTACTCCAGAGATATTTCCACACTAGATGGTTATAGTGCTATTATTCCACTTTCAACTTCCTATGGAATCCCGGAAATCCTGCAACTCCCAGGATTCCATAGGATGTTGAAAGTGGAATAATAGCACTATAACAGTCTAGTGCAGAAATGGCCCAGGTTTTCATCAAGGCTTTGAATGAGCTTTCCGCATACTCCAGGATGTAAGTACTGAACTCTACACCCCCCCAATTCAGCACCTTGGACAGCTCTTCTAAGTTAGTGAAAATCTGGCATGGACTCACTGCCCCTCTGATGTGGAAGCCACCAGCCACCAGTGTTTGAAATATAACTAATTATGACTTTGTTAAAGAAAAAAAAAGAGAGTTACTGTTACCATAAAAATTGTTACTATTAATTGTGTTGCTTGTTACCCATTCGTAGTGTGCTCTGGCTATGGGGACTTATTCTCTAAAGTCATAACTTCAGACTTTGAGTAACTAAGCTTTAAGTAAGAAACTAATCTTCTCCAAAGATTTATGTAACAACCTTTGTAAGCCTTATGATATTTAGAGAGATCAATTTTAAACCATCAACACAAACCAGTTCTAACATATATTTCCCATTTTTGATTCTCTCTTTCTCTCTGGAAAATAGTGATGGTATCTGAGTGAAAATATTTTTACATATGTTCATATTTTTACTTTTTTTTAAGGTTAAAAACAAAAACATGAAGAACAAGCCAACACCTATGAAGAACTCTACAATACGCTTAACAGAATTTCACAGAAATCAGTCCCCTGTTGGGGTAATAATCACAATAATTTTAAACCCAGCTTTTAAAGTTTGCCTTAGGCTGACTTACATCACATTTCTGACTTATAGTAATTTATGATGAGTTTACCAGGATTAAGAGAAAGTCAACTTTCCAGGGTTAAAGAGGCATGTTGGAACCTGCCCTGATACACCTTATGATAGCAGTGCCAAAGCTTTTGGCAGCATGACAGCAACAGAAAAATATTTTTCTTCAAAACTGCTGCCACACTCCAAATTTTGTTGGAACTATGGAACTTGCAAAACAAGTTTCATTTTTGCTTAAAAATAAGATGCAGGATGAGTGATGGCAAGACCACAAAGTAGGTAGTAGTAGACAGAGTGCAGTTTGCAGACCACCAGTTAGCTTTTGTTTGCCTGGCTTTATGATAGCGATGGAAAGGATAATAAAAAATATTCAAAAAATGGTCAAAACATGGTTTTTTTTTTGAGTTTTGAGAAACTCTGACAGGAATAATCCTGGTCTGATAAGAATCTTTGCAGTTCTGGACTTATGCTGTGCAAAATTTGCATATGGTTGTTTTGTGCAGAAAGAAGCATTTTCTGGGCAGGAAACAGCATTTTCTGCATGAGAAATGATATTTCAATGCAGAAATATTAATTCCTATATAGAAAATCCTCTTTTCTGCACAGAAAACACAGTAATTGGGGATTTGTTCTGCATAAAACTTGCACATGGCTGATTTGCAAAGATCATAGCATTTTCCACAGAGAAATTAATATTTCTGCATTTGTAGCACAAAACAGCCATGCGTGAATTTTGTTGCAAAATCCCTGTCCTGAATTGCAATAGCCTTCAAAAACTGTGCTTTTCAAAGACTTTCCTGGTGTGGGAAGAAAATTGCTGAAATTATTCATTGCTACCTTTGAGATTACCCTTAGTGGACAATTACATCCCTACTTTATGGGGCAGTATGATCTGTTGTATACAGTTCTCTGCTGTAATTTTATGCAGGTGGCCATGCTCTGGATGCCTTGGAACCATTTTTCAGGCCCCAGACCCCTCTGGGGCCATACCATCTTTTCTAAATGAAACTAGAAGTGACCCAAAGATCATCCCAGTTTTAAAAAAGATTTGAAGGCTACACCTACTATGGGGACAAAGCTCCTGGACCCTACCTTTGTGGCACCTGAGGCCCAGTCCCCTCCAAGCCCATCAATTATTTTTAAAACATTTCCAAGTAACTTTTGCTCCCTTAACCATGCAGAAAGCTGCTTTCTCCCCAAACACATGAAAATATGCAAAAAATATGCTACCCTACCTCCACAAGCACTGAGAACTGCTAATGGACCCAAGTACCTCCATTTTCCTTTGCAGTGCCTCTCAAAACAGAAAAAGGAAGCGATGGAAAATCACTTCCTGTCATCATTTGGAATGGGATTGTAGAAGAAAACTTGGGCTTACTGTGTGTGTGGAGTGGGGGAGTACAAAAGGGTTGGAGGAACTGCTCTCAGTCTCCATTCAGGTGCCCACCCCTGCTATACAGGGCATAATTCTCCTGGGAGTAATTTGGGGTAAAAAGTACAGGTTTTTCCTCTGAAGGCTCCAGGTCCCACAAAAATGGCCTCTAGAGGCCATGTGCAGTCCAGGGGCCACATGATTCCTGCCTTGGTCTAGGTTCTTTGCTGGATTTCAAAGTTGTCAAAAACTGCAGTTGTTAAAGACTATTCACAACGTGAGATTTAACTTTGTGCATTGTTACATTTACTCTTATTCTTGGTGCAGAAAATTATGCTTCCTGTGCAGACACAAAGTTTGTTATTTTCAAGCCAAAAATTGCTGTTTTCTGTACAGTAAACTTGTTCTCAGTCTAGAAAACACTTTTTTTTTTTTTGCATTTCTTTTTCTCAGAATAAGTCTTGAACTGGGAAGATTCTTGTCCTTGACAGGGTTTCCTGACACTCAACCCCCCCCCTTTTTTAAACCACTCTTAGAATATTTTCAAATCTTCTTTCCATCTGTAGTGTTTGTGTGCACACGTGTGTTTTTAAAAAAGGATTTCCTTGACTCACTCATTCGTTCTACTTCATGTCTCTGCATTTGAGCCTTTCCTGTTTCTTTTGTAATAGAGTAGGGCACTATGAGGGGAAAGAAGTGCTGGCACTCCTTACAACAAAGAAGCCTGGCACGGGAAGCTCCTTCTAGATTGCCACTCTTCCAAGCATCATCTGCAGTTGTAAACAGAACACAATGGATGCTGCAACGCTGGCAGAGAGAGTCAAAAACAGAGAAGATGATGAGCCATTAGTAACAGAGGAGGCGTGTGCAGGGCGTGAGTGGTGGAAGAGGGAGGGAGAATCCTCATACTATGTTGGTTGTGCAAGCTGTCTGTGGCTTCTGCTTGCATTGTTTCTAAGCTTCTTTTACAGAACATAAAGATGATCATTTAATTTCTCTAGCAATGATAAACGAGTTAACAGATCACAACTGAGTCTTTTCAATCACAGCATTTTAAGGTCTAGCCTTCAGTGAGGAAAAGAGACAATGTTTTATTTTTGATTTTTACCACTTGGACTGCTTTTCTTTTCTCTAATACAAACAAATTCCTACCTTTCTTTTTTAAAAATCATTTCTCCTGACAGCAGCTTCACAATGAACCCACGTGTTCTAATCAATGCTGGAGACAGATCAGAGTAGTGGCTAGGTTTTATAGTAAGCAAACAAACAAAACATGGACAGACAAGATTGTTTCATCTTTCCAGCAATCTGTAGTGCAACCTGATATCTGGTTTGAACCTAGCAAAGGCAAAGGTAAGAGGGTACAAGTCTTGGGGTCACATCCAGGGGTCTTAGGATAAGTTTTGGATCTCATTCCCCCCTCTCCTCCTTGGGGGAAGTTGAGAGGGAGATCTGACCTTGGGAAGAGAGAAGATATGACCTCAGAACATCTTTTCCATGTGCCATGGAACCATCTGTGGCCTTTCCTTGCCAACACTAATAAAGACAAAGAGGGGGCATTACATGGGTGGACTGGGGGGAGCACAGATTCCCTTAACATGACCCTAGAATTAGGAGAAACTGACACCCTCCTTGGAGCTAGCATACATAGTTTTCATCCCTTCTGAAAAGGGAATTGAAAATATTTAAAATATTTAAGTGGGACAGAAACACTGTTCCTACTTTCCTTCCATCCTATTGTTGCAAGCTTGGGTGATTTTTTGGTAAGATTGTTCCTCCATCTTGTCATGAACTTCTCCTTCTACCACCTATTAAAATTGTACAGTAATCCTTCACTCTATCTTATGATGTTTACACAATGCAAACATTTGGACTTCAACATCATGCCTGGCTTTTTTCTCTCACCTTTCACATTTTTGCTTAACATCCCCAAAGAAGAGTCTGATTTGGCAGGGACAATTTTGATTACTCCTCTGCTGTCCCACTGTTTCAGCTGCTTTAAAAATATCCCGCTTTCCCTCTTGGTCCTTGACTTACTTCAATTGCTGTGAAATGAATTCAAAATGCAAAAGTAGTTTGCAGTCATTTAATTCAGTAGCGGGAGAAGAGAAAAGAGGGCAGACTCTTGCCCTTCCCAGTATGTTCAGGCAAAAGCAAACTGCTACCAATCTCTCCTAGCTTGTCCATTCTTGATGACTTTTGCTGCCTTGATGACAGTCTGAGGCTATTTGGACACACATGTCCTAGTTTTAATCTGCAAAACGTTGGAGGGTTTTTCTTCTTAAAAAACATGACTAAGGGCCAAAGTCTAGTTTTTACACTAAAATAGGGTTGGGCAAAATGCGGCCCATGGACCACTTGAGGCTGTGGCCCAAAACTTTTGTGTGGTTTATTATGGCTTATTATTTTATTTGTTTAATAAAATATTTATATCCTACCTGCTATCCATGCATTGCAGGACTTTCCACAAGAAAATCAACTAAGACAGTTTGAAACAACTTAAAACAACAAGAGTCATTCAGACAGGCTGAAAGTGTATTGAGCAAAACTTAAAACAAGACAGCTTAAAACCATTTAAAAGCGTTCAAGAGAATTTAAGACCATGCACATAGGCAGGTTTGGATGAAATCAGGAGGCCCCAAAGTCTTTAGCAGAAAGCCATGGTTTAACCTAGTGCCAGAAAGAAGCCAGTGTCAGGGTGAATTCTGTCTCCAAGGGAATGGCATTCCATATCTGGGGTGCTGCAGCAGAGATAGCCCTCTCTTACCTCCTCCCAAAGTGTATTGCCCCCCCACTAATGATAAATAGAGGAGGTCTTGATAGTGATAAATGCACTATAGTCAATGGGGAAAGTAACTCGATGCACTGTAGTCAGAGGATAGTCAATATCATAGTCAGTCTGACTTTAGTTCAATATCAGTAGTCAATATTGTATTAAAGTAAATTCAACTACTCTAAAGTATATACTAAAACAAGGCCCTTGGGAAGAATAATGTTCCTAGAGGGTTCTAGGAGTGCAATCTCTATTTGTAGGGTGTTTTTGTTGTTGTTGTTGTTGGGGGGGGATATGTGTGTGAGTGGACGAGCAAATGCAGCTCATAGGTCATGTGGTGCCCAACCCTGCCTCAAAAGCACTGTGCTGGCAGAGGAGACAGAGCCACAATAATACTGTGAATTCATGTTTGTTGTTTTCACTATGGTTTTAGGGCACTCTGGTCCACACCATAACATTCTTTCAATAGCCTTTGGGAACAGAATGATCATTTTCTTTTTCTTCTTGCAAATTAGAAAACTGTAGCTGAAAGATTAAGACATATCCAAAGCCACCAAGGCAGCATGTAGGGTTGGATTTAAGCACCAGTTCCCAAAACTACTTTTGCAGGGAAAATCTGTGTGTTAGCAAGCACTCTGGCCCAAACTGGGACACTTAAGATTCACTACAGACTCAGCCCTCCTTTACGATCTCCCAGTGAATCACCATTCCCCTTATACCCTTATGTGCCATTCCTGGTAGGTACCCATTTTGTTTCCTTAGAATGAAAAAAATAATGATTAGTATGGCAAGCAGCTTTTATTCAATAGTCCATATTGATGTATGTATGTTGAGGCAGTCACCTTCAAGTCACTTGTTGACTTATGGCCACGCCATGAATTTCACAGGGTTTTCTTAGGCAAGCAATACTCGTTGGTGGTTCTGCCAGTTCCTGCCTCTGAAATATAGCTCACAGATCCTGGTATTTGCTGGTGGCCTCCCATCCAAGCACTAACCAGAGTTGACTTTACTTAGCTTCAAGATCCAGTGAGATCTGGTGCCTTTAGGGTTTAGGCCATATGAATCTCATTTGCAGCCTACTGCTGCAAATATATAATTGATTAGGAAGGAAAGAAGAAACCACAGCTCTATGGAAGAGTACATATTCTGCATTCTGAACACCACAGCTTTAATCCAGTTAAGTTGCTGAGAAAGACTGGGAAAGATATCCATCTAACGGCCCTAAATATGTGCAGCCAGCCAGAACAAAAGTCCATGGTCCCTGGATTGGCATACGCCTCCTGATGTTGTAGGGTTGCAACTCTCATTGGTCCTCAACAGCATAGCCAATGGTGAGGGATGATGAGAGTTGTAGTCCATTTTCACCCAGTGGGCCTCAAGGTGTGCACATCTGCCCTAGATGGACCCAATGGTCCCACCCATTATAAGGTTGCTGAAGAAGGAAGAAGTTTGAAACTGAAAGATTCAGAGGGATGAACTACAACTTAAAAATAATGTGTAAACTCAGTTGGTTTCAACTGGATTTATGTGCATTCAAATGTAGTGTCTATATTTTGTATGTGAGTTCATGCGTGCATCATCTGATGCCAGACATCTCATGCCAGGACACTATGCAAACAGCTTGATCTTTGCTATTGAAAACATAAATGCATGAACTCCATGTATAATGTTTTAGGTTTATTTTTTTCCTCTAAAGAGGAGCAAACAAAACAATCATTTGTTTTGAGATGCCTATCACACATATGAATACATTAAGCCATCAGACAGGACTGGCTTCAGCTGCCTGTACATGTCTTCCCACCTGGGTTTGCTGCTATATACCATGTAGAACAGCCCATAGAGCTCCTCTTATGTTAAAATAAAAACAGGAAACTTCAGTGCAACATAAGAATGTGAAAATTCACTCTTTCTCTGGATCTCACACCCTGGAAATACAAGATGAATTATTACCCTCCACATGCTTAATTGCACATTCTTGGTGACATTTCTAACCCATTTTGGGAAACCCTAAAGCAGGGTACTTAATTAAAATTTCCTCCCATATTTAAAACAAACAGAAGTATGGCTTTACTCCCAAAACAACTGCTCTTAATGAACTTAAGCTGCGGCAAGAAGAAAGTCCGCTTCCAAAGTGTTGCCTCACAGGCTCTTTTGAAAGCAAACTTAGCAAAGGTTTCACTGAGAAGTCCATGTGGGAGCTTCTGTGGATTCCTGGCAAATGATTATAACTATTTCACATTGCTTAAGAAAACAAACTCCAACCACTGCTTACATTTAGCTATTGCAAGCTCAGAGGGGTTACAAGTCTAGCCTTAAATATTTTGCTGACTGAGGTGAAGGATAATGTGGTGGCTCAACCATTCCAGCTAGAGCACGGTGGTTGAATCTTACTTTATACTGGAGATCAGAAAGACAGTATCTTCCATGACACTTGAGGGGGTACAGGGCAAGAGCAATTAAGGAGAATGGACAGGATCCTGCCTCAGCTGCTCCCTCCTCATCACTCAGCATCTGCCTTCTGAAACAACCACTTCACTCTGCCTAACTGTTGAAAAGGTCCTGGATGTATGAAGCAGAGGTGGGAATGTATTCAACTGGCTTCAAAGATTTACAACCCTTTTTTGCTGCGATTTGTAGCCAGCAACAGATCCACTGGCTGCTAATTGGCCATCTTTTGTACTACTCACAAAACCACCTCCTCATGTTAGGGAGCAGGACTGGGCTTAATGCCAAGGAACTAGCCTGTGTGTCCCCTGTGAAGCCACCCACATTTCTCTCTCCAAGCAGTTAAAGAAAAAAACTGACTAAAATGGCTGGGCGTGAAGTATCTTTTTCACAGTATGCAATGGCTGATAGGCTCCCCTCCACTTTTCAGGGTGGGGATTAAATCCTTAGCTTTTCAGGAGAGGGAAGCTGGGGATTTAGCTTTGTAGGAGTTAATAACAGGGACTCCTCTTTTACCTCACAACAATGGTCCTACCGCTCTTCGGGGACTATGTCAGCTCACTCATAAATGAGAGGAAGGCCTCTACCTCACAATGTGTTGTTACGGTTGTCAACATTTAATCCACCTTTTCTCCAAGGAGCCCAAGGACTAGAATCCTGTAAGCAATGTATGCTGGCATAATTCTCAATTATACTGACACAGGGACTTTTGGGAGAACTGTGTAAGAAGGTATCTAGTACTTCCTTGTGCAGCATCCTTTGTCCTGGCTGTGCAAGACCACTTGAGAAACTTTATGTTCTGGCAGTCCTTGTGCCTTTGAGGAGGGGAAATAGGAACCTTACACTGAGGGTAGCCTATTCCTCCTTTCTCAGATGCAAGATAGCTGGAAAGCACCCAGATCAGCCAACAGGGGGAACAGGGCTGTCCTTAGGAGCCCCTTGAGGAGCTATTGTGCAGCTAGGAAGGAAACAGAGACAAAGGTTGAACTTTTGTGTCTTTGGCAGAGACTCAGTCAGCTTGATTACTGTATCTCAGCCAAGGTGACATATGTATTACACCTTCCAGATCTATGCTCCCAACAATCTGGTGAAATAGATTTTTGTTGAGAGGGAAAAAATAATTACCCCCTCATGGTACTGTTGGGGTCTGCTCCCAATTTCCATCAGTGCTCCCTCTCTCCAGCTTCACTTGCTAAAAGAGAACTACAGGAGAAAAAGCCAGATTGATTATTGATTTCCAATCTTCTTCTGATGCCTAACCATTTGACTGTGATCCCCAGTGTCTACACATTTTGTTCTGGGGGGAAAAAATTAGCAGCAAATTTTTTCCCTATTGAATTGAATGAGAAAGGTTAAATGAAGAATGTTTTGCTTATGTACTTATAAGGAATGTACTTATAAGGAGTTGCTGACACGTGGAAGAACAGCGAATGATATAAATGCACATCAAGGATATTCTTTTTAAACGCATCTACAAAAAGCATCCCAGCAGAAGTTATGAATCGTCACAAAGAAGAAGAATTGTGTTGTGGAAGAGTGTAACTCTCCAAGTCATGATGACCTGCATATGAGAGTAATTCCTTTCTTAGAACAATATGTGTGTAAACAGATTGGTATCTGCAGGAGCAGTGCACTTGCACATCTCTGCAAGTGAAATTATTCCAGAGAAGGTAATAGCAAGGGGCAAAAAGGCAGCAGTGATGAAAAGGTGAAACCGTTGGCATTTGTGGCAATGGGAGAAGGAAGCAGTTGGCTCTGAGTGGATTATTCCTTGAATGCCTGGCTTTAAGGGGGCATCTGTGTTCCCACAGACAAGACACTCTGGGATGGGAAGCTTGGGTAATCACCCTTTCCATGAGAAAAAGGTTGTCCAAACAATCCATCCAACAATGCCTTGCTGAAAGGATCATCCCCCAAGCCAGGTGACTCAGAGTCTGCTGCCTCCTCCCCTTCCCATTGGTGCTCCCTGTGCAAGAATAAACCACACATGTAACGGATCATTTGCTACTATGGGACTCTGTTGTGATACTCCTCCTAATGCTGAAGTCAGTGCCAGTGTGCTGACAACATTTTGCTCCAAAATAGGTTCCCCAAGCAATAAGAAGCAGGTACTGCAATATGCGGGTGAATCTGAACTATTGCAGGAATTTTTAAAATTTAGAGGAGAACACAGAAAATGAGCATTTTTGAAAATTATTTTAAAAAAGAGTCTTTGGACTCCATCTCGTCCCCTTACCATTCAACCTATTCAAATGAGGGCCAGGATTCAACAAATCCAGCTGTTTTGTTTTCGGTACTCTTTGCATTTATTTCCAAGCACCAGTTCATTCCATCCTATTTCTGCATCCATTTGTGAATGGGTTTCTTTAAAAGCAGCACAAAATTTCTACATCTGTCTGTATGCAACTTTGTACACATGAAAATTCATATATATCTTTGTGCATGTTATTTGAAGGCAATTTCACCCAACACAGGACTGTCCTGTCTGCTCTGTTTCTCCCTCATTCATAGACTGGTACTCTCAGGCTTGATTTCACTTCCTCCCATAAGCTTCTTCCTCTTTTGTTACCTGCGCACACACCTCCAGATTTGATATGGTCTAATTGGCAAAATATGATTTCATTGGCAAAATACATTAACTGGCATTCATATAAAATGGACCTGAAGTGACTGTAAGGTCAAACTGAGCAGAGGAAAATTACTGATGAACACATGTGCTGCAAAGTAGGTCAGAAGATCCCTTCTAGGCATTGCCAAGGTCTTTATCAGGCTAATCACCAGGTAATTTCAGAGATAATCAGATTAAGCTGAAGCTGTAACATTTTTGACAGCACATAATAGCAACAGGAAGTTCCCACCAAAACACTGATTGTTCCAGCCCTTCTTCATTACACCGAGATGTTTCCCTACATTGTTCCTTTACCTGTCCACCATTACAGAAGAGCCATTAACTCTTTGTCACCTAACACTAAGACCATTAACTCTGTCCAGACCCCATTGTCCATGTTGCAACTTCCATTGTGTGCTTGGCCAGAAAGCCATTCACACCCTTGCCCTCCAGGCAGATTTTAGATATAAAAACTCTCCATTTTGAGCAGTTTGATGCAGTGGTCATTAGCTGACTGTCCTGTTGTCACTCTGATTTCTGAATGAGTACTGTCCTTAGGCACTAGTCTCAGCCACACCTCTGATTTCTTCGCTGCTCTCTGGATCTGTAATTATCACCCATTCCCTAAAACTCTGCTATCAACAACTTTCCTCCCTTTATTGTTTGGTTAGCTCTTGTGCCAGTGTGTGAGTGCTTCGATCTTTTGCATGCATGATTGAACCTTCTTTTAAAAAAAGATCATTTAGCTTATCTTGGAATCCCTGGCTGGTTCCTTCCTGTTAGGACCTTGTAAACATTGGTGAAAGATCTCGTTAGGTTATCCCCCCTCTTAAGCCTCCCAATTTGAGGTAATTATAATTCCCCTTTGTCACGTGGAGGTACTGACATCGTGTGTGGACCCTGAGTTACCCATGTTTTGGGGTAACACTCTTTTCCTCATGCAGCCTGTGAAAATAGATCCCATGTTTTTCTACTCTCAGACATACAGTTCACTGTCATGAAATCTCTTTGCTGAACCCTGTCTATTGATGATTCCAAATACCAGCTTATATATTGGCTAACAGAAATGTGTGAGAAAGACAGTAAGTGGTAGAACAGGGGAAGCAATGAAAAGAAGTGAGAGGTAGTGTGGGGTGCAAAACTATTTAATAAAGCATGATTTTGTTCTTTGTGTCTGTGAGTTGTCTATCTCTAGCAAGTCAGTTCCCAAAATTCTGTTTGTTCTTCCAACACTGGCTCACACTCTAGCTTCTCAGCCCACCAAGAAACTGATATTTCCAAGGGACTTGCAATATGAGTTTTAGAGGATTGGGTTATTACATGCATATAATGTGTTTTGTCACAGCTTCAAGGGTGTTTCCATAGGTTTCTCTGCTGTGGGAATACATGGGTTGAGTGGGAAAGACCAGAATTCCTGCTTCCTTTTCCTCTCATCAGGTTCAATGCACTAGTATATATTCACAATCTGTCAAAAACAGCCCCTTCCATGATGGCAAAGCCTGAGTTTTTCAATGAGGGCAGAAAGGATTGCCCTCATTCTGCATTAGCTTTTTTGGTGATCCTACAGGACTAATCAGATTTGGATATGTGGCATGGTCATGATAAGGATGTGAATCTTTGTTAATTTCAGCCAGGAAAGAATGAATAATACAATCAGTTTTTCCCTGGTTGTGAGAACATAATCAAAAACTGCAGTTTTCAAAGACTGAATAAGTCTTTAACTTTGAATAAAGACTTATCCCGCACAAAAAGTGGGGTTTTGTGCAAAAATCACACTCCATTTTCTGTGCAAAACTCAGTAAAATCATTTTTTTTCTCCACAAAGATAAGTCCTGAACTGTGAAAATTCTCATCATACAAAATTCTTCTCATGAGGGTTTCCTGACACTCAGGAAACTGATTTTTTGTCTGTTGCCTGAACATTTACAAATATTCTTTTCAGCACTAATCATGCAGCCAGTTCAGAGTACAAATAAAGTTTCTTCCATGGCTCTCATTTTAGTGGTACTCTGGTATCAATAAGATGATCATAAACTAGCAGGAATGACATTACTTGGAAGAAAAGAGGAAAGAATGTGTTGGAGCAGAAGACTGGAGAAAGCAGCTGCAACTCAACAGGTTGAGCAGAGTGGAGTTTGTGAAACAGTTGCATTTACAGGTCCTTTTTGTACAATATGGCTAAGATCCCATGAAATTCTGGCAGAGCAGAAAAACCCCATTGGCATTTTTACAACAGATCACTCTCCAGCTGGAGGTCAGGTGTTTCTAGAATAACTTGTTTTCTCAATGCCTGGATCCTGAGATTCTTAGGAGCTACAGCAATTATGGGAGGAGTGGCACAGAAACTTGCCTGAGCCTTTTTGGCAGGCAATTTCCCAAGCTGCTCTTTCCATAAGTACCTTGGTTTATTGGATCCAGACTCTAATTAAACTGGGTACATGAGAAAGAGCCAGCTGATAGCTGGAGATATGTGCTGGGTTGCTGCTTCCTCCTCCTCTAGAGATATGTGAGTTTGTTACTGCTCTCATTCTCTCACTTCTGCACTGGATACCTGCCTGTTTGAGCAATGAAACGTCAAACCACCCATGAAGTGTTCTGTTTCTCAAGCACTTTGACACTATAGGATTCTGGCCTATTCTGTACAAATATTTGTTACAGTCTCAGTGCACACTTCCTACCTAACTGCCAACATCCCATAACCACCAAACACAGCCCAGGGCAAAGCTATATACTCACAAGTTGTTTGGGTTCTCTGAGGTTCCTAGAGGAAGGCAAGCACACTGTGGTCTAAGACAGCTGAGTATAATTACAACTTCTAGTCACTTCACTTTAACTAGATATTTTGGTAACTCAGGCCCTTTCCACACGGGGGGGCGTGAAACGCGGGGAAACAGGGCAGCGCATGTGGAAACGGAGCTTACCTTAATCCGGGTAGCTCCGTCGCTGTGGGGAGTAGCGCGTGTTCGCTGCTCTACATGGCAGCGGCGTCCGGCGGTGCCCAAAATGGCAGCTGGTGGCTTCCAGCGGCTCTCCGCCAATTGGAGAAGCACGCCAGCCGGAAGCCCACTCCCGGGCAGCTCTGCAGGGATGCGCTTGCACGCCCCTGCAATTCCCCACCGGGCGCTGCGACGGGCTAGCGTGCGCGTGTTTCATAAAGACCACATGAAATGTGGTCTTTATAAAACACGCAGCGCCACCCCTGCAGCCGCATGAGGGCGGTTTGAGGTGGGGAAACTCCACATTTCTAACCGCCCTAGAGCACTCCATGGTGTAGATGACCTCCGGGTGAGGTCGTCCTACCCCGTGTTACCCCGTGTTTTTCCCCTGTGTGGAAAGGGCCTCAGTTTGGTATTGGGCTATAAATCCTCAACATAGTGGGATAATACCTATCATTATGTTAGCCAGAGCTTGTTCTCTGCTGCCTCAGAGGGTAGAATTAGGTCTAATGGTTTTGAGTTACAGGAAGGTATTTTTAGAAGGAACTTCTTGACAGTGAAAGCAGTTCAGCAATGGAACCAATTGCCTAGAGACGTAGCAAGGTCTGCTTCTCTGGATGTCTTCAAAAAGAAGATGAGCTAGCTGAAGATCCTGCACTGAACAGGGGGTTGAAACTGGTGGCCCATAGAATCCCTTGCATCTCTGTGATTCTATGATTCTCTCCATTTCTAGTTTAGTAATCAGTTTGATGTCACTTTACAGAGGAGTAGGAGTAGAATGCATAATTTGTGGAATCCAATTTCATTTAGTTAATCATCTAACCTACCAGTCTATATGTATTCCATGGTCTCTTCTTCAAGGTTATTTTATCCTGGAAATTAGTGCCAAAAGAATATGGCAGCAATGACAAAATGTACCACTGAGCAACAACTAAAGTGACTTTATGACTGTTTCATGCTGTCTTAATGCTCATGAAAGCAGTTTGAAAATGAAGGAATATCAATATCTGAATAAAATGCTGCTGTCCTCAGCTCAGTCAAGGAGAACAAAGAAAGAAAGATACTGGGGCAGTTCAAGACTGGAGAACCCAGTTTGAGAAGTCTGTTCTCATGGCTAGTGTTTAATGAGATAACACATCTTGTACCTTAAGCTATATGTATATGTGTGTTTCCATCTATGTCTCAGATGAAGCACTTTAAGCATTTCCTTGCATTACAGCACTATTCGTCAAAACCATATTTTGAGAAATGGGACTTCAGAATATGGGAAACAGCAGTACATAGAGATATTTTCAACTAGCATTATTTAGAAAAAACACAGAGAACACACAACAACATTCTAGATATGCTTCTTAAAGGGTCAATATAGCATAGCAATATAGCAGAGCAGTAGCATAAAGTATGCTCTCTCTCTTTCTGCCTACAGTGGCTTCCTGCCCCTCTAGTCACTGAGGTAATTTTTCTGACCAACATGTGTACTTAGTGGGGGAACACCCTGATCAGATCAAGGCTTAATATCTCCTTTTTTGAGCATTTGTTAAAATCTTGAAGGCTACATGTGTCCCTAAAGCCTCTTTTCCTTCCCTCCCCACTATATAAAAAATACTGTCATTGCACTTTGGAGCCCAAATTCAGTGGCAAACTGCTAAACACACTATAGTCAGCAGTCAAAGGAATTAAACACCCTGTTGTAAATGGGATAGTCAAGATCCCAGTGAAGATCATAGCTAACTTAGTCTCTTTTAATCCATACCAATAGTCAGTATAGTAGTCAATATCACATTAAGTAATGTCAGTTTGAATACATTTAATGTTCAACAATATATAAATAAAAACATACCGTATTTGCCGGTGTATAAGACACACCCCGTTTAAACACTGGCAGATACGACTTGCTGGCATATAAGATACAGTATCATATAAGATGCACCCCATTTTCAAACAGTATTTTTCAGGGAAAAAAGTGAGTCTTATATGACAGCAAATACAATTATCAATGACGGAGGGCATCTTATAAGTGTACGAGCGGATAATTAATAAATATAATACTATTCAATGAAGAATAGATTTTTTATTAATTTCAGCTCATTTTTAATCTGATTAATAGAGGTGTAAAACACAATAAAATGCACTTGGTGTATTTTTAGCTAAAATAATGCTTGCCTCTCCAATTCCTGAGCACTGGACTAACTTGAAAAGTAACCCTACCCTTTCCGAGGTAATCACCCAACTCTCCTACAGAAGTAGCTTTAAAGGAAATGATATAAAAAAGAACGATTTCACTTAGTATACATCCGTAGGAAGTAAATTATTCCTGATGGTAGCTTGGGATTATTATTGACCATGCTGGTTGTGGCGAATGGGAGTTGTAGTATAAACTATCAGAAGCACACCAGTTCATCTACCTATGCTGCATATGCACCATTGTGTAAGTAGCTTTATGTAGCTTCTAGCACTGCACTTTGGTCACAGCAGTCTATGAAAATTAGAATCCCCTCTCCTTCTCCACCTCCTCCCCAAGCCTATTTGCGTATCTTTCCATTAATAAGACCATTTAAGATACTGTAAACAGAAAATCAGGAACAAAAATTCATAACAGTAAAAAAAGGAAATTAAAAAAAAAATCTGATGTTAGCATGTAGCTCTGTTACCACCGTGAACTGGCCTGGCCTTTGGTAACCTTTAGATATCATTTTGATATCACAATTCGGCCCTGCTCTGCCACCAGCCAAGTGTTTGTGGGACCACTGAACAAGCACAATGCTAGACATGACTATTAAATGCTGAATCATTTCTGTTTACACCTAAGCAAGCCAGAAACTGCCAGATCTGCTTTAGGAGACCTCCTGAGACAAACACCCTCATTACAAATGCATGTTTAAAACAAAGAGACCTCTGCCCCAAGCGGGCATCCTGACGAGCTAAGTGCTTAACTGCCAAGCTAGCTGCATTTGCATACTGGCCATACTATTGTCAATTTGGACCTTAACTCAATCATGTAAATCCTGATCTTTCGGAGACATTGTCTCCAGCCCAAAACTCATTGTTTTCGCCCAACACCAGACTAGCCCACAGTTATTCCTTCTTCTATAAAAATCCCCAGTTCCGAGAGTTCCTTGGACTTTGCTGGACTTCCATCCCGCCTTGCTGCCGCTTCTTCTGCGAGCTCCCCTCGGCTGCCACATCGAGTTTCCTTCTTTCCAATTGGACTTCTTCAGGACTACGAGAAAGGTGGCGTATCACCCATTTCCCCCAAAATTCTTATTCCTGTTTCTAGTTAGCTGTGTGACTGTGTTTTCTTAATAATTGTCTGCTTGTTAATAAATGTTATTTTTGCCATTTCAACTGTCTGACTGCTCACTGACCTGAACCTGTATACATAGGGTAAAAGATTCCCGCTAAGTTACCCTGCCTCTCGTTAGCTTAAGAGAGTGCTCCAGCTAATTTCCCCATCTTTGCTTGCTGTTGTTTGGTTATTTGGGAGCCCCTCCCGGCACCCCCAGTTCTCAGGGTAACAGCTCAGTCCTGAGATCAGTCAGGAAGAGCAGGCCAGACTATCAGAATTTATCCCAGGGCTAGGGAATGGGTGGCCTTCCAGCAAGGATGTAATTTTTCACTAAGTCTCTTCTCAAAGGTAGCAAACAATTTCAGCAATTTTCTTCCCATTGCAAGAAAATGTTCAAAAACTATACAGTTTGCAAAGGCTATTCGCAATTACTTACTTGCGCATAAAATTTATAAGTGGTTGTTTTGCACAGAAAACTGCATATCCTGCACACAAAACAGCATTTTCTGTATGGAAAATAATATTTCAGGACAGAAATATTAATTTTGCTGCATGGAAAAGTATATGTTTTCTATGCAAATCAACTATGTGCAAATTTTATAAAGAATAATCCTCGCTTACAGCATTTTCTGCACTGAAAACAGCATTTTCTGTGCAGGACTTAGCATCTCTCAATTGAAATATTAGCTGCAATGTAGAAATTCTATTTCCTCTGCAGAAAGTGCCTGTTTTCTGTAAAAAACAAACAAACCCTACAACTCCCCCCCCACAAATTTTGCATAGAATAAGTCCTGAACTGCAAAGATTCTCATCAGTTCATGAGTCTTCTCATCAGGGTCTCTCAACACTTGGAAAAAAATGTTTTCAATCATTTTCCAAATATTTTTGAATATTATTTTCTTCCCTACCTTCCAGAGGCTGGGCTGCAACTCCCATAAGCCCTAGCTAACCCAATCAGTGGTGATCAATGATGAGAAGTTCAGTCTAGCATATGATTCTGGAGGCCTATACCCCAACCTCTGACACTCTAAATCACCCCTGACTTAGGCCATTTCCGCACAAGGCTGTTATAGCGCTATGATTCCACTTTCAACATCCTATGGAATCCTGGGGTTTGGAGTTTTGGGAGGGGCTGGCCGGCCCCTCCTGAAACTGCAAACCCCAGGATTCCATAGGATGTTGAAAGTGGAATCATAGCGCTATAACAGCCTCGTGCGGAAATGGCCTTAACCTCTTCTCTATCATACTCCTGGCCATTTCCTTGTCCTGCCTCCCGCAACTGTCAATATGTCTTGAATCAGGAATGCAACAACTAAGTAGGTTACACACCAAAGGGAAAAAAATCCATTCCTTTTTATGCCAAAATTCCAGAGTGGAAGATGGTTACATTGGATGGATGCCAGCATGCCTGTCTCTTTGTAGATGCTGCAAAGCCTCTGGCACAGTGGTGGAGCTACAATTTTGTAGCATGGCTATGTGTGGAGACAAAACAACAGCAGCAACCACAACAAAGCATCCCATTAGGTACCAAGTACCACGCTCCAAAGTACTGCACTATTTAAAAACACACTGCTTTGTTTTCTCTCTGTGACTAAAACTTACATGGCTTAAGGCAACATTTTCAATGAAATTCTTTTACAACAAAGTCATTACCCCCCTCAATCCTCTTCCAGATGAGCCTAATTAAAATGTGATGGATTCATCATTGCCTGAGATGCAAGCATCATTATCCACCTTGAACAGTAAACAAGTACGGCCTCTGAAACGCTACTGCGTTTCCTTGAAGTAACTCTGACACATCTGCTTACGAGAGGTGGTAAAAATGAGTGTAGTAAAAATAAATAAGGCTTTCATTGTGACCTAGTTTCTAACTTTCAGCTCCTACAAGTTTTAAAGCAGCAATGGATTCTTACCAAAATTCACAGACAAGGGAGGTATTGTGGAGACCTGAATAAAGTACAGCTAATCCCAGAGGTATGGAATATTTTGTCTTCCTGTTTAGCCAGTGACACGCTACATGATATGGGCAGGTCAATTAAACTTACTGCGACACTGTATGAAACCACTTTATTAGGACACCTGGACCAGAGTTTGATAGGAAGAGGACCACTGGCTAGTCCTGAGGCAATAGGCGTCACGCCCTACACACATACACCCACTAGCAGAGGTAGGCAAAAAGTAGCCTCTGGGAGTGTCAGGTTTTGCTTAAAACAGATGGCAGCTGCTCTCCAACTCCCCCTGCATCAATACTTCTGGCTGCCTCTGATGACACAATTTCCTGGACGTTTCTGGGCTATGATGGGTGCTGTGAGTGAAAAATTTCCCTCCTAATGGGAAGTTGCCCATCCCTGCTCTATAGGCTTTCAAGGCTGGGGAATATTTGGGATAGAAGATACCTTTCATTAGACTGGAGGTTAGACTGGAGTGCCAGTCGCTGACCACTAATGTATTCACTTAAGGCAGCCATTTTGTTTAGCACAGAGACAGTGATGTCAAATGAGAGACTAGATGCTCGAAATATAGAGAGTGCTTGTTTTCCTGTCTTTTTTGGATGTTTTTGGTCAGAAATATCCATAATCTCTCACCACTGGATGTGTTGGCTAGGGGTGGTAGGAGCTGTAGCCACAAACATCTGGAGAGATAGGGTTGCTCACTCTTGCTTTAAGGAATTGTCACACTGCGACACCTGTTCACTTATCAACAGGCATCTGAAAGGGAATGGAATGGTACACCATGTAATTATTTGGTGAGAGAGTGTTTTTACCTAAGATGTATTTCTCCCCTAGGGAGAAAGCTGCAAACCATTCTTCTGTTGTACTTGCTACTTTGCATAGTAACATTAAAAGAAAAATGACAGGTTCCTGACCCAAAGAGCCTACAGTATAAAACTGGAGAATATCTCTTCAATATATCAATACTTTACCTATGGATACTCACAGATTTCATTCAGTCTGAATTTTTAAATGATCCAGCACAATTTGTACTTCCTGGTATAGTATGCAGATAAAAACACAGTTATCTTTAAGAATACATGCATCTCTGAACTACAGATGGAAAGAAAATTTGTAATTATTCACACTCATGTTGAAAAACAGGTTTCTTGATAGTTAACTCCATTGAATAGGCCAGCAAAAATACTATGGTATTTTCCCTAGCATTCAATGTTCTGAAATGTTGCAGAGGAATTATTTTGTGGAGAAAAGCGCATGGTATGTGTGTGTATAAAAAACCTGCTTTCAGCACAGAAAATGGGATTCCTGCAGAGAAAACAGTGTTTCATGTTTGAACATTGCCACATAGTGCTCCACTTAAAAAAAAAGGTATCAAAATGCATATGTTTTGGATAAAATGTTTACCAAAACATATCTTTCACTGAGTATTTAAATGAACCTTTTAAAATTTGGAGTTCAGTGAATAAATGGGGATGAACAATATAACAAATGAACAACACACACTAGATGGGCACAGTCAAGAATCATAATGACCCATTCATCCCTACAGGTCTACTCGCTGCAAGACTGGAAATGATGAAACACCTTATCCACAAGAAAAGCCCAGCAGAAGGAGGATGTTTCAGGGTTTCTTGACATACACATCCTCTCCCAGTGCAATTAATTTAGTATGTATGCGGTAGTTTCTGAGCATGGAAAATGCTCTGAATGTGCCTAGCCTGTAATCCTTTTTTATGGCTTGTGCTTCAGAGCCTGACCCCTCTGGAAGGGACATTGTTCACTTCCTTATAATTATCCACACCCAAAGTTGGGAGAACACTAAGAAAGCCTTGATATTCAGTCCAAATACCTTTGGTAGAAGAACTATCAATGACTACTCCACTCACCATACTATCAGACAGGGAAATTCTGCTTTGTTAAATCCTTCTTTTCTTGAAAACAAAGTGTCAGAGGAAAAGCCAGCTACAGTCACTATTTAAGAGGAACACAGAGGCCTTTGTTGTTTATAGCCAAACCCAATAATCATAATGAAATCAGCACCTTAGTATGTTTGAATGGCCTCAGTTTAGGATACCAGATCCCTTCTGATTTTATTATTTGTTTCTTTGTAATTTCTTCCCTGATCACTTTCACTGGACCCAGGGAAGAGGAAAACATCACTAGAAAGTTACCATCTATGCAGTTATATCCCTTGCTCCTCTCACTCAGAACAGGCACTCCTCAATTAACAAAGCCTCTGACACTAAAGCTCCTTTTCACAAAGGCCCTTCCCGCAGCTCACCTGGATCTGCAGTCATCCCAGTGTCCTCCCGGCAGTGGCTTTGCCGAGATGGGAGCGTGGATGCCAATGCTTCCCTCTGCATCGGTTCACTCGCTGCAAAAGGAAGTGCAGCCATTGTGCTTCCAGGGCCTCTGCAGCTAAGGTAGGTGTGGGCCTGCAGCCAGATGGCAGTGCAATTAATGGTCACTGATGGAGAAAGCCCGTCAATGATTTGTGGCACAATTGCACCACCTAGGGACAGGAGAAGGACAGAACCGTGATGATGTCATACATAAGCATCATCACAGTCCCGTCCTTCTCCCATCCCTATGGTGGGTTGGGAGGGCGGAGCGGAAAGGGCCAAAGTCTTTTTTTGCTCACTCATTTCCCCTTCTCTTGTCCTCTATCTAGCTAGATTTTTTTTAGCAGCATCAGCATTGTGAGGATGGTGAAGGAGGATTGGTGAAAAATAGGCTGCTAGTGCTATATTGAAACAGTGTGTCTACAGTAAACACTATAATAAAGCTTGAGCTGTGAAAGAATGTGACCTTATTTTAGTCAATCCTACTGCACCTATGTGTCCTTGCCTACAACTGGCAAGATAAACAGTGATTGCCTCCAGAACCCCTTACTGAGCATACATGAACAGTTAGAGAGAAAAGGAGAACAGACTAACCTGCCTCACCAATTTCCCATCATATTAAACACACATGCACACAGACACACACACAGATGGAAAGATAAAAAGTATAAGCAAAATGGTGGCTGGCAAAAGAAAAACTAATCCGTGAATGCCTTTTATAGGACACTTTTAAGTAGCCTGTAGAAAGTTCAACGAGGTTCTTGCTTCCCTGACCTAGTTGTTTCACTTTATATGTGCATATTGTCAGTTTTGAATAAAAAGTTGCTGAAACATGGTAACCTCCTTCTCCTCCTCTTTCCATATTATTTTTCCCTGCAGGGCCAAATTTTCTGTTAAAAAAGTAATCCCCAGGAACATATCTGAGGTATACCTGTATTGCAGATACCAACTGGAAGTAACTACCCTGGGTTTCAGACAGGGATGTTTTCCATCCATACCAAGAGGTGCCTCGGACTGAACTGGGGACTTCTACATGCAAGTCTTTATCACAAAACTACATCCTTCTGGCTGTGATGTCAGTGAGATAGTAAAGCCACTCTAGGTTTTAGCCTGAACTTTAAGGGAGCTATCCAAATAGGCTCAGGACCTCTGATAACTTCTTAAAAAATGAGATTAATACCCAGAGCAGATTCACCACCTTACTGACACAGAAGTCATGCTTTCACAGGAAAAGTTCCTGGCTGAGTATAGATTTCAAAGTAACCATCCCAGCCCTGAGCTAACCTTCTAAATCAGGGGTTGTCTGATGCAGAAGGACCATTATGTGTCTTCTTTCTCTTGTATCATAGAGACCTGAAGACTAGCAGAACAGAGTGTCTCCTTCCTCTGGAAGGGAAGGGAAGAAAAAGGAAGGAAAGAAGGAAGACCTAATTTGCGGCATCAGATTTCTGCACTGTGGCTATTGCAGAGGCAGCAAGAAGCAGTGGCCTTTTTTGATGGCAGAATGAATGGATAGCGTTGCCCTCTAAAATGGCAAGAGTTAACTGTAGCTCATGGGCTGTATGTGCCCACTCATACTCTAAATCATGCACCGCAGGTGGCAGTTTGCAGGGGGGATATATTAGGAGTGTATATTTGTCATGAACAGCCCTGTCCAATCCAGTCTGGGAGAGTATCCATGCCCTAGTCTAGTCCCGGAGTATACATTTTTCAGCCCAAGATGCTTTCATCAGTTTCTGGATCTGGGAACATGAAGACCAGCTTGCTGAAGGATCTACTTTTGTGGGCTATGGATAGGCAGCGGAGGAAGAGGAATTTAGAATTCTCAGCCAAACCACTCTAGGACCTCATTAAACTACAGATCCCAGGATTCCATAGGATGGAACCATGTCAGTTAAAATGCAATAATTGCATTATAGTTATTTAGTGTGAATGGGCCCCTGATCTTAATTCTTTGTATCCTTTGAACCTAAACTATTCAGGGCCTGAGTGAATCAATACAGATCCATACATAACAAGTCATCTGTTGCTAATGAAATTTGTAAGTAATTAATAAAACCTTTTATTTCATTAGTGACAAATTCATTAATTTTCATTTTCAAAATCATTTTTTAAAAATCTTCTGTTCAGTTGAAAATTTTTAATAGATCAAAATTGTGTGTAAACAAGTCATAGCCTAAACATCTAATCTGTAACATTTTACCAGTCTAGGTTAGCCCAAAGTCTTAATAATGCTTATTTGGGAAATATAGGGGAAATCCATCCCTCTTCCACCTCCTTCTAGAAGGTGTACAGTTGATAGGAGGAGTAAGCTGGGAACCAGCCAGGGTGCTGGATTTTTTCACTGTCTGACCAAGTCCCAGACACTAGCCCTGAAAGCAGATTTTTTGTTTTTTAAAAAATAAAAAAGTACTTGTATGGAAATCCTGATCAGTTGATTCTATATGTCACACGTGCAGTTTAGAAGAGAAGTCACAACTTGCCAGGTAATGAATTGGAGCTAGTGAGGCAACTGTAATTAAGCAGCAACTACCAAGAAAGAATGTATTCTTATATTTGAATAAAATCTGAATTGTTTATTTTGGCTTGTTTTACTAAATGAATGGAGGCAAGCGTGCTACAATTGTCACTGAGTCCCTGTTTTTTTGGCAATTAAATCAAAGATTTTATTCAACTGACACAATGAATTGGTGGTCTCCAAGTTATATTGCATTGCTGACCAAAGAGCTGTATTTTAAAACGGATGAATTACACTAATTTCAGAAGACTCATTCAGAAGACTCTGTGGTTCCTCTTGGCTTTATGTTGTTGGCACAACTTGGAATGAGATAAGGATAAGATACAATGAAATAAGCAAGCAAGATAATATTTATGCAACCAGAAGCTGCGTAAGACAGTTACATGGTAACCTCTTGAGAACTGAGCTCAGTGCCTTTCTGAACCTGAAACTGTGAACGAGATTTTAAATATTCAATGTTCAAATGTTCAGTGTTCAAACATTCAGAACTTATGGGGAGAGTTGGAGAAATACTCTAGGAAACAATGACACTAAAATTCCAAAAAAAAAAAATATATATTTTAAAAGAACTGCTCAGGGATAACTTTTATACTGCATAATAGTAGGAGCATGGTTATTTGTTGAGGGAGTTAGCTTTCTTCTCTTTAAGCCAAAGGATCTGTGCCTTTGGCATTACAGCTAATTCGCAAAGCTCATTTAATTGTTTCTAATAATAGCCACTCAGTAAGCAATCAGTAGAAGAAGCCATGAGGAACAATTGCCTTGAAACATGACAGTCAGTGGGAGGAGGAAGTAGAGGAATGGCCTTTCTAATACTAGAAACTTGAAACCACTAACTGCTACTGATCAGACTCCCAGATGAATGAGAGTGATGATGGGAGTTTGCATTCCTTGTGTATATGCCTTTTGGGCTTGAAAAGCTGACAACTTCTTTCAAAATGATCTATAGACAATTGTAAGTAAATCAGTGTTATTTGGTGAATGATGAATGCTATGGATATTAGGAAAATAATAATGTTTAATGCCTGTAAATGGTTTCTTGGATTCCTGTTGGTCAGTGGTTCTCAACCTGTGGGTCCCCAGATGTTCGTGGACTTCAGCTCCCAGAAGCCCCAGCCACTATGGTCAATGCTCAGGGCTTCTGGGAGCTGAAGTCCACGAACATCTGGGGACCCACAGGTTGAGAACCACTGCTGTTGGTGGTTCCAAATAGTTTACCTGCACTGCAAGGTCTAACCCAATCTACAGAGACTGTGTGTGTAGTGGGGTGATAGCGGCGGTAATGAGTTAAGTAGTAGTAGTAGGATAACAGAAAAGCTGGGCTAGCTTTATGGTTAGAGTGAGGTGAGTGATTAGCTTTATGATTAGAGTGAGGGGAAGGATAGTAGCCTCTCAGCTATTTCTTTGGAACTCCCCAGATGTTCTCTTCTGCTGACAAACAGAGTTGTGAATGTCATAGAGTGGGGTCCCAAATATGAAGGAATCTGTAAATTTGAGTAATTATTTCACATTTAAATTCTTTCAAAACAAAATGCACCCAAACTCTTCCCTGTTTGCACCTGCTAATTTCAAAAGTTACTCTTGTTCCCAGAATTGAGAGACCATGTTGTACCCATCTGCCATGGAATTGTTAAAGACCGAGAGCCTCTCAGCAACAAGAGAGAGAGAGAGAGAGAGAGAGAGAGGAAAGAAAGAAAGAAAGAAAGAAAGAAAGAAAGAAAGAAAGAAAGAAAGGGGAACCCTAACTTAGCCCCAATGTGAATGAATCCAGACCTTTGAGAGCTAATCGTTCAAGCCCTGGATTTGGAAAGAGCAATTGTCCAGCATCACTTTCTCTCAAATCTGAATTTTTGTAATCTGAATTTCTTTTTCTCATGACTTTCATGACTTTTGTGAGTTTTTGCAAATTCTTATAAAGAATGAGCTGAAACACCTCAACTCTCACTCAACTATAGATCAAAGGCATACAGGTGCCCCATTGATCCCCCCTCATTTTATACATTCTCAGTACTGAGAATCAAAGCTTGAAAACATTTTTCTAATTTTAACACCAAGATTACTCAAATATGGGTGCCACGCTGGCTGAGAGATTCTGGGAACTGCAGTCTAAAAAATCTTCCTCCAAATACTGCTTAGAATATACGAAAAGGATCCAGCTGTCAATCATGCCTATTTGTAAGGCGGTAACTGTGGCCCATCACCAAAGAACTGCAATTTTTTGCTCCAATTGGGCATGAACCAAAGAAGTTAGCCTCAAATTCAATGCCTTCCTGACAGATGTTGATGCCATGTGAATGTCAGGCTTCAAAATATGAACTTTTCTTTCCAGAGTTACTTTTCCTGGAAGCAGCCAATATGTAAGGGGGGGGGATAAGTGAGAAATGGGGTTGAAAGGGAAGGGGCAAATCATATCTGAGACAGACAATGGGGCCTTGTTCTCAAACATAAATGAAACACAGCTGCTATACAGCTGTGGTATTATGCTCCATAAGTCAAAACAGAAGAGAGAATGCAAGTCACCACTAACCACTATGAGGATATGTAATTCCAAGTGGCCCATTGGTTTCTCCTGTGACCAGTGAATAAACTATTTGATCCCTTACACGTCAAGAATGCTTGGCAGGGGGAAAAAAAAAATTAGGCTGCCACGAGTTTCTCAGCTCCAAGAAATCTTACAGGTTGATGATTTCTACACCAGAGATACACTTAAAACACACACATGCACACACTCTTAAAATGGGAAAAGTCAATTTATGTGTACGCATGTGTGTGTGGGAGGGGGAGCGAATTTGCCAGGGCATATCTGCTGGCCATGACAGTGATGTTATTTATTGTCTGCTGGACAGCTCCATTCTCCATAAATTTATTTGTCTGGGCTTGAGTCTGAATGCTAATCTGCACAGAGTCCCAAGCAAGGCATCAACATCATTTTGCACAGTCTATAGGAATACACATCCTGGCTTCATTTAGGCTATTTCTGCACCAGACTGTTATAGTGCTATTATTCCACTTGCTGGCCCCTCCTGAAACTGCGAACCCCAGGATTCCATAGGATGTTGCAAGTGGAATTATAGCGCTATAACAGTCTAGTGTGGAAATGGCCTTAGACATAGCGCTGGACTACGGTTTAGTGTAAGACATGAGCTTCCTCCCCCTTCACAGGCATATCGACAAAATGCTTGCTTAAACTTCTACCTCCTCCTCTCCTCTCCCTCTGATGAATTAATCAGCTACAAACTACTCTTGTGTATCAAACTCAGTTTGCAGTGATTGAAGTAAGCTGAGGAAAAAGGGGGAAAATGGGACGAGGAGACAGAAATGGGGATATTTTAAAAGCACTTGAAAGAATTTTGATGACAGAAGGTTAACCAGGACTGTCTCTGCTAGATTTGGACAGTTGGAGGTAATGCTTCAAGCAGGGGTAGGGAATCTAAGGCCATCCAGATGTTGTAGCAGTATAAATCATCCAAACCTGCACATGGGAGTAGTTTTAAATTGTTTTAACTAATTTTGAGTGGTTTTGTTGTAAGTATTAAATAGTTTAAGAGGCTTTTAATCTTTTAAAATTATTTTTATTACTTTATACTGTTTAAACTGATTTTACAGTACAACACCCTAAGATCTTTGGTATAGGAGCCCTGGTGGTGCAGTGGTTAAATGCTAGTACTGCAACCACAAGGTTGTGAGTTCGATCCTGCCAGGCTCCAAGGTTGACTCAGCCTTCCATCCTTTCGCAGGTCGGTAAAATGAGTACCCAGTTTGTTGGGGGCAATTAGCTAAAAATACATTGTAAACCGCTTAGATAACGCTAGTTGATAGGCGGTATAGAAATAATTGCTATTGCTATATAAATATTTTATGAGAACATAGTGGTTAGAGTGTTGGGTGAATCCCCACCTAGTCAAATAAACCAGTTTTGCCATGTTTCCCTCAAATGCTCCCTTCCCCAATAGGAAGTGATCCAGAATTTTATTTTGGGCCATTTCCTGTTGGAAAATAAAAATGTCTCCCTGTATGTAACATGGCTGAGAGAAAGCAAAAAATGTGATAAAATGTGATAAAACCTCCCTGCCCCATAAGGGAGCATTTGGGTCAAGAAAATGTGAGTGAGGGTTGATCAGTATTTTCTTTCCAGGCTTCTTGCAGGAGGCAAGGCAACCTCTTAACCCCTGACAGTTGTTTACCCCACCCTACACAGCTGCCTATCCTGGCATAGATGGAATCGTAAATTGCAAAAACATTGCCACACTGTCACTGATTATGCTTAGTCAGGAAGCAAACTCTGTGAGTGGCTTTAGATCCAGTTACTTTCTCTCACCTTCACCTCACGTATCTTCATTTTTCACCTCACTGTAACTCCATGGCTAAAATTATGCTGCTTGGCAGAAGAATGAGATGTGTGTATGACAGATAATCAGGAGATAGTGAGGTTGTTTAGATATCAGATCAAAATTAAGGCTTTTCAGGATGGAATGAGTGACAGCATCACTTAGCTTTTGTGACAGACTGTTGCATCTGAATTTTCAACCACAAGAAGTAGGACATAGAATAAAGACACCCTGATCTCCAAGTTAGCCTTAGCTCAGTGGTTCTCAACCTGTGGGTCCCCAGATGTTCGTGGACTTCAGCTCCCAGAAGCCCTGAGCATTGACCATAGTGGCTGGGGCTTCTGGGAACTGAAGTCCACGAACATCTGGGGACCCACAGGTTGAGAACCACTGCCCTTAGCTGCTCATTTTTGGATTTTTGATATGATTGGGAAGAGCAGCCACACATTGTACTCACAACAGACCAACATCATATCATGTGGTATGACGCAAAACGGCTACAAATTACCTAACAAATGTGTTGGTATGTAAGCAAGTGTGGTTGGTGCCTGATCTTTCTGCTCCTACCTCTCCAGGCCCAGTTGAGTGAGGTGAGTAAGACATGAGGCAGTCCTATAACAGGGCTCATCCCAAATCTCACAAGAGTTGCAGGCTCCAAGGAGATCTCTAATTATGTGGAATGATTAGAACTAGAAGTCTTGATAGAGAATTCCTCCACTCATTAGGCTTGAGAGGGGCCTTACGTAGGTCTGTCCAACATAGGTTGGTCAGTCTGAAGCTGGCCAGGAAGATTGTTCTGTATCGCTATTTGGAAAACCTGGCAAGTTTCTGTGAACTAGGAAGTAAAAGGTGGAATCAGAATGTTTAAAGAAAGTCTGTGAGCCTGAATCCAACTTCTCAGTGGCAAAACCATAGGTTGCTTGTGATGCTAAAACAAGGTTGTGGCTTATTTTTGTTTTTAAAAAGAGTATTTTAAAAGCAATTCAGTTATAGTTTGCAGGAAAATATGTCTGCATAGTAACACATGCTATGAAATTCCTCATCTTTATAATCCATTAGAGTTTTCTTCTACTACCTATTTGACACAGGCAGTAAAAACAAATGATCTAATAGTCACTAACTTGCCACTGAATGAAGACACAGTTCTACAGAACAAACAAAATAACTGCATTGTGTATGCTGTCATGAAAAGCACTCTCAAGTTCTTTACCAGTTTTAACAGCAGAAATGATTTTAGTGTGCCCAGTCTCAGGACTTGAAATAATCATCTGCCCCACTAAAGGTATGTTCAACCCACCATACATACAACTGAGATGGGAGAAATTACTCTATCAAGAAAGTACTGCACCCAAAGAATCCTGACTATGCAAAAACCTATATTCACAGTGGTCCTTAAAAACTTAGACCAAAGTCTTTGACTTTTGATTGCAGAACACTGAATAAATGGCTGAGTGTAGCATGTGCTCTCCAAGAAATATCAATCTGTGTTGGGAAAATTCTCCTAATAAGATTTGGCACAACCAGATGTGCTTTTTAATAAGAATGATGTCATTCTTTCCAAATGGAAGGTGCAAGTATAGCTTTGGAAAAGGTGTGTGAGGCACCACACCCTGTCTGTCTCCAAAATCTCTCTCTCAAACACATGCACACACACACAGAGGCACACATTCTTATAAACTTGTTTCTAGGCAATTGTTTATCACCAAGCATGGAGATCAACATTCAATATCCTCCCCTGACAAAGGTGCCCATCCATATTGGTTGTTGCTGTGTGCCTTCCATTTGTTTCTGACTTATGGCAACCCTAAAGCAAAGCCATCACAAGGTTTTCTTGGCAAGATTTGTTCAGAGGGGGGTTTGCCTTGCCTTCCTCTGAGACTAAGAAAGTGTGATGCACCCAAAGTCAGCCAGTGGGTTTCCATGGCTGAGCAGCAATTCCAACCCTGGTCTCCATAGTCCAACACTTTAACCACTGCATCATGCTGGCTTCTTAATTTACTGGCACTGGAGCTTGGGATTGTGACTGTGTATTTAAAAAAAAAAATCATGCTTTTGGTATAGGCAATTTTGCAGAGGCTGCCTTGGGTCCCACTTTGGGAGAAAAGGTGGCCTATAAATTCAATAAATAAACATATAGGCACAATATTGGCTTTTCTTTGGTTTATTGGTAGATTCAGCCAGTGGGCAAGGGTTTTGATCTTTATTTCCATAAACTATGTAAGAAATAACAATGTTACTTTGCTGAAGATGAGCCACGTTTGGTTGAAATACATTTGATGTGTCTTAGAATATTTTCATATTTATTTGCTGTAGAAATACATTAAATTCTTTCTTTTATTTCTTTTTTGTGGGAAGTAGTTGCATGGTTCTGTAAAGAGTTTGCTGAAAGTATTCATTTGCTCATTCACTGGATATCATGTATTCCGGTGTGATTGTTGGTGTTTCAGATTATTGTTTGGGATAGTTTGGAATAGTTGAGATAGACAGTCAGTCAGATGGAATTCCACCCATTGCTATCATACTGTCAGATATGATAAGATTAGAGTGATTTGGAAAACCTGACTGATTGCAATGAGAAGTAGGCATTTGTGAACACAACAGCAGTAGCAGGCATAGGGCACTTTTATTTTTGTCCAGGCTTTTTTTTGGCAAATCAGGACACCAGAGTGTATTTTTTGCTGTGATATTCTGGATTCTTAAGATAAGAAAGCCATGCCAAGCCCTTAACAAAAGTTACAGTGCAGTATCTGGAGCTATATTCAAATTACATAATCTGAGCAGCAATTTAAAAGAAATATGTTTAAAAGCATGCAAAGACATCTGCCAAAAAGGCAAAGGATATTCATGTTCCATTCTAAGTCGGCTTCAAAGGAAAGCTTTGACTGACTACATTAGTGACTCCTTCAAAGCACAAACACAAGGGCCTTTTATTTATTTTAGACAAGGAAATTCTAAATTGTCACAGGGCAAAAAATAAGCTTGCTCATGACATGGGGTCAGAAATTAAACATGAGAAGCAGGAAATGGCTTAAAATAATGGATCTCACACTTCTAGATTTACAACAAGTTAGAGACATCATCCACAAGCTAGCAGGGAAGGATATGTTATGATTTCGACATTGCAGAGTGAAAACAGGCAGAGTTATAATAGAACCTGACTGGCCATGTTCAGAACTTGGAAGTTTCAGCAGGGCTACCCAATGCCGTTTTGTTGCCTGAGGAACAGAAGGAAAGGGTGCCTCACTCACCCGCTCAAGAAAAGGTGTCTGGTCCCAAATGCCAGCTAACTTACTTTGGCTCCTGAGCAAAAACCCCCGTCACAGAGCTCTTTTTCCCTATCCAAAAGCAAAAACAAGAAATGAAATAAATAACAGTTTGGTGCTCTTTCATGATGTTCAAAAATCTACTGTCTGAGGCAGCTGCCTCACTCTGCCTAATAGGAAAACCAGCCCAAGGAAGAGCCATGGAAGACAAAGTCCCTTTTTGCACGGCATTTGCCATGCGAAAGGGCCACTCGAGCGTTGCATGAATGTGAGGAGTGGTCCACACGATGGACCACAATCACGCGACGCTCCAGGGTCTGGCAGGCACCGCTCGCGCACTTTTTCATTTTCAGCTTTAAGCCGAAAATGGTGCGCAATCACGCATTGCTCCGGGGCCCTGTACACCCTTGCTGTGTGTGCGGAGCTCCAGAGCGGCGGCACTCGTGCTTCCTACCTCAGCGCAGCCTGGGAAAGTTCCAGGCTGCACTGTGAGCAGCCGGCAGCTAAGGAGCTGAAGCAACAGGGATGCGAGAGCCTCTCGCTGGAGGCTGCTCGCACAATCCCTGCACCCCAGCACTGAGAAAAGGTGAGTTGCAGAAAGGGCCAAAGAGTGGAACTAGCTGAGAATCTGGTACATCAGTCAGAACAGTGACTGACTAGAATTAAGGGGATGAGGAATAGAAAGAAAACCAAAAGATGAAAAATAAACCCTTTTGGGTCACTATGGGTGAACTTTGAGTTTGTTCCTAAATCCAGCTCTGAGCAATGCTGACAAGACTGGGAGTTTACTTGCTTTTCAAATTTGTTAACATGATGCAGTTTTAGTTGTTAGCCTTATAGCTAGCTGATAAATGGCTGGATTTGAGTGTGGTTGCCACTTTTGCCACAACCATAAATGGCACTGATATAGTGACCTATATCACAGCATTTTTGATAGGATTGGACTTGTGAAGCTTGTGGTATACTTTGGGAATATCACATGCTACATTAATTATGATTAGTGAAAGAGCTGTTCTAGAATTTTAAATAAGTAATATTGCAGTATTTTGGAGTCAGAAAAATATTTGTTTCCTGCTATACATGTCAGAAAGTGTGTGTGTGTGTTTTCACAGATTAATTTCCAGGTAAATGTTCACTTTGAAACACACATTTCAGAAAGAAAAGCACTGAAATATTTTTGTTATTTAAATATTTCTATAACTAAAAGTTAGTGGCTAACAACAGCTATGATAAGCAGATATTTTACTACTTCAGGTTGATCAGAATTTCAGCTGGCCTTTTTATGCTCAAATGATGTGATTTTAGCCTTTTTTCCTGTGGGGCCCTCCAGATGTTTTAGAGTCTAACTGCCAACATCCCTGCCCATAGGCCATGCTGGTGGGCGATGCTGGAAATTCAGTCTAGCCCAAAATACTTGGAGAGTTCTCCTGTATTAAGTTATTTCATTCCATGAATAAATGATAGGGTGAAAGAAAATTTTAAAAAAGTAATTAAAAGTAACTAAATAATTAAATTAATTAAGAATTAAAATTAAATTAAAATTAAAATTAATAAAATTAAATTAATTAAAAATTAAATTAGTAATTAAAAATCAGTATTCACTCCTGTGAACCTCCTGCCATCCCTTGCACCAGGTGATCACATAGTAGGGGAAAAATGAAGAACCCAGAGCTTTGAAATACTGTATTTTTGGATTACATACAGACAGCAGGTTGATCAGTGGGAGCTGTAGTCCAAAACTACATGTTTTTCAAGATCTGATCAAACCATTACATTCCTATGAAGAATGGAAAGAACTAGAAGATAGAAGCACAAAAATCCAATTAACAGCAGGGTAAGAAAAACACTGCTGTGTTACAGGCATGGAAGAGTCAGGAAATTCAGCTTGGAATCAGAAAATTTAAAAAAAATTGCAGAGATAGCCCATAAAACATAATCCAAAGGGCACAATGTGGTGATGCCTAAAAATATGATCACAAAGTGAACTTTGTATTAGGACTTCACCTTTGCAATTGGAAAGAAAATCAGTTACAAGCAGTTTTTTATTTGTAACCATGCTCTACCAGGGTCTGGATAACCCTCTGTAAAGCAGGTATGCAGCTGCCTTCTAGAATGAAAAATAGTAACTAAACCTGCAGTTCTGCCTCTTACTGTCAACTAGCTAACTGAAGATCACATAGCCATTCACTACTGTTTGGCCATGATGTGAACACTGTTGATGCTGGAGTCATAGCTCTTTTTAAATCTCCATAGCTCCTATTGAATTGTTGGAATGGTACCGTTCCACTATTTTTGTGTACCTTGAAGTCATTTCTGACGTATGGCTGTCCTGTGATGAACTCCTAGCAGAATTTGTTCAGAGGGGGTTTGCCCTTGCCTTCCTCTGAGGCTGAGAGAGAGTGACTTCCTCAAGGTCACCCAGTAGGTTTCCATGGCCAAGTGGGGATTCGAGCCCTCATCTCCCAGCATCCTAGTTCACCATTCAGACCACTACACCACACAGGCTCTCAATGGCTCTCCATTACCATGTCAAAAATATTTTATCAGTTAAGAGTCTGTCTAGAGCCTTAGGAGGGAAAGCTGGATCAGTAACTGAAAAACTACTGCTTTTTGAGGAATCATGTTTCTCTTCCAGTACCAGTCTTGGGCACAGGGGAAAACAATTTAGTTTTCACACACTTTTTCACACTCACAGACTCCTTTGTATCCTTTTGACATGTCGAGGAAGGAGTGGGCTTGTTTTCCGCTGCTCCACAAACTATGACAAGGAGCAATGGATTTAAGCTGCAGGAAAGGAGATTCCACCTGAACCTCAGGAAGAACTTCCTGACAGTCAGAGCTGTCCAACAATGGAATATGCTGCCTCGGAGTGTGGTGGAGTCTCCTTCTTTGGAGGTTTTTAAGCAGAGGCTGGATGACCATCTGTTGGGAGTGCTTTGATGGGTGTTCCTGCATGGCAGGGAGTTGGACTGGATGGCCCTTGTGGTCTCTTCCAACTCTATGATTCCATGACAATCAGTTGTCTATCTTTGTAGGTGAAAATCATATTATTATCAGAAGATGTTCAGATGTACTGGCAACTGGAGTCTTGATGAGTTCAGAGAACTAGATTACTCTGAGGCACAAGTATTAGCTGTTACCAAGCTGAAACTCAACACTGTGGAATTTTCCAACTTCGATTAATCTAGTATTTATGATTGTCACAGTACCATCTGTTCATGTGACACTTTACAGCAGGGGTGGGAATCATACAGCTCTGCACATACTGTTGGGGCGCAGATCTCAGCATTTGTTACCATGGACTGCTGAGAATTGCAGTTCAACAACATCTGTATGGCTGTACAATCCCACCCATGTTTGTTACCGTTAGCAACTTTTGTATGTCTATACTCATTAATTGTGCTCTGACTTCCTGTTCGTTTGCTTTCCACACCCACTCTTTTGCTGCACCACCCTGACTTGGAGCCATCTCTCTCTCCCCACTCCATCAGACCATGTATTTGATTATAAGCAAGGAATTCTAAGTAAATGTAATTATGTATGCACTACAAAGAAGACTAAATTTGCTTTTTCTCTGCTAGACTCTGGGAGTGAGGGGTTGGATGTGGGACTGATTATTGTTCAGCTGCTGTCTTGCCAATTTGATTACTATGTTTGAGAGAACTGGTACTCTCTCACACTTCTAGAGTTTTACAGAGTACAAGAGGTCAGTTCTTTGCTCCAAGGGAATTACAATCCAAATTAGAGTTCAGGTGAGTTCCTTTGTTGTACTATAGTTTCCTAAATCCCACAGTCAACATGGACACTAGTCATGGTGGCTGAGGAATTCTGGGAGATATAGTCTAAAAAAGTAATATTTTTGAGCGTGGTGTAATCCCAGCACAGGCGAAACAGTGTGGAGTCCATGAGCATTTTTGAAAAGGAGGGAGCTATCATGTGATTGCCCTTGAAAATATTTTTTTCTCCGAAATAACAAATTGTTCCAACAAGAGCTCACATCTGCGGTAGTGTTTTTGAGCCGTGGTTATGTCAAGAGGTATAGCGGAATATCAGTTTAAAGTGCCAATCTTAGGTTGGAGTCTAAAAGTGTGTCCTGATACTAGAGTTATGTGGTGATATTAGCACTCACGTTCCTTTCAGAAGGAAATATGAAGTGAGCAATGTGATGACTTTGACAGCTGATGGCTGAGTCTAGGCTGGTAACCAAGTCTCCCTGTGTTTTGTACTTGGGTGGGTAGATGCTTCAGTATAGAACACACAAACCTCTTCTCAAGGCTGAAGGGTATACTTCTGTAAAATGTATCACACTCATCTGTCAAATACTTGAAAGCACAGAGCAAGAAAGAGCTGGCATTCTGAAAACCATAAAAAGGATAGGTGCCAAACGCTTCACATATGCACCCTGAAGATTTGATCAGAGACGTGAGTGCATACACATTATGCTCAGACATGTCATAGTAACCAGTTGAACAGAGACAACAAATATATAACAACACCATGGCACGTTATTGTGAATTTATTAAATCTTGCCACTCTCCATCACACATGATAGACTCACAAACTTGAAGGCACACAGCAAACCAACTTTAGAATCAGCAAGTAAAGGCTTTCACAGTCTAGAATTAAAACGTATCCTTGTCTGGACTGTGAAAGAGACAACTCTAGGAGTTAGTTGAAAGGCTGGCAACTGAATCTAAGTATAAATGCAAAAAAGAAAAAAAGAAAAAAAAGCCTCACTTCTGCTCTAGGTCTCACTCACAGTTGCTTTAATAACATAGTTTGAGTTCTTGAGAGAGAAATACAACAGGACAGCCTTTCATCTTGAACTTGAAGACAGAAAGTTCAGCTGGAACCTGAAGAGAGAAAACTTCTTTACGACTTGGCCTATACCTCTCAGGGGTGTCATTTGGGGAAGGGCAGAGCCTCCTTTCTTAATGCATGCTGATTTTGCTGACATTTAATATATCTCAGAGAAGACCTTTGAGTCTCACTGTGGAGTCTGATTTCCTCAACTGAACCCTCCACACGGCACCCCAGCGGCATTTCACATTAATTTATGAACAGCCGTATGTTTGTTTACTTAATCAAAGAGTTAAGTTTATTAGCACACACAAAGAATGTTAAAATTGTAATCTGATGTATGGGGGGGGCAGGGGCAGACATTGGCCTGAACCCAGTTATCCACTAGTCTAACTGAGTAGACCCACTGATTCAAAGACTGGGTAGTAAGTCAACACTTAAAGTAAATCTTATTTACTCTGTGGGTCTACTCATTGGATTTAGACCAATGTCCAGTTGTCCCCCTTCATCTTATTCGAATTTTTTGTTGTCTATTTCTCCTTGATTCCAATGGAAAAGACCCGGTTTTATTTACTTTAAAAGAATTTTTTATTCTGCTTTTCAGTTTTCGGTTTGGTTGACCAATACATTCTGAAATGGATGTCATTATAAAGCTTCAAAAATATCCATTTAAAGGTGAAGAATGGTAGGTTATTGGATTACATCTCCCATCAACCCTAGCTAGCATAGGAAATGGTGAGAGATGATGGGAACTGTAATCCATTCTGTCTTTTAATGAATTTTAAATAGCTTTAACCCTGTAGATTGTTTAATCATGTGTGTGTAATATATTTCTAATCTGTACTGATTTCAATAATCTGTAAGTCAGTTGATTTCCAGTACTGGGGAAGGGGGAAGCCAAAAAAAAATAAGTAAATAAAATAATAACAATAAACTCAGTGTAAACATTCTTCAAAGAGGTTTTTGAGAAAGAGATTGGAGGAGGAACTGAGGTGATACTAACAAGATGAAATCATAGGTGTGAGGCCATCCTCCCTAGGAAAGGAGGCCCTGAAAATGCCATTTCTCCAATCTCGACTCACCTCTCCTTATATGGCAGAAATATCTGGAGGAAGGTATGAACACATGAGTACCATGTACTGGGAAGGGGCATGCCTTCAATACCTGGGACACTGCCATCTATGGCTTTGTGGATAAGCGCCATCCACATAAGCCATTTCGGCACTAGACTGTTATAGCGCTATTATTCCACTTTCAACATCCTATGGAATCCTGGGGTTTGCCGGCCCTTCCTTAAACTGCAAACCCCAGGATTCCAGAGGATGTTGAAAATGGAATAATAGTGCTATAACAGTCTAGTGTGGAAATGGCCCGAGTCAGAGTATTTGGGTTATTGTCTTGCTGCACTCACCATTAGGTGACTTAAAAAGCATTGTTTATGGCAGAGCAGAGAAATATGTGGGTCTCCAAAGGCTACTGCATGGCCACTCCCATCAGACCTGGCTAGCTTAGCCAAAGGTGAATGATGATGGGGACTGCAATCCAACATCTGGATAGCCACACATTCCTCAATGTTGGTTGGCAGATTAGTGTCCAGAAGAATCTATAGGAAAAGCAGGAGTTTATGGTTTAAAAAATGTTGGATCCTCTTTAACTCTCGAGTACTCAGGCACAGTGTGGCCAGAGACACTGGCTGAAGACTAAAGCTAAAGACTTGCTTGGATTCTTACAGCCAGATTTCATGTGAAGGTGAACTAAGAGTAGAACCTTGTGCAGGAAAGAGAACCAGTAGACCAGGGCTGAGACCAGGCATACAGCATACAACAGAGTAAATCCAGGCTTATCTTTAGCCAGTAATCTAAGTCAACAGATATTCTCGATCATTTGATACATCCTAGGGAGGTTACCAAAACAGAGGCCAGGAATAAGTATGTTGCCTGACCTAGCAGAAGAAAGAACAATTCTGGCATGCAAAGCCATCAGAGTAACATAGAATGATATGCAAGTCAGATAATTTAAGACAGCCTTTATCAACCTGGTATCCTCCAAATGTCTTGGACTATGGTCATTTCTGCCCTACGCTGTTAATAGTGCTATTATTCCAATTTCAACATCCTGTGGAATCCTGGGCTTTGTAGTTTGCTGAGGCCAAAGAGCTCTCTGGCTGAGAATTCTAAATTCCCCTCCCTAAACTGCAAACCCCAGGATTCCAGAGGATGTTGAAAGTGGAATAGCACTATAACAGTGTACTGCAGAAATGGTCTACAACTCTCATCTTTCACAGCTAGCATGGGAGATATCTGACTTAAGGCAATATACCTAACTGTACACAACCCATGAGTTAACTTAGGAAGAAGCTCTGGCTTTACTTTCAGCCCCAGTTCCCACTCTGGGAGAAAGGTGGCATAGAAATATAACAATTAAATTAATGATCAGGAAGACAGATGCATTTTATAAGTAACATCACAGCACAAGCAGGGGCAACCTGGAAGAGTGGGGAGCACAAGGTTATATTATTATTGTTGTTGTTGTTGTTGTTATCATCATCATCATTATCATTATCATCAAAAAACCCCACCATTCCATATCACCCAAAGGTTAGTTGGAGTGTGTGTATACATGAAGGCAGCGAACGTGAAACGTTGCTTCCACAGCAGGGAAAGCATTCTACGATTGCCATCTATTGCAACAGATGCTACCCAGGAGGAACACCGTAAATCATTAGCTAGAAGATTAGAAGATTTATGGCACTGATTTTGCAAACTTGTATATCTCCTGTTAGTTAGTTAGAAAACAACTTTCATAGACTTTGGTACAAACCTACTGGCAGAACAGGAGTTGTGATTTTGGCATTAAGCTGTATCAGAAAAAGTGTAAGAATGGCAACTAGGATTGCCAGATATACCCCAGGCCATGAGATTTTAGGGGCAGCTCATAGCGGTTTCATATGGGGGGGCGCGCTGCTTAGTCCTATCATTATGTAAAGCTTTCCACTTTATAGCAGACACACTCACAAAATGCCCTTAGCTGTGCTTTAACACATGTGATGGGATTGATAATACAAAAAAGAAAACTTTTCCCAGGTTTGTGTGGCCCACTGTGGTGTAACTGCAGTTCTTCCACATCAAGATCCTGTGTTTCACTAGTAATGTTTGATTTTGCTGGTAATATTTGATTAACAAAAGGCACATGAGATAGATGGAACATGCCACAAATCCTATGTAACCTCTGATGGTTTATAGGATTCTACCATTTAATCCTTGCTGGTGTCACCAAGTATCCACTACAGAATGAGCAATCATACCATACACTCATAATCACTCATGATGTTTTTGAAAATTTTGTTTAGAATTAAATATCTCAGTGACATAGGATAGTTATATCACTTAAAATTATAATTTTAAAATTGCTGTAATTATCCTATACAATGGAAACAGATAAAGGAAAAAAAAACTTTTAAGAGAATGAATCCAACTCCCTGCCAAACACAGCACCTGTGAATCATGTAGGTCCAGATTTCTGATCCTTGGCAATTCTGCATTCTAGTGGTTACATTTCTCTGTGACAAATGTATGTATACTGACACATAGAAGTATAGCATGGGAATCAACTTTTCTTCAGATATGATCGTTATAAAAAAGGATGTAAAAATTGTGATGATTGAATTACTAGGGCCATAATCCAAATATAGAAATCATAACAGATTAGTTGTTTTTTAAAAAAATATTTACCTTTATTTCTTGCCTTCCCCACAGTGAGTCCAAGATAGTCTATGAAGCTTTCCTGTTTCTAATTTTATCTTTACCACAACCCTATGAGGTAGATCAGGGTAAGAGACAGTAACTGGCTTAAAGTCACCCCAGTCAGCTTCATAGCTCTGTGGGGACTTGAACCCAGAACTCCCCACACCTAATATTGTTGCAGGAGCCCAGAGAACACAGAGACCACAGAGCAAGAAAAAGAGTAATTTATTACGCGCGGGCTTTTGGCTGTTAGGTATTTGGGATTCATAGTTTTGCAAGGACAGCAGGAGTTGGGGCCGGAGAGACAGGAGACTGTATGTGTCTTACCAGAACCCACGAATCGAAGGCAGTTACGGGAGTTTTTAGGGGCAGCTGGGTTCTGTAGAATTTGGCCGTTATGAGTAAGCCCCTGTACGAAGCAACTAGAGGAGCGGAGAGAGACCCTTTTCCGTGGGGAGCATTGCAGAAATGAGCCTTCCTTAACATTAAGAAAGCGTTGCTTCAATCACCAGCTTTAGGACTCCCGGATATGACAAAACCTTTTCTGTTGTACGTGCACGAAAGAGAAAATGTGGTAGTGGGAGTATTGACACAGCAACTGGGATCCTGGCAGCATCCAGTCGCGTACTTGTCTAAACAGCTGGATTCAGTGGCGAAGGGGTGGCCGGCCTGTTTAAAAGCTATAGCGGCCACCGCCCTTCTAGTCAAGGAAGCAGACAAATTGGCCATGGGGCAGGAATTAGTGGTGCGGGTCCCACATGCCGTACTAACTCTGATGGAATACAAAGGGAACTACTGGTTTACTAATAAACGGATGACTAGATACCAAGCCATGCTCTGTGAGAACCCCCATGTCAAGTTAGAAGTATCTCCCAATTTAAACCCTGCAACCTTGTTACCTGTAGACTCAGGCGAGTCTGTAAGGCATGACTGTATTGCTACAGTGGATGAAGTTTATTCAAGCCGACCAGATCTCCGAGACACTCTTTGGCCACATCCCGATATTACCTATTTTACAGATGGGAGCAGTTTTGTCCGAGATGGGAAACGTTATGCGGGATATGCAGTAGTTACGAAGGACAAAACCATTGAAGCACACCCTTTGCCGGTAGGAACCTCAGCCCAGAGAGTGGAACTGATCACCTTTATCAGAGCCCTAACCTTGGCAGCCGGACTTACAGTAAATGTTTACACTGATTCGAAATACGCTTTTACTACCCTCCACACCCATGGAGCCTTATACCGTGAAAGGGACTAATTCCTCTGGGCAAGGGATCAAAAAATGCTAAGGGAATTTCAGAACTCCTCGAAGCTGTATGGCATCCTAGAAGGGTGGCAGTGATGCATTGTAGAGGACACCAGCGGGGGGAGAGTGAAGTAGCCCGGGGAAATAGGAGAGCCGATCAAGTGGCCAAGACAGTTGCCATAGAAGACGGGATAACGAGCGGAGTGTTAGCCCTGCTGCTCCAAGTTGATTTGGCTGATGCGGCCCCAAGGGGAAGATCAGATGGCACAGGGGCCCTTGAGGGCTTAAAAGACCCCCCAAGGCTGGTGGGAATTGCCTGATGGCTGGATCTTCGTACCCCAACAGTTGTCTTGGAAGGTTGTGCAGGCAGCCCACAGAGCCACCCATCTAGGGAAGAGCGCTTTGGCCGCATTGCTACAGAAGCAGGTGTTCATCAACGGACTCCATGCCTTGACCAACTCAGCCTTGGCGCGATGCCCGGAGTGCACAAGAAACAACCCCAGAAAAGGGAAGGGACCCCCTCCAGGAGTTCAAACACATGGGGCCCTACCATTCGAAGCGCTGGTAGTGGACTTCACGGAGATGCCCAGAGTGGGACACTATCGATACCTGTTGGTTTTTGTCTGTACTTTCACCGGATGGGTGGAAACATACCCCACCCGGACAGAGAAGGTGAGGGAAGTAAGCCGGGCTCTACTAAAAGACATAATACCAAGGCACGGGTTGTCTTTATCTATCGGATCCGACAATGGCCCCAGCTTCCTCGACAAGGTGTTGCAAGGAGTAAATCGGCTGCTTGGTATCCAGTGGAAGCTGCATTGTGCATACCGGCCCCAGAGTTCTGGGCAAGTAGAAAGAATGAATCGGACTCTCAAATCACATCTGGCCAAACTATGTCAAGAAACAAAATTAAAATGGGTGGAGGTGTTGCCCTTGGCTCTGTTTAGAATTCGGTGCACTCCTCACAGAGTCACCAAACTGTCCCCCTTCAAATTAATGTACGGGAGACCCCCTCAGATCCTTTCGGGGTTAAGGGGGGACATTCAGGAACTAGGAAATGTCAGTCTACAGCAAGAAGTGCAGGCGCTAGGTAAAGCTTTGCAGTTGCAGCGCCGTCATGCAATAGAAAATAGGTTCCCCATCCCTATCACTGAGGTTCACCCTTTCCAGCCAGGGGATGAGGTTTGGGTTAAGGATTGGAAATCTGATCCATTGACTCCCCGGTGGAAAGGACCAAAAACTGTCATTCTTTCCACCCCCACAGCTGTAAAGGTGGCTGGTATAAAACCTTGGATACATTGGACACGTGTAAAGTGAGCAAAAGGGGAGTGGTCGGTAGCTGGGGACCCTACTAACCCACTCAAGCTCACCTTGAAGAAGCGGCACGGAGATTCAGGCTGAGTTATACTATTACCACTCCGGAAGCTGGTAATTGTACATACAACTAAGCCTGCACCTGGAGAAGGAAAGAAGACGGGGGCTAGGCTCTATCGCTGCTGTCCAGGATTCCAGCCGCCATGCATACAGCCAGACCCCAGGAAGCCCGGGAAGGGACGTAATACTAACATGCATTTTATATTACTCTTATTATTCTCTATGTATATGATATTTGTAAGCAATGCTCAAGGGGTTGAAGAGATAGCATCCCCACGTTTGGCTGATAACTATTGGTTATACTTAGCTAATATAACTGGGGTAGATCATTTCTGTTTGCCACAGGGAGTTCCTGCCAATAGACTCATTAATTAATGTCTGATACCGGTGTGTAGGCAGCCAAGCCAAATCCAGCATAGTACCCACTACCAGAGTTCGATCTTTAGCCACTTAGATATGTCGTATGCTCGCAGCACAGATTGGGGGGTCACTTCGAATTCTCTACCCCTAACTGAGTTCACTTTACGAACTCCTATAGTAGCAGGAGCCAATGCTACCTGCGCGCGCATGATAAATTGTCGGAGTAAGAATAGCCAATGCAAGGTTGCTCCAGGACCTCTGATTCCTTGCAAGGAGATCCAAAATATATCTTATTACCAAGGTCATGTTCTTTTACCTCATGGCTGGTTCTGGACCTGTGGGTCTCGAACCTGGTCATACATACCAGCCTATCTGTCTGACACTCAACCTTGCTGCCTTGGCCGTCTGGTAACAGTCCTTCCTCCATGGCCTCAGAAGCGAGACCGTAGAGCTAGAGCCGCCTCTCTAGATGAAAACTGTGACGGCCAATCACACTTATGGTCGGACAAGGAGAAAATAGCGTTAGCATTCTTCCTGGTTGGAATAACAGGATTGGCTTTGGAGGACGGACTAGAAATAAATAGATTAGCCTGTACGCTAGCTGGGAGATGCCGTTGCTCCTGCGGTGTGAGGGGCGTGCTCCACCTCAATCCTGGCCGCCGCTGGCACCACTGCTCCAGTCCCTAACTGCTGATCTGGCCCCGCCTGAGGCGGTGTATATGGTGGCAGCGGTGTAAAGCCTAAGAATGGGACGAGGGGGGCCGATGCTTCTTCAGGAACTTCTAACACTGGTTTTAACTTTTTAGCCAATTTCTCCTTCCTCAATACCAAAACTTTTGCCTGTGACTCCTGGCATCTCCGTAACCATGGTGGGGACGAATGCACTACAGTGTCCCATGAATCTATATAAGGGAACTGGTCTGGGCACCCCGGATTTCCCACTATCACAGAATACACTTTGCTGATCTTATCACTTTCTAAAGATCCCTCTCGGGGCCATCCTACATTGAATGATGGCCATTCTACTTCACACAGAAACCTCAACCGTTGAGGGCTCATGGGGGGGGGGGTCTCCATAATCTCCACTAAACCCTTTCTTAAAGTTTTTCAGCATACGCTGCAGAGGGGTGCAACCCTTGCTTCCGCCACCTCCCATGTCCTCCCGCCTAAGATGAGACAGACACAATAGGGGAAGGGAATGGTTGGTGAGTAAAGGGGTCTCACCGACCGACACACGAGGAATAAAACAGCACACGCACATGTCACTGGCTGGTATCGCTGGACGATCACGGTCAATAGCCAGAACCGCAGCAACCAATCACCGCACAACAGTCACACACTCGCACACACAGTCCCTGCCTCCCGCCGTCCCATACCACAAAGCAGAACAGTTTCCTTAGCGCTTTTACGGCTAAGTACTAGTGTCCGCTTGGGAGGTGATCAGGCTCCCCTTCCACCCTGAAGCGAGTGGGGCGTCTGGCCTCTAACCAGATTCTACTTGCCTAGGTCTTTTGATGGCGCAGCGGACCACGAACCACTTCTCCGAAGATGATGATTACCAAATCAAACACAGAGGAAATTTTCAGTGGAGGCAGGGCTCAGTTTCTATACTCTGCTTCCAGGAGGAAGGTTCCCTCGGTTCAGCGCTTGCCATTTGGGCGCCCCTAGCACAGGCTCCCCCTGTTCCAGCAAAAGGAGGTAGCCGGTGGGCCCAACGTGGGGCTCGTGCGCCAAGCCCCCCGCCCGGCAAGGCGATTCAAGAGCAGGCAAAACGCCACCTCGGTGTCTCAGCGCCTGCAGCGATCCGAGTCACGGCACCATTTATGTTGCAGGAGCCCAGAGAACACAGAGACCACAGAGCAAGAAAAAGAGTAATTTATTACACGTGGGCTTTTGGCTGGATGTCTCCAAAAGACCAAAAGACCAGAATTCAAGTTTCATAGCTCTTTTATAGACAAAGTTCACAGCATACACAAAGATTACAGGCAAAGATCGCAGGCATGTCTCAGTCCGCCCCTCCGGGGTCACAAATACCACATGCTGTTACTAGCTAATTACCCCTGCACTCAGCCCTCGGAAAGTGCTTATCTACAATCTGCAATTACCGCAGCCAGTCAATAAACAACACCCTGGCTACGTGATCAACATCCTAGCTACGTGATACATTGGTTCTTGTGACCTTTTTACCCTTCTTAAATCTTTCTCTGTTCCTCTGACCTAAGCCCCCAGCTTCTACTTTATTTCTACTTTATTATTTCTAATTCATACCTATATCAATATAACACTTTAACCACATTTTTTCTGCTCTGCTTTTCTGCTCTACTTGGATGTGAAACCTTACACAAGTTCAATTAATTTGCAAATGAACTCAGGAGTGTGCAAGGGGGAAACAGCTCCATTTTATCTCTCTCTCTCTCTCTCTCTCTCTCTCTCTCATCAAGCAGTGTTCAGTTCATCAGTTCAGCCCTGACTGTACTCATATCTTCAATGGTAAGAAAATCAGGGAAAAGGAGGAGAGTGATCTGTCTCTGTTTTAGAATTAAAAAAAAAACCCTCTCAACTTTGAATGTATCGCTTACTCTGCATGCTCACATGACTTCTTCATGCACACAAGCACATATACACACACACAGAGTTTTACTCCTTCACTAAAAGAACAATTTTAACCCCTTCCCATCTCTTCTTTAAATGTCCGGGTTGCTTGATCTTCTGGGTGCAGACATAGCAAACAAATGACACATACTCCTTTGGCTACTGTAAGAGGAAGGGAAGAAGGAGTTTAAGAATTTTTCTTCCTGAACTTCTCCTTTCTTCTGTCACTTTGTTTGCTTTCAAAAGCGGGGGAAAACCCACAACTCTACTATAATGACTATCACTGTGACCGACCCTAGGGGGAGTAGCTATCCTGAGTGTCAGAGAAGCCACCCAGCAACAGGTTGCCAGGCAACTAGAATGGACACTCCAGAGAGAAACCAGCCCACTAATGGGAAGCAGGGGTTGGAGGACTGTGAGGAAGAGTCTTATATAGCAGGTACACTGATTAGAGACTGGAGTCACACTTCAGGGAGGTAGGGCCAGTAGTGAATCCTTTAGCTAGAGACTTTTTCAGTAAACCAAGGCGGTTTGAATGAAAAGGGTGTGTTTTCTCAGAGAAAGCCTGGGGTGAGGGGTGGGAGCAGAAGAAAAATCAACCCACTTTTGAATCTGGTCAGAGAGAATGACCTAGAGGTAACCAGAGGGTTGTGTGTGAGAGAGACCTGTGTCTTTATGTTGATGTAAAGATTTAAGAAACTTTACACACATTCTGAAGATTTGTTTTGAGCTTGGACATACATACAAAACCAACACTTTCTTCTGTTTGTTGTTTTAATAAAGATTATAGTATATTTTTTATAAATTTTGACTCAGCTAATTTTCAGTAGTTCTGACCAAACAGGAACACGTTACCATAGATCATTAAATAATTCTAAATAACAATGGAACGACTTTACCCTTTTTACAGGAAGGCAGTGTTTTAAAGGGAAAGGCACAGCTGTGTATAAAGTGGCAAGGCACTTTAGCAGACTGAGTGGGAAGTTGCGGAGAAAAAGCAGACATTGTCACAATCACTGACAAAAATAACTTCTTTCATATCTTATTTTGAGAGGAAGAGAGAAATAGAAGAAACAGTGGCTGAAAAGGGAAAGCAATTCCCTCTAAGCTCACACAACCAAACTAACTACCACTCTTGGGTACCTGCACTGCACCTTTCTAGCTGAGCTCTTCCTGCCATCAGCAAGCCTGCAAAGGCAAGAGGTCTTGTTGAACTCTGCTGCCAGCTCCAGGCTGGGAAGGAGAAGGAAGTAAAAAGAGACCTGAACTTGGGTAATCTCCAACAGCCAGGCTTTGCAGTAGCACCCATCCAATGAAAAAATCCCAACTTCCCTGCTTTTAAAGAAGGACACAGCTCACCCCCATTAGGGGTTTCTAATCTTGGTTGCAGCCCAGGGCAGTGGTCAGTTCCCAGAGAGGTTTTTTGGGGGGTGGGAGAGGGATAGGTTTTATTTATTTATTCTTGGCATGGGATTGATACTGGATTCCAATATAGCTTTGGCAACCCTAGTGAAAACCACATCAGATCTTTCAAGAACCATTACTTCTGGAACCATTTTCCTATTTTTATGTGTCTGTCTGTCTGTCTGTTTTGGTTCAAAGCATTGCATAGGGTAATACCTTTTTGAGATCAAGCAAATGGCTACAAAAATGAATACAAGGTTTCAAGACCTCTGGTTGCAGGAAGCAGTAGGGGAAAAGGGGAAGGAAAATACTCCTAATGTGACCGTACCAAACACTGTATTTTGCTCTCTTTCTTTCCTCGCCCCCCCTCCCCCGATGCTTATAATATTTTGCATGATGAATACAGATCTGGAGGTCTTGAAGGGCCAGCCACATTTTTGTGCTTTTCTGGTTGGCCCAATAAAGATAAATAACAGTAAAAATAACTTCTAACTCTAGTAGAGGTTTTGGAATTTTTCTGGTGGCCACCATGGCTACCTCTCCTCTTTGCATCATACAGGACTGCTGACTTGTTCAAGGTTTCCTTTAACCTCCACTGTATTATAAACTAGCTCAAACTCTCTCCATGCACAGTCCTCATTTAAAAGAATGGACATGGCGTGAGACAATATGGTAGCTATATGCACATTGTGGTAAATTGCCAGATGGTAAGTGGCATGATCAAATGAGAGATTCATGAAAAAACACTAGAATGAGGATAGTTCTTTAACCTTTGGAGTGGGAGGCAAATTCTGTCTCCATACAGAATTACTGCATGAAAAATATCACTGCGTGATGCAGAAATATTGCATGAGCAATAAATTTAAATCTAATAACAGCTGCTATGCAACAGCCAGTATTCCTTTACTCAGCCTTGGTCTATATATGTCTATGTCCATCTAAATGACATGTTTGACACAGAGTGCATTGTCTAGCAAGATGTAATTTACAGCTTAATTTACAGATTTTTTGCAGCATTACTGCTATCCATTTCTGTTTTGATGATGACAACAAGTCTGGTAACTGAACAAAAATGAGTAGACATGGACAGAGGCAAGATCTCCTAGAAGGAGAATCACATTATTTGATTGATTATTAAGAGGTCCCAGGTCAAGGTACGAGCTGTCTTGATTAAATCATCTGACATGTCGCAGTGGTCAACAAAGACAAATATCTAAACATGTCCATGAGATGGCTTGTATCACTTCCATTACTGTTTCAGCAGGACCTAGAGACTGTACTCTGAATCAACATCTATTAACTTATTTAGATTTACTGTTGCAGCCTTGGCAAAGGTAATGATAAATTCAAGGAATGTGGGGAATGAACTAGTGTGGACTATCCTTTTTCAGTTGTTGATATATAATATTTGAAGGTCACCAAGCTATAGATATATATGGCAAAGCTATTGGGCTGAACTTGTCTGCTATGCAATCAATTTATAATTTGACCTACCATCTACACACCAACTCCACCTCCTCGAGGATGACTTCTAACATTCCAAACCTCTCAGCAGATCAATGGCATGTTACTCTTTGGTAAACACACATGTCCCTTGCCATGATTCTTCCTTTTCAATCAATAAAGCCATAGCAAAAAATAATCAGACTGTTTATCAATACCCACTGATGCTAAGAGCAATGACTGACGGTGTATCATTTCAATGCACTAATTATTGAATAAATTTTGACTTTTATGCATTTTTGTTACATGCGAAGAACTCTCCTGCAGCTGAAATGGATTCCCCCACTAGAAATCCAGCTATTAATTTTTCTTTTTGAGACAACACATTTGTGAATAATTCTCCCCACTGTAAACTTTTTTTTTCCTATACAGGAATTGGGGACAACTGACGTTACCTTCGCCTTCCTTTGGGGTTAAAAAGACAGAGATGAGGGAAAGACTCATTCATTTAATCAAAACTGGGGGGGGGAAATCACAGCCTTTCCCTCTGTCCAGCTTTCTGTTGTTGCTCCAAAGAGAACAGATTTTATTTTTAATGAAGCCTGTATTTGTCTCCTCTGAAGAGAGTTCCATTGACCGCGGGTCACCCAAGGAAGTAAGTACAGGAAAGCAATACACTAATGTGCACAAGTAAATTGAATGGTCAAGTTATCCACAACAATGAAGAACATATTGGAGGGGATGGTGAGGCTAGAAAGAAGAATTTGAACAAGGATGGGGATGGGAGCCTTTAGTCCTCCACATGCTTTGCATGCAACCTTCCAGGAGCCCCAGCCAGCAAAGCTTGTGGCACAGGATTATAGAAGATGAAGTCCAAAGCACCTGGTGGACTACCAAGGTTGAACCATAAGTCAGGATGGGATGCCGTATGGATGCCCAGCCATACTATGCTGGAGAAGCAGTGGTGGCAGGATAAGTAGCCACTGTTGTTGAGCAGGAGGGTTGCCAGAGGGTTGAAGGTCTAGCAGCTCCTGCCATGCTGTCTTGTCCTTTCTCTTCTCTTCACCTTTCTAGCAGCTCCTACCCTGCTGTCCCCTCCTTTCTCTTTTCTTCCCATTTCAACATTAGTGAAAAAAGTGGGGAAAGTAGATGTCCTGTGAGGCAGAGTTGAAGTTACAGCCACACGTAGGAATGTGGGGATAGTGGGGGTGATTCACCCTGGGTGGCAATGTTTTTGGGGCATCGCAGCCCATAGCCACACCCGCATGTGCCCTGGCCATGCCCTCATGTGCCCTGGTCACGCACCACAGCCATGTTCCTGCCCACAGTGGCTATGCCCCCTCCCATCCCCCCTCCGCACACTCCAAGCTCCGCCACTGGTTACAGCACCCGAATCAGCAGTGCCATGTGTCCAGCCACATGAAGGGGAAAATGTAGTGTTGCCTGCTGCCAGGTGGAATGAATGAAACAGAGTGGTAGCAGGCAGCATATGAGCAGTACACTACTCCTTCAGGATCTCCACAAAATGTGAAAATATCATGCAAAAACTGAATATCATTTTAGAAGGAGCTGGCAGTGACAGCGCTGGCCAATGGAGCTCCTCACCATCTTTCTCCTACCATCCTTCTCCTACCCCCCTTCTCCTCCCTGTCCCAAGCAGCCTCACATCACTCAGTGCCTCACTCGACTTCTCTTCCCCAGCTCCTGATGTGTCTTTCCAGTCCCAATAACAACTATTTTCTCTTCCTGTACACACTGCAAACTTCACCCCCTCCCAGATTCTCAGACCACAAAAACTCAACTGGATTTTACTGAAATGACCATAATGTGTACAGGAAGATAAATGAGGGATTGCTGTTGTTGGGACTGGAGAGAGGGTGAGGAGGTGGGGAAGAGACATGGGGAGAAGCACTGGAAGATGAGAGGCTGCTGGTGGTGTCTCTAAAATTGGGTGGAGTTTTGGTGGAATTTTCCTAGTCTGAGGATATGGGAGAGGAGTGGTGGTGCCAGTGGAAGAGGGGACAGGATGTGGACCTTCAAACTCATAAATAATCAAATTTGTTAAAGTCAGACACATGAATTTGAGTGGCTGACTCCAGTGGGAGAAAGAATAAGAGGAACAATGGCTCCTAGAGTTCCTTCAGTGGGAAAAGGAGAATGGGAAAGGAGAATGATGATGGAAGGGAGAATGATAGTGGAAGGAAGCTTGCAACAGCTTGCTAGGAAGGTTGTAGCAGCATCTTCAGCATGCATGCTTGGCTGTGACTGACTCCTGCAGGGCCTAGATCTCTTCTGGTTCCTGAGGTCACAGTTGAATATCATTGGAAGCTCAGTGCCTCTACTACCACCCCAAGCATGCTGGCTGGCCAAGAACAAGGTGCTCCTCACTGACATTTCCTCCCTCTCAGAAGGCCATAACAAAGGGGTATCTCTCTGTATCTCATGCAAAACACCACTCTCAGGGAGGACCCATGGGACAAATGCTGGGTCCCCAGAAACTAAGCAGATCTGAAGGACCAAAACTTCCCCACTGTTAGACTAGGAGGATAGCTATGGAACTGCATCTAAGTTTAATTGGAAGGCTTCCTATTAATACCAGGAGTTGTGAGACTGTTGCTTCTAGTGCTGCGTGTGAACATTTGTGGACCAGCATTTTGGGATTTCCAAGACCTTGAGAATATTCTTGGAAAACGTCCCTCAAAATCTCCTTCATTTATAGGGGTCTGCTTCCTGTTGGCTGCCTTCATAACTAGCTGTCAGTGTTTTTGTTGGTGCTGATCATTGTTTTATCACCACCACTGTTCCTTCATCACAATATGATCCTAACTTATGAAGAGAAAAGTTATGAATGTGGTATTGCAATACAAGAAAGCCAATCAGATGTGGCACTCTAGCAATGCCATTGAGAGTAAATATAGTCAATTCAGAGTGAGAGTAACGCTGTTAACACTCTAGACTTGGAAGGGAAAGGAAATATATATTAAGCGTAGAAGAGGAGTGCAACTGCTATTACTCTCTTGTGGGCAAAATGGATGCAATTCAGTATATACATTTCTCTGTGTGGCACATGTTACATATGTTTAATGAGCTTCTGAATGTTTAAACCTTACAACATTGTGTAAATGTGAGGCAAGGGACCTCAGACCAATGACATATTTTGCAGACAAGCATGCCAAGAACATGCATTACTCAATTTTAATTGCATTCTGCTGAAATCACCTATCTGTGGATTGACGTACCCATGGGATGGATCAGTGGAGGCCCAAAGTCTGAGAACTACTGAAATAGAAGACACTGCCTACTCCATTCTTGAATGGAAATAAAGAGGACTATCTCATAGCAGTGGCAGCTCATCCCAAGACTGCCCTTTACAAATCAGATCAGGGTGACAGGGCAATTGAGAAGGAATTATACATACAACTAGTACAGATTGTCAATGGCCTCAGTCAAAAACCATCAACCCATCCCACTGCCCTACAGCCTAAAAGAGGTACTTGTTGGGTGGAGAAAGAAACAAACACTGAAGAGCTGGGTAGTCCACCTTACTATGTACTTCTCTGAGGCCTGATAAAGTCCTTCACCTAGAAGAGAGTGCTGGGAAGGGTCCTTGATGAAAAGTGTATTGGGAAGCATCAAAATGATAAGAATGTGTGGGGTCTGAAGGGAAAGTAACACTCATTATGTTCCCAAATGGGAAAAGGAGTCCAAAAACCAACCCAGATGATAGTTGGGACAAAGGTTGCTGCATATGAGAAATGTGGGTACCGGCCAATCTGTGTGGGTTAACATGAGGAACTCCATATTCTTTTTGTGAAATGGAGATCTAGTCAGCTTTGTAAGTAGTGTGTTTAGGTGTCTGCCCCATCCATATCTTGCCTCCCTCTCCCACTTGCATATACATTCTATGCCTAGTTCTGTTGAGGATGGAACAAAATGGAAATCCATTCCTTTTGGGGCTTATTCTTTAAAGAAAATGCATTTGTATTCTAAGTTTTGCATATTGCATGCATGTGTTTCCACTATTGGCCATGTATTTTGCTGGCATTTGCAATGTGTGTACTTTTCTATGCAACTGTGTCCAAAAGAAGGAAGGACAGATGGACAGACACACAGAAGGAAGGAAGGATCTTTCCTTGGCACATAGAGTCCCCCTTTCACAGCTGAGAGCCACACACAGAGGACAGGATGCTAATGCATCTGCAACAGCCATCACTCAAAATAGGCATTCCTAGTTCAGCATAAAACTGCACACTAAAACTACTAATCCCATTTATACAAATTTGTATCCTTGCTCCATACTTCTCTGAGTTTATACTTAACAATGCACATATACCTTTGGTTTTTATGCTGTGTTGAACTTTATTGCTTTATTGGGATTTGTTATATTTTGAATATGTTAGTACAGAATTTTTTTTAAATTGAAGTATATAGCATCTGTGGAGAAATCTTATTTAGACTGTGTTTAACAAATATAACAGATAAGATTTCAAGGGCATTTCAGGACTGTATATCCAGATCTCTCTAGATTGTCCCTCAGGTACAGAATTCTAAGTGCTCCTTCCTGCTTATCCATCCCCCCACTTTAATATCACCCACCAATCTATTCTGCATTCATGTTACATCTTGGGTCCCATTTTGGAAGAAAATTGAGAAATAAATAAAATAAATACTAAACAATATAGTGGTTGTTATCTGGTACCACTAAATCTTCACAGTGACCTTTTGGAACAGGGTTGGGGAACTTACTGCCCTCCAGATTCTAATTCTTTGTTCTTGTTTTGTGTCTTCAATCATTTCTTACTTACCACGATCTTAAGGTGACCCCATCACTGCTGGCTGAGAGTGTGGGATGCACCCAAGGTCACCCAGTGAATTTCCAAAGCTGAGCTGGGAATCAAACCCTGGTCTCCAGGGTTGTAGTCCAACATACAAACCACTACACCACTCTGGCTCTCACATTGCAAATGATCAGTGGGAGTTGGGGTCTAGCACAGAGCCAGTCCAAGATATTTTGCTGCCTGTACAGAAGGACAACATATACTTGAGAGATGAAAACTGGGACACATGTGGCCAGACAATATCAAAATGTTGTAAAAAAGGGTGAGGCCAGGCAACATGAAATCAAACATTATTAGTGTGGAAGACCACACAAAACTATCAGAGAATCCCAGTGGTGGAGCTTGGAGTGTGTTGGGGGGGGGGCGGGAGAGGGCAGGGCCACAGCACAAGAGGTGTGGCCAATGTGCATGGGGGTGTGGCCACTGTGTGTGGGGTCATGGCTGGGGCATGTGGGGCCATGCCAGGGCTCACGGGGGCATGGCTATGGGCCAGGATGCCCCAAAAACATTGTCGCCCGGGGCAGTCTACTTCCATCGCCCCGTCCCCCAGTCTCTATGCGACTGGAGAACCCCTGGAATTTGTATACTGAATGTAAGAAAATCAGAAGTGAGAAACAACTCAAACAAACCTGTTGGGAAGGGCAAAATGCCACCCCTTCCTCTCTCTCTGATTTAACTGAGTGCAAAGTACTGTTGCATTCTGAACTCCTCTTGAAGGAACTGAAGTAAGATTATGATGGAAGAAAAAAGTGGGAGGAGGATAGAGAAATTAGGGCATTTCAATATCGGGAGATATCAGGACAGCAGAGGATTATGTGAGAAGGTCTCTGTCAAAGTGGGAGAATTGGAGGGTAGGATATCATGATGCCCATTTCGCATTTGATGTTAGAAGTCAGCATGATTGTTAAATCCTGTTTCAACATTACCAGCTGAGCCAGTGTGGTATAGCAGTTTGAGCTTTGGACTGTGACTCTGGAGACCTGGGTTTGAATCCCTGCCCAGCCATGGAAAACCACTGGGTGTCCTTGGGCAAGTCATACTGTTTCAGCCTGAGAGAAAGGCAAAAGCAACCCTCTTCTGAACAAGTATTGCCAAGAAAACCCTGTGATAGCTTTACCTTAGGGTTGCCATAAGCTGGAAGTTGCACAACAACAAAGTCTCCACTTCACATACCAGAGGACAACTGCATGGGGAAAACTGCTTAGCACCACCCCACCCCTGTTTTGTCCTCCAGTAGCTCATTTCTTTTCTCCAGCATTTGCTGCCTGAGGAAGTTGCTGTTCCTGTTGTGTGCCTTCAAATTGTTTCTGACATATGGCAACCCTAAGGTGAACCTATCATGGGATTTTCTGGGGGCAGAGAGTGTGTGATGCGCCCGACGTCACCCTGTAAGTTTCCATGGCCGCGCAGGAAACTGAACCCTGGTCTCTAGGGTTGTAGTCCAATGCTCAAGTCAGTACATCATGCTAACTATCACCCCAGTTTAATGGTAGTGTTGGCCTTCATGCAACAACATAAGTTTCCTACCAGTGGACAGAACCTGGAAAAAATACTTTTGTGCACAGCAAGGTACAGACTTCACATACCGGCTGGTGAAGTGTTTTGCAGGATTTTTCTTTCAGAAAATAGCCAAAGGAAAGGGATCTCATACAGGCTGGGATCCTTATGTGTGAGACTGGGATATAGGAGCTTTTGCTTTTTTGTCCCTCTACCTACAATCTTAATGTGGTTTTTTTTTGGGGGGGGTGGCTCCCATTTGCTTCACTGACTCCCAACCGCAAGGCTGAAAAAAACAGGCAAGCCAAATGATCAATGTCACATGTATCTTGGGTTCCCAAATGCCTCCATATAAAGCAGAAGAAAAGGAAAGCATCTCCCCACATCTAAGTGGCTAAAATATTAAATCCTTTAAATCATCAAAGACTTTGTTTCCCCCCAACCAGTGAACCCATTTGATGTTCTCTGGGAACAATTTCAAAGGATTTAATGCATAGTAGGTCTGCATATTTTAAGTAGAAAGGCACATATTAGTGAATTAACTGGCCTAAGAAAAACAACCTCCCTGAGCAGCAAAAGGAGCAGCCATTCCTGCGTCTACAAAGGAAATACAGAATCCATCTGGGGGCAGCTAGAGTAAAACATAACATCTGTTGATCATTGGCAACAGCCTGGCAGAGCTCCCAAAATCCAAGCCGCCACAGTCTTTTTTCTTTCTCCCCCCCCGCCTTTTCACTTCAGACCTGAGATGCGCAGACGTCTGCTGCACGAATCAAGCCCAGCCCTCCGGAATCTGTTACTTGTCTTTATTCAGCAGATTGGCTGGGTGAAGAAGTGGGGAGGAAAGTCTCCTTACGGCTGCAGATGAACTGTCTGCGCTACCTCAAGGACAAGGTCAGACAGGAGCAGGGAAAGCTTACAGCACTGTGGTTCCCTGGGGGTGGGGAGAGTACTGCAATGGTATGATTAACCATAAATGGCAGTATGTCCTGGGATCAGTTTCAGACACAAAAAATCTCATTCAAAAGGAAAAAGAAAGCACTGAAGAGGGAGAAGTCCAGTTTCAAAATTCTGAAACTGATTCCCAAGTTCCTGTAACAGCCTCAGAAATTCTGCAGAAGGAGGCTAAACTCACAAGTGATTGATCCCAGGCCATAGAAAAAATGAGGTTTTGATTTGGGGTAATATAATCACATCTATTTTCTGGACATTTGCCTAACCTTTTAGTTTGCTTGAGGTTTCTAATGGGCAGATTAAAAAAAAAAAAAGAACATCCCTATGTGAGAGTTTGGGAGGACAAAGACTTCCCCACAAATTCACAATTAGGTTCTCTTTCTTCTCCCTTCTTCTCCCTCCCCAATAATAGACTCAGTAGTAAGCTTTGCTTTAAAAGTCAATCCCAAACTTGCTAGGAACAAAGGGTGTGTCTGTCATACTGTGGTACTTACGTGGTGGAAGTGATCACAAGCTTAGATTTTTAGTAGCCTTTTAGCAAGGGGAAGTAGATTTGAAATTGTTCCAACAGACATTAAGACAGTGACTCACCATTTCCTGGCTAAAACCATATTGTGGTTCTCTGTATCCTAAATCTGTGATTCCCAACCTCAGTTCCCTAGGTGATGTTGAACTTCAACTCCTGGAAGCCCCAGTTTGCCCAATAGTGAGGGATTCTTGGAATCGCACTCCAAGAACATCTGGGGACCATGGATGGGAATCACTTTTGGAAATTGCTTTGACGTGTCCTCTGGCATTTATCTTTCAGGCCAGCATGCCAAGATACCAGCTTTTGGTACCCTTAACTATGCTCAAACAATGGTTGTGTGAAACAATTTGGAAAGAGGTCTGGTTTCTGATGGATTTTATACCTGGAACTTCTTTAGCACATGTTTTTCACTTGACCTAATCATTCAGATGAAAACTATTAAGAGGGACAGGCAAACTTCCAATTCCATGTCAAGGCAATCAGCAATTTCATCTGCAGTCCTACTTGACACCTGTTGCTGCTGTTATTGTGTGCATTCGTTTTTGACTTATGGCAATGCTATCATGGGGCTTTCTTGGAAAGATTTGTTCAGAAGATTTGTTTGACTTTGCCTTCCTACCTGGGGATAAATCATGCAGCTCTCCATGTTAAATTGGACTACAAGTCCCAGCAGTCTTAGCCAGCACAGCCAATGGTGAAGGTTGCTGGGAGCCGCAGTCCAACAACATCTGGAAAGCCACACAATTCCCATCTTTCTTCTGAGTAGACTTTCTCCTGAGTAGATGTAGCTAGGGTTGCACTATAGTTTTGGCCATCCGTCCTAGTGATAAGGAGACTTTGGTTTCATTCTTAACGTGACAGACGGGAACAACTGCCGCACTGTTTTGAATTTCAGCCCAACCAGCGCCAGCGGGGAAGCAGCCAGCGGGGAACCAGAGAAACACCTGCACCCGTCTTTAAAACCGAAACGAGCCCTTCTTCCAACAAGCCCTTTTCCCGCTCCGCGACGCCTCATCTGCCAACCTCATACCGCACTCACAGCTGCGCGCGTAGAGCGCACAGGATGCCTCAGCCCGGCTTGCCCGCGTGCTCTTACGCCAGTGTTTCCAACATGCCCAAATGCGGTCTCTCCCTGGTGCCCACCCTCCGAACCCAGTCTCTCCCGCTGGACCACCCTGGACAGACCATTTGTCTTAACAGACCATCAAGCAAAGGGTGGAGAGGAGGAAAAAAAGAAAGCAATGGAAGGCTGAACTCGGCACAACTTCACCAGACTCTAAAATAAAACAGCAGAAGACAAATCCAAATGCCATTTGGCCAGCTTCTGCGCTGGAATGCTGAGGGCCTTTTCTCTCCAACCCTCCCTCCCGCTCAATCCCCAGACAAAAGAGTAAGCCAAATGAAGCAGACTTACTGCAATCGCTTGCAGCCTTTCCTTGTGCAATTCAGCCTCCGCCATCCTGGGAGAGGGAAGGATGCAGCAGCAAAGCCGCGCGGGGTGGGGAAGGTCGGGTGGCGAAAAGGAGAGGACGCTGCAGTCGGCAAGAAGGAGTCGCGCACGCCCGTGAAGCCACGGAGGCTTGGCAAAGAAAAAGAAAAAACCAAAAAAAGAGGCAGGATCCCCAAAGACTTTTTTTTTTAAATTAAAGTCAAGCAGACACAGGGGAGAAAAGGCGCTGCAGAGGACAGGCTCGCGGAAAAATGCTCATTTTACCCACTGGGACTGGACGGGTGCCTGCCTGCCAGCTGTAGGGCTGCTGCTCCTGCATTTCATCCCTGCTGCTTCTGGGCGCAGTTGCTGCCACCCGAGCCATCTATGCGCTCGCCTCCAAGCAGCCGAGCCCAGGGGAACGGCTCGCATGGCCGTAATTCGTGTGTGTGTGTGGCTTGACGTCTCGCCGCGTGCTCGCTCCTCCTCCTCCTCCTCTTCTCGGAGTGCCGGGTCACACACACACACATACACACCCACGGAGGCTTGACATCAGCGGCTGAACAGAGTAATCGTAACCTGCACGGAAGGGCGAAGGGGGGAGCGAGGGTGCGGAGCCTCACGACGATGGCGCACAAGCTTGTGGAGGGAAAAATAGCAGAGAGGGGGGACGGGGAGGTCTAGGAAAGAGGGGCTCGGAGGAGGGGATCGGGGCGGGGGAACTACGGCAGGAAAGCAAAGAGAACAGAGCGTTCGCCCGCAGCACGTGGAATGCCAAGATGTTTTGATTTGGCCACGTTAGGAAAGGAACTTTTTTAAAAAGAAAAACCTGCGAGAGAAGGCTTATCGGAGGAGGTTCGTCCTTTAGCTACACAAGTGTGTGGCTTCCAGACGGTGTGAGATACACAGTCCTAAGTATCTTCAATTAGACGCCTTTTGGACACTTATGTTGTGTACCTGCACATCATATCTGACTTCTGGAGAACCTATCAGAGAGTTTTCTTGGCAAGAGTTGTTCAGAGGGGTTTTTCCTGGCCTTCCTCTGAGGATGAGAAAGTGTAACTTGCCCAACGTCGCCCAGTGGGTTTCCATGGCCGAGCTGGGACTGGAATCCTGGTCTCTAGGGTACCAGCCCCGCACCAGAACGACTACATTACACTGCCAATTCATTTTGGACATATAGTCAGTTTGTAAACATTTATGTGCTTAGCCTATGGCTCTGTCCTATGTCGTGTGTGTGTGTGTGTCCCTTCAAGTTACCTGTTGACCTGTGATGACCCTCCGACTTTCATAACGTTTTCCTAGGCAAGGAATATTCGGAGATGGTGTTGTCAGTCCTTCTGAAAGTTAGCTTACAGTTCCTGGTATTACTTCATGGTCTTCCATCCAAGTACTAACCAGGGCTGACACTTTTAGCTTCTAAGATCACATGAGATGTGGTCCCTTTAGGATATCTCTCCCTTGCCTTTCCCCCTGCCCCTTTCTGCAGATTTTATACTCACACACACAGCACTCATTCTATGTATTATTTACTGAGACCTACCTCTTAGCCTGGAAACTGAGATGTACCAAATATACTTTTCTGATGGTATTTTTATTCAGCTACAGTTTTAGAGTATATAAAACAACACACATGGGAGAATAAAACACAAACCCACATAATTATAACACTACATAATTATAACACTAAACTAAGCAAACACTAACATAACCTACACACATACACAAAGCTCAAACAGGGGGGAAATGGGATTCACACAAATAACTTTCAGTTTCTCAGAGAATAAATATCTATCAAGGGATATTACGCTTCTACTTGCTGTTTAAATATGTATCTTTGCTTTACTCTAGATTAAAATAAAACTGTCTAAAAAGAAAAAAAAAAGACATTTGGTCTCCAAATTTAAGTATTCCATACTTAATCTAAATGTAGATAAAGATGATATAAATTCACAACAATTCTGCATAAACCAAACTAAGGTAATCACTCTAAACCTAATGCTTCCTCTCTCCCCCTAATTTTCTTTAGATATGCTATAACTTTCTCTCATTGTATCTTAAACTGCTCCACTGAACTTTCTATAACCAATAAATTTGTCCATTTCCATCAAGCAATGGAGTCATGGGATTTTTCCACTTCTGTGTATACAGTATTCTCACCACTGTTGTCACATATTGTATAACTTTAACAGATTTCTTGTCCATCTGATCATCCATCAGTCCCTGTTCTGGACTTAACAGTTCTGGACTTAAGTGAATTTTAATCTTAAGAATATCTTCCATTGTGAGGTGTATTAAACCCCCAAATTTCTTTGCTTTATCACAGGTTCACTACATATGGGGAAAAAAGTCCCATTTGGTTGGTTACATTTTCAACAGGTAGTCAGTACCCCTTTATACATCCTAGATAATTTCTCAGAAGTAGATGCACCAAATAAACTGAGGACATATTTTGTCATGAATTTGGAGATGAGCCTCCTTTCGACCTCATACTAATAGTATGTATGGGATATTTTAAACTGTCCCCTTTTAGCCTTTATATTTATATGCTTTTCCTATTTAGTGTGATTGGAACATAGTTGTTTTTAATGCTGATGAACCCTATCAATTTTAAAATAAAGGATTATTGAATTTTTAAAAAGATATAAACTGATGCCTGCCCCCCCTTTTTTTTAAAGAAAAGCAGCTGAAGAAAGTTGCAATTTGGAACAGAAAAGCATAAATGATTATCACCTTTCCCATCCAGCCTCTGTTCATTTGAAAAGAAGGAGCAGGTTTCAGTATGTCTTTAGATCATTTAAAGGATGCTTAATTTAGGGGTGGGAGATGTGATATAATGTTCTTAAGCAGTGCTATTGAAAGTGGTGGCCCATGGACCAGTGCTAATCCATAAGCCATTGCCTGTTAGTCCTTGGTGAGTTTCTGGAAAAGAAAGAATTATAGCCAATGGGTACACATTAGGTACCACAAATATGGTATCTTTGGTACACTGGGAAGAAAATGCCAATCCTCCCATAATAGATAGCTTGAGACACACTGATGTAGGTGGAGAAGGCTGTTCAACTTTCCTCCCTTTTCTACTCAGAGTTTACAAGCTCTGCTGTAGTGAATGGGAAGTGATCTTTTCCTTCCACCTGCTCTCAATTTACTCCAGCAATAGTTTCACTCATTTCCAACCTCTTTTATGGTAGAGTAAGAAAACTAGGTATAGAACTAGGACTCTGGAAGAACAGGGTTTAAGTCTCCACTTGGCCATTGAAAGCCACTGGGTGGCCTTGGGCAAGTCACACTCTGTTGTTTTCAGAAGAATCATAGAATCATAGAAATGTAGAGTTGGAAGAGACCATATGGGCCATCCAGTCCAACCCCCTGCCATGCAGGATCACCCTCAAAGCACTCCCATCCAGCCTCTGCTTATAAACCTCCAAAGAAGGAGATTCCATCACACTCCAAGGCAGCAGATTCCACTGCTGGACAGCCCTGACTGTCAGGAAGTTCTTCCTGAGGTTCAGGTGGAATCTCCTTTCCTGCAGCTTGAATCCATTGCTCCTTGTCCTGGTCTCTGGAGCAGCGGTAAAAAAAAACCCTCTCCCTCCTCTATATGGCATCCCTTCAGATATTTAAACAAGGTCCCCTTTGAAAAAAATCTGGCCAAAAAAACTGCATGATAGTTTTGCCTTTGGTTTGTCATAAGTAATGCACACAAACAACAGACAATAACGGGCGGGGGGCGGAGTAGCCTTGGTTCACAAAGACAATTTTATACTGACCAGGATACCTGTCCGGAAAACAGACCACTTTGAGTGTATATACCTGAGCCTGAAGGCAAGGGATAGTCTAGGGATTCTGTTAGTGTACTGACCACCTCACTGCCTATCAGACTCCCTGGCTGAGCTGACAGAGCTGGTGTCGGAGTTGGTGTTGGAGTCGCCCAGACTTCTGGTTCTGGGCGACTTCAATATCCCATTTGAGACCAGTTTGACAGGTGCAGCTCGGGAGTTCATGGCATCCATGACAAACATGGGCCTATCCCAACTAGCCTCTGGGCCAACACATTGTGCAGGTCATACCCTTGATGCGGTCTTTAGTACGGAACAGGCACAGCTGTGGGTGGAGATAACAAATGCTACCACCTTGTCATGGACGGATCACTTCCTGGTCAGGGTTAAACTAATGGTTGCTATCCGCCCCTGCAGGGGTGGTAGACCTATTAGAATGGTCCGCCCTCGAAGGTTAATGGAACCTGTTCGATTCCAGAAAGCCCTCGTGGGTCTTATGGTTGGTATCGCCGGTGATCCTTTCGAAGCCCTGGTTAATACCTGGAATTGTGATCTTACCAGGGCTATCGACACAATTGCTCCCAAGTGTCCTTTCCAGCCTGCTGTAAACAGCAATCTTTGGTATACAGTAGAACGTAGGAATATGAAGCAGGCTGGACAACGACTAGAGCCCAACTGGCGGAAATCTGGACTCTTATCTGACAGGACACGCTATAGAGAATTCCTTTATTCCTATGGAGTGGCAATAGATGCAGTGAAAAAGACCTTCTTCTCTGCATGTATTGCGTCTGCGATTTCTCATCCAGCAGAGCTGTTCAGGGTGGTAAGGGATTTGACTCAGTTACCCACTTCCCTGAACTCGTTGTTAGAACCTAACGTAGCTTGCTGTGATGCTTTGAACAATCATTTCGTAGATAAAATTTCTCAGATAAGAGCCGACTTGGATGCTGGTGTTATAGCAGAGGTTACAAATGGAGTGTCTGGCGACCCCGTGAATAGGATTATACTGGATCAGTTTCAGTCAGTGAGTACCGAGGACGTAGACAAGGTCCCTGGAAAGGTAAGAAGGACAACTTGCCCTCTTGATCCCTGCCCTTCATGGCTGGTCGTCCAGGGAGGATTGTGATTAAGACCCACTTAAGACATACTATTAATGCATCCTTCAGGGAGGGCAATTTTCCAGCTTGTTTAAAAGAAGCAATTATACGTCCGCTTCTAAAAAAGCCCTCCCTAGATCCCCTGGACATGAATAATTATAGACCAGTTTCCCATCTTCCATTTTTAAGCAAGGTGATCGAGAGGGCTGTTGCCCTTCAGCTCCAAGTTGTCTTGGATGAAACAGACTATCTAGATCCATTTCAAACTGGCTTCAGGGCAGGATATGGAGTTGAGACCGCCATGGTCGCCTTAGTGGATGATCTATGCCTAGGTATTGACAGGGGAAGTGTGACCCTGCTGGTACTCTTGGACCTCTCAGCGGCTTTCGATACCATAGACCATGGTATCCTTCTGGAACGCCTGAGAGGGCTGGGGATCGGGGGCACTGCACTTAAGTGGTTCCGGTCCTATCTCTCAGGTAGATACCAGATGGTGATGCTTGGGGACAGCTGCTCCTCGAAAAAGGAGCTTAAATCTGGCATCCCTCAGGGCGCCGTGCTGTCCCCAATGCTATTTAACATCTACATGAGACCGCTGGGATCGATCATCAGGAGGCATGGAGCAAGGTGCTATCAGTATGTTGATGACACCCAGATATATCTCTCCATGCCTCAGATAATAGCATCAACTAAGGATGGCATCTCACCTCTAAATGTATGCCTTGAAGCAGTAATGGACTGGATGAGGAAAAACAGACTGAAGCTGAATCCAGATAAGGTGGAGGTACTTGCTGTTAAGGGCCCTAGCCCAGGCATGGAGGTTTGTCAACCAGTTCTAGACGGGGTCACACTTCCCCTGAAAGACTGTGTCCGCAGCTTGGGGGTGCTCTTGGATTCACCGCTCCAGATGACAGCTCAAATTGATGCGGCAGCCAGGAGTGCCTGCTATCAGCTTCAGCTGATACGCCAGCTGCGCCCCTTCCTGGACTTGGAACACCTAAAAACAGTGGTACATGTGCTGGTAACTTCACAGTTTGACTTCTGCAATGCACTCTACATAGGGCTCCCCATGTGCTTAGTCCGGAAACTTCAATTAATTCAGAATATGGCAGCCAGGTTGATCACCGGTAGACCTAAAACTGACCATATAACACCAATTTTAAAATCTCTTTATTGGCTGCTTATTAGTTTCCGGGCACAGTACAAGGTGTTGGTTTTTACCTTTAAAGCCCTTCATGGCTTGGGGCCAGCCTATCTGCGGGATCGCCTTCTCCCATATAATCCACCCCGCACACTAAGGTCCTCTGGGAGGAATTTACTGCAGCCAGTCAGAACTAGGTTGGCTGCAGTTACCCAGAGGACCTTCTCTTCGGTTGCTCCCAAGTTATGGAATGGCCTGCTGGAGGAGACCCGGCACATTACCAGTCTTGACTGCTTTAAAAAAGCAGTCAAGACTGTTCTCTTCCGACAGGCCTTCCCAGACTAGTGTTCCACCGCCTCTCATCAATTGTCCCTTTGTTTTTAATTTTGTTTTTAATTTGTTTTTAAATAGTTAATGTGTTTTAGGGGGATAGAAGGGTTGGTGGGTGAGGAGGATGGGCTACATTTTAATGTTCTAATGTATTTATATGTTCTTGTAATGCCGCCTCGATCCACTGGGGAAATTTTTTTTTATTATTATTATTATTATTATTATTATTATTATTATTATTATTTATTATTATTATTAAAATGAATCTCCTGGAATAACCAATTCTTTGTCATTATTGCCATCAGGCTCCTTAGGGTGTCCAAGAGAGAACTATGTTATAGAAAGAGACATGACTAGGAAACCTGTATCATTTCTGCTTTTGCTACCTTCATTGACTGTGAGTCTTTGGCAAACTGCTTCTCTCAGCTCAGAAAAGAACTAGATGTAGACATGATGAACTTTGGGGGAAAAAGAGGTATCGTAAAGTCAAGCTCAACAATTTGATGTGTAAGGCTTCCATTGTACCTCTGCTGAACCAGGAGACCAATGGGGCTTACTTCTGAGAGTAAATGATACCACTGCACCACCAGCAAGTGTATGTGGGTTGCACAGCTCAAAGACACCCCTGAAGTGAAAATGCTGACTTTATGTTCACACAGAAAAGACCTTATTCTATTAAAATAAAATAAAATTCCAGCAGCTTTTTTTGGGGAGGGGAGTTGGGTGGGAAATATAAATATATAAATATTTAAGGAACAATAGAATAATTCAAGAAACTTGTGCTAATGTCAAAGCCATCAGTCAACCTGTTTTCTAGTTAGGTAGCCAGCTAGAGACATCAGAGGTATTCAATGGAGCCTAATGGCTTACGAAGACAATTCAAACTGACATGTGGTTATGGGCAGAAGATGTCTGTCATTCATTCATTCATTCATTCATTCATTCATCCATCCATCCATCCATCCATCCATCCATCCATCCATCCATCCATCTGTTCATAACATTTCTATTTCTCATTGTCTCCAGTGAGGTCAGTGTAGTTCTTTTCTTTTTTATCCTCATAATAGTATTGTGACTATTCAGGTTACACTTTAGAATGACTCAAGCAAGATCACTAAAACAGTGTCATAGGCCCTTTCCGCAGGGGGTAAGTAGTATGGCGTGGTGCGACCTCTGACGGAGGTTGTCCGCACCTTAGGAGCTGACTGGATCAGACTACTTGTCCCAGTTCCCCACCTCAGTCCGCTCCGGAGTGACCCGAGGTGGTTGCGCAGTGTGCTTTTTAAAAACCTGGTTTTACAGGTTTTTCAAAAGCACAGAGCACGCCACTCCATGCCACTCCGTTCTCGCGCTCCGGTGCAGATTTGCAGGCGCGCACCAGTGCATGCCTGCAGATCTGCCAGGGCGGTCTTCCGGCTGGTGAGCTTCTCCAGTTGGTGGAGAGCCTCTGCCAGCCAGAAGCCGCCATTTTGGACACCGAAGCCGCCATTTTGGACACCGGGGACTGAGGAACAGCGAGCTCGCGCTGCTCTGCATGGGGACGGACTTACTCGGCTGCCAGTAAGCTCCGTTTCAGTGCGTTTTCCCCTGTTTCCCCCTCCACGTGCGGAAAGGGCCGTAGAATCATAGAGTTGGAAGAGACCACAGAGGCCATCCAGTCCAACCCTCTGCCATACAGAAACCTACATCAAAGCAAGGCTCAGCTGGGACATGAACCTAGATGTCCCAGGTCCCAGTTAACACTAACCACTACATAACATTGCTTCAATGTAATTCACTCATGGCATAGTATGGATTTACATTCCCCTCTGGTTAAGTATAATTCTCTCCCCCTTTAAAGCCTCCATAGGTGCATGATCAAAAATCCTTATAATGAAATCTTATACATTTACACAATTAATATGTTCTCTTATAATTAATGAATATGTACTGAATTCAGCAGAACAATACCTAAGTTTTCTACAAAGATGGCACAGAAGCCTAGTGTTCTTTATAACTTTTCCCTAACTGAGGGGAAGCCAAATTCCAAAATTTGGAAAGGCAGATTAAATCTGTACATTTAGATTCTCATCGATCCATCCATCCATCCATCCATCGATCCATCCATCCATCCATCCATCCATCCATCCATCCATCTATCTTCATGTTACTGAGAGGAACTGATATCATGACTTAACCCAGCATAAGTAAGCAACATTTTATATAATTTTTGACCATAGTTGCTGCTGGCTTCCATGTCAGTGGTGCAGTGAGTTTTATAGAGATGTTATCTATGACGCTGAGCCCTATTCTGAAATATGTTCAGGACCTTAGCTGCTTCCTTTAAAGTTTAGACAAAAGCCCAGAGTGGATTCACCCTCCCACTCAACATGGAAGCAATGCAAAGATAGTGCTTCTATGCTCATCCCTTTCTATATCACATGCCACATTTGAACTCTTGTTAAGTGGCTGTGTCCCTTATTTTATCTGGATACCACATCTTTTGATATGCTTCCTCATTTCTTATGGATTTTATTATATAAAATGATTGCCTGCTAGAATGATCAGGGGCACGTTTCTCAAAATAACATACAAAGTAAATTTGAAATGTTACCCTCCCCTTTTATTTTAGCATAATCACTCAGTTTCTAAAATGTGTGAGAATTATTGGAAAGTGGGAAACATTTTGACTTTTCCCCTATTCTCTCTCTCTTTTAAAAAAGATAGATGCATATGTTCAAAACACAGAATGCCCTGTTATAACACTTTGATACAGCATAGGAGCCTCAAGATCCAATTAGTAAAGCTATATTTTATTAATCAGTACAACCTATTGAATTCTTCACAGCTTAGTTGCTTTTATTCTTTGGGAAGCAGCAGCCCACTCGAGGAAATCCATTACACAATAGGTGCTCCAAACAGAAGCAAATGACAGCTCAGAATAGCAGACTCTTCTATTTTGAAGCCAGAACACCAGTGGCAGAGAGCCAGTTCGGACAAGGGACAGAATTAGAAACATCTGACTGACTGCGATTTTATTCACCCTTTGTTATCCAACAGGCAATCTTATCCTGGAAGACAAGAGGGACTGAAAAGGAAGAATAATAGGTGATACCCCAAAAGGTGGGTGACTCAAGGGTCCACCTGCAATGTGAATGCCTCCATGGAAAGGTGGGGAATCATTAGCTCAAAGGGAGGCCTGTGAGAGAGGGGTAACTTCCAGGATCTTTTCATCTTTGTATACCAGTACTAATGCAGGGACACCAGTGGGAGATTAAAAGAATGTTTTATTTGGAGAAAATCACAAACACACACAAAATTAAAGCAGTCTCACAATTATACAAGGCTAACCGAAGGGAAATAGGGAAAATTGGATAGTGAAGAGTTAAGACAAAGTGGGTGATATTTATCTATCCTGAAGAAAAGAAACAAAGCTATGTGACTCAGACTAGGGTCCCAGGGTAGCACAAGAATGGGAATCTGGGAAGCAGTGACAGCCTATATCCAGTGTACTATGGACTGTCTCGCTTGTAGCCATGGTTTAAATAACCTTTTTCTGACCTGAAGGGAAAGGTGTCAACAGCTCTCCAGCAGAGCAAACAAAGGGATCTGGAAATGGTGAATGGTCTTAGCATTAGGTAACAAGCATTGATGGGAATTGTGATAGATTCTAAATGTCTGGGCAGATGAGGGGACAAAAGGGGAAGTTTCACCAGGAAGGAGGCTATAGGGCATTGGTCACTGTGACTTTGTCTGGGAGTTTCAGTGGCTATTGTCTTCTAGTTGGGGCTGTTGAGAGGACCATGTTCTCCAATAAATCCTCAGTGAACTTATGACCTGGCTGTGCCTTGAGGTCCCTTCTGATCTATTTTTCCACATGTTCAGCCACTTCTCTTTGCCAGCATGGCTTTTCAGCCATAAATATATTAATATATTAATTTATTTATATTTATAATCTGTGCCAATTAAATAATGTTCGTTGCTGATCATATCATGGAGTGGGAGTTTGCAGCATGGTAACATAGGTGCCAGACCACTAAGCTGGTGCTGAGCTCCCTAACTTGAAGATGACCCCCTATGACATTGGGTGCATTGGCAGCAGACTCAAGCATTATATGCTGGACAGTTTCCAAATTCATGGAAGGCGTGTGTATGTGCATGCATGCACACTTTTACTCTCATAGAGTCCCCAAGCTGGAATTATGTCCCACCAGGGGAAAAAAATGCGAGCATAAGGGGAAGCCCAAGCTGGCATCTGATATTGTATTGATGTTGAACAGATGAGTAGACTCAGTCAAGGGAGCTGCAGCTCTAAGTTTGCAGAATCTATTGAGGGCTGTTGAGATAGGGTTCTTGCAGGTTTCTAATTTATAGGTTCACTATAGGCAGAAACCAATCTGACGGCAGTTAACAACTATGATGTGGTGGTATCTGCCTTTAAAAACATGATGAACCAAAAATAACACCTACTAGGTCTCATTTTCATTTTTTCCCCTTGTAACACTAGCATTACCTCCTTTTCTTATTCCTATTTCAGATAGGTTTTTTTCTTCTTCTTTTGCTTTCAAGCATCAGGAGAATATACACTAGCTCTCTCTGGGCATTCTCATAAGCTTGTAGAAGAAGCTGGAGATACCCACTTCACTTTCACTGAGCAAAGGTATTTCTGATGACCTACAGAGAGCTATAATTATGGCCACTTGATGGAGGTTATAAAACTTAATATGTAGATTGGTTAGAATACATTTATTAATCCCAACTAGACCAGATCCCCTGAATCAATGGAATTTACTTAAGTGCTGACTCACAAAGTCCCCATTAAGTCAATGGGTCTATTTGTCTTGGAACTAACAACTGGATTTAGGACAAGGGGAGAATTGTACAGTCCTTCAAGTGTGATTGGTCTGCAACACTCAACATAAGCAATGGTGAGGAGCGGTGGGGCTTGAAATCCAACAGCATTTGGATGGCCACATGATTCTCACCCCTGATTTAGGATCGCACTTACAAGCACATTAGTGCCTCCTGTACTGCAAATCTGGTTGTAAAGAAAGCATATGATAACTATGTGCCTTGTTTCAAAAGAAAAAAAAATGGAACTGTTTTTTAAAGCTAAAACATTATTTTTATTTTGAGGGTGTTGACACACAATAGTGGAGCATATGCAACCCATGGGACACATGTACTATAAAGAGCTGGTCACTTCTGCTATAAAAAATGATTGTATGGAGAAACTGGAGATCTTTGTTTAAAAATTAATAAACCGTGGAATGCTACCAGTCTCCACTGACTGATAAAACAGATTATTTCTTTAGAGCTTCAAGCTCCACATCTCCTTGAGTTTCAGGGTCCTAATCTCAAGAGACTTGACAACGAAGTAATCAAACATAAGCTGAACCATGAGATTCTTCTGCATGTGTAGAGTTGGGTGCAATAAGATCTCTTGCATCTTCTTGGATTCAAAGTAATAGCAGTAAGAAGCTACAAGCACTATGCTTTCTCAAGGTTGACCATCAGATGTTTTGCATTCTCATCTAGGATCAAAGACTTGTTTGAACACTCACCAAGAAGGTTAATGGCCATGGGATCAAAGGAGTTCTGCCCAACATGCCCAGTAATTTTGGTCCAAGCAAGGGCAGGCTATCAGTGTACCATACCACTTTGAACACATCTGTGATGGAGTTATGGGGGTGTGCCCTAGAAACATGTTGCCAGGTAATCAGAATAGCTCATCAGGAGAGAAACTCAGCCCAGTAGTGTGAGGGAGGGGGCTGGTGGCTGAAAGAAAAGGATATATAAAGATAAACACTGGTTGTCTTTTGAGTAGATATGAATTCTTGCCAGAGAGAGGTCTGGAGTAAAGTCCCTCAGCCAGCCATGACTGTATGGGAAGGGTTTAATTCTCAGAGGAAACCTGGAGAGAGGCAGGAGAGTAATTAAACCAATATAGAATCTGGTCAGAAAATGTGACTTAGATTGTGGGTTGAGCCTTTGGTGGGAATGTAGCCAAAAGGGCTATTTGTGATACTTGTGCTTATATGAGAGGTTAAAGATATAAGGAAACTGACTAAAAGTACTCTGAAGAATTGTATTAATTTTGGCCTGCTTATGAATTCCAATATTTTGTTCTGTATGTTATCTTAATAAGTATTGTTTATTTTTATAAATACTGACTTGGCTGAGTGGCATACACTATTTAAAGATGCACAGAAAACATGCTACCACAGAACTATAAAGCGGTTCCAAATAACCATTGAAAGGCCTCATCCTTTTACACAAGGGTGGTGTTATAAGGAGGAAGGCAGAGCTGTGTGGAATGGACAGGGTGCGTCATCAAATTGGAGAGCTGCCATACCAATCTGAGAGAGAATGACGTAAACCCCTGTTACAATGCCAATTTTTGCTGGTTTCAGAAACGAAGAAGAGTTGGGCCTGGTTAACATTTAGATGGGAAACTGGATACACCAGGGATGTCTAAGTAGAGCTGTAAAAGAATCCTACCCAAAATGCTAAAGAGCCAAGTCAAGATAATATGCTAGATCAACCAATGGCCTGACTCAGTATAAGGCTGTTTCCTATGTTCCTATTTTCTTTGTCACCATTTGTAAGGGGTAAATGGAGCCACGTCCTTTCCTGTTCAACATGGATCATTGACAATGAGGTAGTGAACTGAGGGCTCACAGGACTGGGAGCTCCAGGACATTTTAATCAGCAGGGATGATATCATCTGCCACTGCCTCAAGGATTTCCTGTCATTTTTGAGCTCTTCTCTTTGCAATCTACGCAGTAACTGGACTTTTTCCAGGAGGAATATATTGTTGAGAGCTATCTCTATCTGAATCATAGCTATGGCAGCCAGGTCTTCAAGAGACCACAACAACCCATTAGCTTTATAAATGACTTATTCCCAGTTGAGATAAAAACTTCTAGAACTGCTTCGCTGAAATGACTCAAGATAGCTGCTTGTAATTTTTGGACTCTCAGTGAAGGACATGGTAGTTGGGGCTGTCACAAAGAATGTCTGCACTTCAAAAATTTACACCACTGAAAATACCAGCACATCCATAGGGTTTGTGGGAAGGCTCAACTTGCCTAATTTTCTTCAATCTTCCCTACTGCATGGATATTTTTTGGCCCACAAATATACAGCATGGTACACCACAGGAACTTAATACTTCTGCTTTCCTTACTTCCACACATTTCTCCCTCTGCCCAAATCTGAACTTGGCCAGCCAGCAGAAATGGAAATGGCATATCTGTTTGCCTGTATCAGAAATCAAATATTTATTTAACTTTCTCTACTGGTTTGACTTTCTGAAATGTAAATTCCTGTAGATGTAGTTTTGCAATTCATAAGGTAACTGCCATCAAGATTTGGCAAAGAAACAACTCTGCCAGTTACCCATGGGGTGATATTCTACCTGTGTATCACTTCATGCTGCCTGCAGCGAGCCCTCAAATCACTAGCTATTATGTTAGTGTTAGTTAGTTTTCAAAGAAGTAGCCGTATTAGTTTCGTGCAGAATAAAAACCAGTTAGTCTTAAAGGTGGTGCCATATTTCTGCCTCCCTCCTGCTTTTTAGCTATTATGTTGGTAATGGTAATAATGCAGGCAATCACATGGCACATCACCTTCACATATATAATGGAAAATGAATCTCCAAACTATACTGTGTAGCTAGAACTCTTGGAACAACTGAGCTTTGCCAAAGCATACAGGAAAACAAACAAAAAGGACATTCTTGTTATTTTTCTGGGCAAACAAAGAATGCATGAGGCGGGAGGGGGTGGTGAGCAAATGATACCGAGTCAAAGAAATATCTCTGTGCTGACATGAGGCCTGGCTGCAACCAGTCATGTTGTGATAATATTGTGAGAAAAACACAAACCAAACATTAGGGGGAAAAGGTATAATAAAAAAAATGAATAAGCCCCAAATAGATATTATTTTCCTTAAACAGGCATTGTTTCACAGATGGAAAGATTGTTGTATTTCTAGCTGGTTTCGCTTCTACGACCTCATGGAGACTTTTGCAATCTTCCCCTGCAATGGTGGATTGCCCTTATAGGGAAAAGTCTGAGAAATCTTGTGGACCATATGTGTCTAAATATATTTTCTGTCAAAATCCATATTTTTTTATATACTTTTGAAGCTGAGACTGTTCTCTGCTAAACATTTCACAGTAGATGCAAAATCAGAGGGATAGCTCTGTTTGGAATAGCATTTTATTCTGGTAAGTAAGGATCCGAGAAAGGATATGAAATAAAATGATTTACAGGATGGAAGTAGAGTTAAAATAGGTTCTATTCTAGCTTGAATTTAAACATTGGGAGGGTGGAAACACAATAGCCCCTTCAAAGTGGGGGGCGGGGACAGAATTTGCTTCTGGATGGAGAGAACGTTGTCCTCTATTCAAAGATTATAAACAGGTCAAAACTTCATTTTCAGTCCATTGTAGACTAAGCCCCAATCAATTAATTCTGGAATCCTCAAAATCTGAATTTTTCAAATATCCCTGTATTGATTCTTTGGAACATTTCAGAATGCAATGCCAAAGGAAGAACTTAAACAGAGATTCTAAATAAATGGTGCAGTAGACATATTTTGGTACAGGCATCCCTTGTCCTTTGATGGCCCACTTTTTGATGATTCTCTCTTTCATGTGTTTTCAATTACAACCAGAGGTAAAACATTTGACACGTGGTCTGCTGTTCCATTTTTCCATGACCTTCCGCATGCTTCTGTGACCATGCACTGCTTTTTCTCTAAACTGACAGTGTTATTTAGCTTTCACATGTATTGGCAAGTGACATATAGCACTTACTTTATGTTTCTCAGCACCAAAATGCATTTACAAGCTAAAAAGAGACAGGGTTCCATATTCTGATGATTTCTGGGTTTTGCTCTAGTCCCTAGCCTCTTAAATAAGTGGGGGATGCCTGTAATGCTTTATGGCAGAGATTAAAGTGGTGCCTCCTGCCCACCAGTAGAATAAAGAACAGGTCCTTCCTCCATCCCATATGATGTCCCATGCCCCCTTTCAAATATCTTTTAAAGGACTAGGGAATGCTTTTGAGAAGAATGGGAGGCTACAGGGAAAACAGGGGAAAGGAAAGTTCAGATGAAAATGTGGAAGTCTTCTCATGCAAGATATAATTTAATTCTACAACTGTCTTGAATGGGCTTTCTGCCCTAGCACATAAAAGCACTCGGTAAAGAAATGAAATAGAATAATAGAATCTTGAAGTTGACCACAAGGGCCATAGAGTCCAACCCCCTGCCATGCAGGAATATACCATCAAAGCATCCTGACAGATGGCCATCCAGCCTCCGTTTAAAAACCTCCAAAGAGGGAGACTCTACCACTCTCCAAGGCAAGCATTCCATTGTTGAACTGCTCTTCCCATCAGAAAGTTCTTCCAAATGTTTAGATGGAATTTCTTTTCCCAAAGTTGGAAGCCACTGCTCCATGTCCTAGTCTTTGGAGTAGTGGAAAACAGGCTTGCTCTATCCTACATGTGATATAGAATCATAGAATTGGAAGAGACCCCAGAGGCCATCCAGTCCAACTCCCTGCTATGGAGGAACGCACATCAAAGCATTCCCAACAGATGGCCATCCAGCCTCTGCTTAAACACCTCCAAAGAAAGAAACTCCACCACACTCCTAGGCAGCATATTTCACTGCTGGACAGCTCTGACCATCAGGAAGTTCTTCCTGAGGTTCAGGTGGAATCTCCTTTCCTGCAGCTTGAATCCATTGCTCCTTGTCTCTGGAGCAGCAGAAAACTAGCCTGCTCTCTGCTCAGCATGACATCCCTTCAAATATTTAAACATGGCTATCATGTCCCCAATTAACCTTCTCTTCTGCAGACTAAACATACCCAGCTCCCTAAGCCATTCCTCACAGGGCATGGCTTCCAGACCCTTCACCATTTTGGTCACCATTCTCTGGACACATTCCAGCTTGTTGATATCCTTCTTGAACTGAGGTGCCCAGATCTGGACACAGTATTCCAAATGAGGCCTAACCAATGCAGAATAGAGTGGTATCATTACCTTTCTTGATCTAAACACCATACTCCTATTGATGCAACCATGAATCGTGTTGGCTTTCTTGGCTGCCACATCACATTGCTGACTCACATTCAGTTTGTGCTCTACCAAGATTTCTACATCCTTTTCACACGTACTGCTATCCAGCCATGTGTTCCCCATCTTATATTTGTGCATTCCATTTTTTCTGCCTAAGTGTAGGACCTTACATTTCTCCCTTCAAATATTTAAATATAGCTATCATGTCCCCTTTTAATGTTCTCTTCGCCAGGCTAAACATACTCAGTTCTCTAAGCTGGTCCTTATAGACCTTAGTTTCTAGGTCTTCTACATTTCAGTTGCCCTCCTCTGCACCTGTTCCAGCTTGTCAATATCCTTTCTGAATTGTGGTGCCCAGAACTGGACACAGTATTCCAGGTGAGATCTGACAAAGCAGAACAGGGTGGTACTATCACTTCCATTGACCTAGGCACTATATTCCTATTGATGCAGTCCAGAATCACATTGACCTTTTTATTTGGTGCATCATACTGTTGACTCATGTTCAGCTTGTGGTGTACTAAGACTCCTAGATCCTTTCTACATGTACACGTTAGGAATAGGAATACATAATATGAAGTTCATGGAATACACAATGTGAACACACATTATGAAGTTGGTGGAAGCTATATGAATAAGCTGTGGAGTATAAATATCTTCCATTCTGGCTGAAGATCTTGAGGCTTTTAGACGTAACATGGGAGGAAGAGGAGAGACAGCACACGCAACAGATGAAATGAGGACCAACTGGTAAGAAGGTAGAGGGTGGAGGGAGAAACAAGCTTTCTGTGGCCTCTGGTCAAGGAAGCCTGAATTTTCCAAGTCCTGAATTTTCCAAGTTCCTAAGCATGTTAAATTCACAAATAGTGTTTTCCCCTACATGACTATAGCACATCACCCATGTGATACTTTACACAATGGTGTGGGGTTTTTGCTATGAATCCACAGAGTGTGACAGTGTATAAGAGCATGTCTGCAAGTACACCTCTTTGCAAAAACACAAAGAGAGTAGCAAGACTCATTTCCAAACTTACGCCCTTTCCACACGGGGGGCCCCCGAAACGCAGCGGAATGGGGTGGCGCACGTGGGGACGGAGCTTACCTTAATCCAGGTGGCTCCATTCCTGCGGGGAGCAGCATGTGTTCGCCGCTCTACATGCTACCGGCATCCGGCGGTGTCCAGCGGCTCCCAAAATGGCGGCTGGTGGCTTCCGGCGGCGCTCTGCCAATCGGGGCAGCGTACCAGCCGGAAGCCCGCCCCTGGGCAGCTCTGCAGGGATGTGCTTGCGTGCCCCTGCAGTTCTTCACGGGGCGCTGTGATGGGCTAGCGCGCTCTTGTTTTAAAAAGACCACTTGAAAGGTGGTCTTTATAAAACACACGGCACCACCCCCGCAGCCACACGAGGGCACTTTGAGGTGTAGAACCTCACCTTTTCAAACCGCCCTAGCGCACCCCACGGTGTAGACGACCTCCAGGTGAGGTCGTCCCAGCGTGGGCTATATCCCCGTGTGGAAATGGCCATACCTATCATTTTTAATATTAATTTAGGCCTATCCAACCATAAGCCCCATTTATGCTGCTGAGAGTAAACCTATGTTATCATTACAGACCACAGGGATGGTGCATTATAGCATGTCTCTCTATAGCAGG
>CAOKZL010002394.1:0-202898 GCA_948472985.1 Iguana delicatissima | reverse complement strand
AATAATCCCAAGGTCCTTTTCACATATAGTGCTGCTGAGCCAAGTAGTCCACCTCCTGTACCTACACATTTGGTTTTTGTGGCCTAAATGCAGAATTTTGCATTGGACTCTTGTTGAATTTCATTTTATTAATTTCTGCCTAGTCTTCTAGTTTATCAAGTTCCTTTTCAATTCTGTTCCTATCTTCCAATGTGTTAGCTACACCTCCCAGTATTGTATCATCTGCAAATTTGAACCCTTGAATAAATCCTACTAATGTATGATTAAGAAATTAGACAGCAGTGGGCATTGACCAAAATATGTATTGAAAAAGCCAGTTTCACCTTTTTACTTGCTCTCAAACAAATCCCTTTCTTCCCAGTGTAGCTGGTCTCTGATGGCACTTTGTATATGGCAAAAATTACTGTGATATCTAAATACCCTAAAGGCACCAGATCCCAACTGACCTTGGAAGCTAAGCAGGATCAGCTCTGGTTAGTACTTGGATGGGAGACCACCAGTGAAAACCAGGTGCTGTAGGCTATATTTCAGAGGAAGAAACTAGCAAAACCACCTCTGAGTATAGCTTGCCTAAGAAAATCCTATGAAATTCATAGGATTGCTGCAAGTCAACAGGCAACTTGGAGGCGCATGCAAACAAAAAATTACACTGAAATCAGAGTGGAATCAAAGCCACTTAGCTTCCCACGTTATGAGCAAGTCAGAGAGCATGAGGTGCTGGGGAAAAGTGCAATCCCCATTTCTACCTGTAAAAAGTTGAGTTGCCCATCAAGGAATGTACCAGCCCCCCTGCTCTTTGGTCTTTCCTTGCCTGATAAAACAATCATAACTTCCTTTGCTATGAAGATGAAGGGGACAGGGAGGGGTTATGTTTACCAAAGCCAGCATCAGTGGCACAGGGCCCAAAGGTAATGATGGTGCCCAGAATCTTTGAAGGAACATCCTGTGCTTCTGGAGAAAATAACCCCCATGACAAATCAGCCAGTGTGGGACTGAAAACCCTTTTTGTGAACCCTGTGGGCCAAACTGCATGTGACAGAGGCAGCCATGTGTGTGTAATCATCATCTGCCTCACGCACTCTCCTCTAAACTAGGGTGTGAAAACTGGTAGGGTCTGATTTTTATAACCACTGTAGTAGGGTGGGAAAGAAATTAGTTGGTTCACATTTTCCTACAAAATTAACCGTTTTGTACCTATTGAGAATGGCAATGGGGCAGACTGAATTTCTGAACATCTTAGAGGCTTGCTGTGTGTTTCAGCAAAGAAAAAAAATGCACAAAATTCATGGGAATATTGAAAACAACGGACAACTAAAACAGAGCCCTGTTCCAGATGGTGTGTCGCAACACATTAGTGTGTCTCCTGAAGGGTGTAGGTGTGTCACCTCCCTGGACCGAGAATGAGCCCCCCATCCAAGTCTTGGAAATGGATGTTATATGTTATAAATAAATCATATATTTTTTAAAATATAAGTGAAAGGTTTTCATGAGATATGTTGTATCCCCATACATTTCGTAATTATAATTTATGTATGTGCCCAAATCTCTTATAAGGGGTTATTTTAACCTCTGGTTTGCTAGTAAAACTGAATTGCCGTGTCGCGAAATGATGCATGTCTAAAAAGTGTGTCACCAGCAGGAAAGTTTGGAAAGTTCTGAACTAAAATATGTTCCTAAGCACACATTAGTCAATGAGGAAGCTGTGTGTATTAGTTAAAATGAAAATAAAAAATGCAGACTTTTAATTTTAAAGCTCCCAAATATGTCACTTTTCCATGCAAGCAGGAGAAAACAGTCTGTCAGCCTGATATCCTGAGACAGAAACAAGATGTGAATGCCACTGGAATTTTGATAAACATGATAAAAATGAGACTGTCAGATTTTCATATATATATATTAGGTATGTAGAACAATCAAATCTTCCACTGTATTGCTAACTATGTCACATGAAGTATTTGTTCTAGTTCACTTTTCCATCAGAACTGGGCTAGAGAGAAAAATGCCTAAAGCAATGGCATGTGTACCTGTGAGGGGTTTATCTTATTCATGTACATATTTTGCTGGAAAAAGGAGACACCCCCCCTTCCATTTCAGATATTGATAGATAGATGAACAACAAACATGCATACCACCATCTTATTTAGTTTTAAGTCAGTGCAATGGTAGAAATTTATGGACTGAGGTGAAATTTCATTTTGGAAGGCAGAATTATTTTGGGAAAGAGAGAATGCCCTCCTCCCTCCTCTCAGCTACACTTTTGATCATCAGCAGCAGCAGCAACTGCAACTGCAACAGCAGCCCTTACTTATGGTGAAACATATTGATTACTCTGAGCTATGTGCCCATCCTGCTCAACCAAATAACCTTTTGTTTGTGAGCATCTCCTTTGCTGTTCCAGTCAGTTCTAAAAACTTTGCCTGAGCACTGAGAAATAGAGTTTAGGCATCAAAAGAAAAGAGGCAGGCAAGTGATCAAAGGAATGTGAGCACAGTACATATAAGCATGCCCAACCTTAAGGCCCACACAACAAAAACCATACGTTAAACTAGAAGGTACATGATGTTCAGAGGAGGACTGGATGAGAATAGTAGCAGAGCTGTGGAACTGGACTAAGGAGCATTGAGTGGGATTGTTTGAAAGCAAAGTTAACGTATTTGTGTTATGGGGAGACAGAGCTAGAGTGATAGGAATACAGCTGGTTGAGTGCTAGAACTGTGTAGACTCCAAGAAGAAAGAGAGGATGAATATTCGCCCAACTTTCTGTATAGCTCTTACCCTGGGCCAGGGATGGGCAGAATACAGCCCTGGGGCCAAATGCATCCTTCCAGGGCTCTGGTTACAGCCCTTGGACCCTCCAGGATCCCCAGACTAGGGCGGGGGAGGATCAGTTCCCTCTACTGAAACCTTCCAGGAATGGCAATTCACCTTTTAAATGAGTAGCAGGGCACCCTTGCACAGTTTAACGTTAAAAAAAAATGCCCATTTTTCAAAATGAGATGTGAGGTTCTTGCCTTTTCCAGGGTTTCTGGATTTTTTGGCAGTCTGTGCAGCCTTTGGAGAAGAAAATCAGTCCCCAGGCCCTCTGCTGTTGCCCATCCCTGTTCTGTTCCCCTGATATTGTTCTTCAGTGTGCCTACTTTTCCTGAACCATCCCACCCTTCCACCCAGTGCCCTTTGAAACACAAACATGCCAATATATAGCATGTGCAACATTCTGCTTCCATACGCTCCAATATTTCACAGGTGAAAACTTGGGACATGTGTGGCTAAACAAGATCAGAGCCAATGTCAGAGTATAGTCATGATGGCAAACTGATTAATGAGGAAGAACACACAAGCTAGCTGAGACTACAGCAGTTTGCTTTTGCCAGAGTCTGCTGGGATGTGCAAGATTTCACCCCCTCCACTCCTGTCCCCCCACTCAGATTACAGAGTACAAACTACTTTTAAATTTAGTATTCAACGATTGAGGTAAGCTGAGGATTAAGGTAGAAAATGGGAGGAGAAGAGAGAAATTGGGATGTTTTAAAAGCAGCTGCTAAAATGGGAGGACAGAGGATTAATTGGGACTGTCCTTGCCAAGTCGGGACAGTTGGAAGGTATGCACTTTTGAGTGTAACCATCCCAACATCCAGATTTGCTACTGTGGAATTGGGGAAAAAACAAGGAACACAACAGTGCTTGGCACACCAGCAAGTGCTCCCCTAAACCACAATGTATTCATGTATTCAGGCCAGTACTTGTCTCATATACACCACACACATTATTGCTCATGTACACCCAAGAATAATATGTATTCTCCTGACATCCTTCCACAAATCTCCTTTTACAAGTGTAAATATAAACTCCAAAGGACATGCATGCAGCATAATGGCTCACAGCTGGGTTTTTTGCACAGAAAATCAGGGTACATTTCCATGTAAAACAAAAGCTTATATGAAATGCAGACTGTCAGATACTGGACACTGACAGATATTCACATGCCCCTTTGCATACAAGGTTAACATTTATTTACTGTTCTGAATGACCTTATCTCCAAGCAAAGCAAACAGTTTTGGGGAAGGTCTCCTTCCCATTCCATCGATTTTACTTAATGCGCCCTATTTCCCACTGCCACCTGATTAAAATAGTTCTCAAACATGTTTAAAAATCATTAGTATCTTGTGTGACCACCTCATTTCCACATTAATATTGCCAATCAGGTGCCTTGTTGAAAAGCCTACTGGGACAAATGCCAGCTTAGGAACAAAATGCTGTTCCTGCCAGACTCTGCCAGCTGTCAAACAGAGTCCTGCTCTCTCTGTGGATTTCAGAGTCAGGATAGACAGAGAAATCTTTTTTTGTGCATTAAATTAACTAAAGAGCAATGGAAATCAGGCTTAGCAGTGGCACTTGCTATTCAGAACCAGATTTTCTCAAGTACCTGATATTTTCTGATCTGCATGAAGGGGAAGAGAGTTATTACGTCACAGGATGATAAGACTTCTGAACTAAAGACCAAGAGGTTTTAGTCTCCTAAGAGACAGCATCTTCTACAATTTAATTAACCATTTTATAATGAACGGGGGGGGGAAGGGAGCACTCACTGCTGCCCCCTCAGAATATCCTGTTGCAGTTCTGGTGGATGTTCTGAACATTCCCTATCCAGCTTACTGAACAGATACTTCGAGTCCTTTGGCATTGCTACCTTGTAATGTACCCAGTTCTCATCAGGGGAGAACAAGAACTTCATATATCATTCTTCATTATTCACCTGCTAAGGTAATATGGCCCTTCAAGTGTCCCATCCAGATGTTGTAAGTTTGTAGCTTACAGCATTTATTACCACAGAATCATAGAATAAAAGAGTTGGAAGAGTCCATAGGGGCCATCCAGTCCAACCCCTGCCATGCAGGAACACACATCAAAGCACTCCTGACAGATGGCCATCCAGCCTCTGCTTAAAATTCTCCAAAATAGACTCCACCAGACTCGGAGGGAGCATATTCCACTACTGAACAGCTCTGTCAGGAAGCTCTTCCTAATGTTCAGGTGGAATCTCTTTTCCTGTAGTTTGAATCCAGTTTGCTACTTGTTCTAGTCTCTGGAGCAGGGGAAAATGAGCCTGTTCCCTCTTTGATATGACATCCTTTCAAATATTTAAACATGGCTATCATGTCCCCTCTTAACCTTCTCTTCTGCAGACTAAACATACTCAGCTCCCTAAGCCACTCCTTATAGGGCATGGCTTCCAGACTCTCCACCATTTTGGTCACCCTCCTCTAGACATGAGCAAATGCTGTTTGAGAATGATGGGAACTGTAGTCTAGCAACATCTGGAGGTCTGCACTTTGTCCACCCTTGTGCTTGTGGTAATAGAATCTGACAATCAAACTCTTCATCTTATGTGTCCAGGTCTCCAAATGTGTATGTTGCAAATATATCCAGTGCTGCAGGTACCTCTTACAAGAGGTTCTCTCATCTCCCATCCACCTCAGCTCCTGATTAAGAAGTGACAATGTAAAACAAGCTGTTGAGGTTTTGTTTTGAGAAATGAGAACTAGCTGCAACTTTCTGGGGAATTTCATCAGGCCTTTGTTTGTTCTGGACTGAGCCTGAGAACATTCCCTCTGCACCATTCTTTTGGTCTCCACCAGTGTGGGGTATTTCTAATTTATTTCATCATTGTGCAGTTACAGTATTGGCATATTTTGCACATCAGTTGTACACAGGTCATCAGATCTGATGGCTCATTGAAATCTAAATTGTGGTAGGTAAGTAAGAAATGAGAAAATAAGTTTTTTAAAAAATCATAATGCCAGCAGTTTCACAGCAGAAAAGCAAACACTTTCTTGCATCAGCATGGGTGGTAGACTTGCTGTCACTTGCTGTTTTGAAATTACAATTTACCATATTTCCAGGAAAGATCCTTTGATCCAGCAGTAATCCAACATACTGTGTATTCAAGAAGTCATCAGAGCTGTTGTTTCTGATGCTACAATTCGATGAAGATACATTGGTGTCTTCTCTTGTTGTTGTTTTTCAGTTTAGAGAATCAGTTTGAAAAAAAGTTAGAAAGTGTGTGTATGCATTGTTCTGGAAAAGTCACTAGGCCAGAGGTGAGCAACAGGTTCCCCCAGCCTTTTCTGCTGAATTCAATGCCCCATTTTGATATCTCCATAATTGTACTATGGAAGTTGGCAGCACTTCTGCCATTGACAAAATCATATTGCAAAAACTCTATGGTTTTGATTTCATTTCCCTTGTGGAAGAGAAAAGGGCACCCTGCCCTGCAAAGTGGCAGGGCTCTCTGGTTTACGAGGATGCTCTGGAAGATAGATAGTTGCCACCACAGACAACTATAGTTGCCACCAAATTACATTGGTAGAGGCAGTGGGAAACTTGATAATAGTCAAATCTGGGAGCTGTGGCCAAATCTGAGCACAACTACTGTGCATGTCTAGTACAGCCTGCTAATCCAGGAGGTTACCCACCTCTGAGGTAGACAAATATTTATGGGCTTGTCTGTATATTGAGTTTATCACAGATCAGTGCTGTCATGTAATTTCTTTACTGAAAATCTCTGAGTACTGGTTTAGCAGTCTTTGAACAGGATTTCAGGATTTACTTCCACATTTGAAAAGCCAAAGTATTCTTTTCATAGGTGACACATTTTGATGATCCTCACTGCTCTGTTTTTTGGTGGTCAGCTTTGACCATTCTGATTGGTAGAACAAGTAGCCAGGTATGCACACTTTTTCACCTGGGCTGAGGAGACAGGGTTATGAGAAAGAACCCACTATCAGGTAAATATACTTCAGCATAGCTAACTAAGTACATCAAACACTAGACCAGTCTGAAAGCTGGAGTCATTGCAAGTGTGAATAAACCCTAAATGATGAGAAGAAAAGAGCGAATGTATTCCTAGCCATTAAAAACTAAAAGGATTAATTGCTTTTATTTGTTTCATGAGTTTGAGATTGAAACATACACTTTATGTGAGTTCAGAGAAGGCAGGATCTGAAGAACAGAATTTGAGGGCTCTTTATTTTTTCATCTGCCCTTTGAGGTTCAATGGGATCTTTTTTCAGGGTCCTTTGGCCCTCCAATGGGGGTCAGGAGGAATTTGGTTTTAATGAGAGGAACATTGTAAAGGAATATAAGTTTTCATTAAAACCATATTGTCTCTATACTGTCTATATATTTATATTGTTTGAGTGTGTATCTTAGTTTTGAATTTTAGCCTAGCATTATACTGACAAAAACATAATTCTTTTTCTGCTTGTATGAATAATGTAATGCATTCTCAATATCTATGCAGATATTATCTTAATATCTACGTTAAAAGAATTTTGCGTCAAAGCAAAGTAGAACCCTGGATTATAGCAGAGGGCCATTGGGAAACCTGCCTAAATTCTCTTCAGCTACTCAAATCTCACATGAGACCACCCTTGAAAAAGCAATTATGGTATTAACTAAGATTTGTTGGATAGTAAATGTGAGTTCAAAAACCTGTCATTTGAGCAACCTTGGCAGATCTGGCTGAAAAGGAGTAAGAAGAGCAGCAGCAGCAACTGGTTGGCATGTTGAAAGCTTGATTGGAAAAATGTTTCCTGGAACCATTTTGCCTGTAGCATCAAGATCAATGCTAAAGAAAGAATAGGGTATAATGCCATTTCTTCCATTGCTCATTATTTAATTGTATTTGTTATATGGAAAGGTGGCACACATAGAGAGATTCCCAGATAGTTTACTGTTCAGACACTGGCCAGATCCAGACCTGCTTGCTGAATCATATGCTTTCAGACTACAACCTACTGCATGGCCCATGTTGGCATTCCTTTTCCTGTGTTCTTTGGAGTTTTAGTGTTCATTGCAACTCCAGCACAAAAATGGTATGCAGAAATATAGGATGGGGGACACGGGGCTGGCTAACAGTACGTGTGAAAGGGATCTAGGAGTCTTCATAGACCACAAGCTGAACATGAGTCAGCGGTGTGATGCGGCAGCCAAGAAGGCCAACGCAATTCTTGGTTGCATCAATAGGAGTATGGTGTCTAGATCGAGGGAGGTATTGGTACCACTCTACTCTGCTTTGGTTAGACCTCATCTTGAATACTGTGTCCAGTTGTGGGCACCCCAATTCAAGAAGGATATGGATAAGCTGGAGCAGGTCCAGAGAAGGGCAACCAAAATGGTGAGGGGCCTGGAAGCCATGCCCTATGAGGACAGACTTAGAGAGCTGGGTATGTTTAGTCTGCAGAAGAGAAGGTTGAGAGGGGACATGATAGCCATGTTTAAATATTTGAAGGGATGTCATGTCGAGGAGGGAGTGGGCTTGTTTTCTCCTGCTCTTGAGACCAGGACAAGGAGCAATGGATGCAAGCTGCAGGAGGGGAGATTCCGCCTGAACCTCAGGAGGAATTTCCTGACAGTCAGGGCTGTCTGACAGTGGAATGTGCTGCCACAGAGTGTGGTGGAGTCTCCTTCGTTGGAGGTTTTTAAGCGGAGGCTGGATGGCCACTTGTTGGGAGTGCTTTGAGGGTTTTCCTGCATGGCAGGGGGTTGGACTGGATGGCCCTTGTGGTCTCTTCCAACTCTACATTTCTATGATTCTATGATTCTATGACTGGACATCCTTAAATCGAGTGAGACAAAGCACCAGTTGGCAATGCTTGACTGAGTTTCATCACTGGCCCGTGGCCTGAAGGGAAGAGTGTGTGCATAACCTCATGTTTAAAAAAGTAATTTTTCAGTTGTTAGGTTGTTGTGGGTTTTCCAGGCTTTGAGGCTGTGTTCTATTAGTATTTTCTCCTGACGTATCGCCTGCATCTGTGGCTGGCATCTTCAGAGGATCAGATCTTCATCTTCAGATGAAGCAGGTGAAATGTCAGGAGAAAATACTAATAGAACACGGCCTCAAAGCCCAGAAAACCCACAACAACCTAATTTTTCAATCCTTTGTTCACTGTATAAGACTTGCTAATGTGCTCAAAAAAGGCTTGTGAAGGACTTAATGTCATATCCCACTGTATGGAAGGATATGATTCTCTGATTCTGTATAGTGGGATATGACTCTCCAGTAGCAAGAGTACTTGGAATTATGTGATGTGTGTGCTAGAGTTTTAAAAAATAAATGGAATGACTCAGACTATTTGTTTAACAACAGGAAAGTCACATTCTCAGCCCCTAGGAACTCACTGAAGCACGATGAAAGTGTTGTAGGAGTTTGCTGAAGTGTTTGTAGCTGCATTAATAGATTTCAAAATGTGAACTGGGACTGGGTACAGGACTGATGCAATTCCCTTGCTGCCACAGCTCCATGGGCTGCTGGTTCGGTTCTGGGCACAATTCATAGTGCTGGTTATGACCTATGAAGCTCTATATGGCTGCATTCTCCCATACAAATCTGCCCATATTTTGAGATCTCTGTGGAGGGCCTCCTCCCTATCCCATCAGCCTCACATGTACATCTGGTGGGAACACAGGTGAGGCCCGCCCTGAGGCTCTGGAACTCCCTTGATAGAGGGGTTAACTGATCCTACTATCCTTGCATAGGCAGGTAAAGACTTTTGTTTCAGAAGGCCTTTGAGAGCTGATTGCTTGCGAGGAAAGGGGTCTTTTGTAATGTGCTGATTTGCCTATATTTATTGTAATGGTCATACTTTTAACTGCTTTTAATTCCGGGGTAGTTTAATTGTATTTCAGATTGTTGTATGATGTGAACTTATAGCTGTATCTGTTTTAACTTTTGTAAACTGCCTTGAGTCCCAGAGCAGGAAAGAGGCAGATTATACAGTGATCCTTCCTCTCATGCAATCTCCACATGCATGAATGTGAGGTCACTTTAAATGTGGTGCCCCATTATAGTCAATGGATGCAGCAGACATGCTACTGAGTTGCTGCAGGCTCGTGCACATTGCATCCATTGACTATAATGAGATGCCACACTTCATTTTTTTGTTTTTATGCTGGGGTTCGTAGAAAGAACCCCGGCATATAAGGTGGGCACATTGTAAATGAAAACAACAGCAACAATAATGGTCTCTGCTGTGTGGCTACTGCATTTCTGTGTTCCTGATTTGGACCTGCTTGTTGCCAGCTAGTAAGCATTCCTTCAAATATCATGAAGATGGTTGGTCTAGGCCTCCACCATTTGCTGAACACAAAGCTAGTCTAAGATGTTTTGTTGATGACATTGAAAAGCAAGTTCTTCTTAAGCCTTGAAAAACCCTTGCTTTACAATAAAAACAAAAATAGAACCCTTGGCAATCAGTGGAAGAAAAGCAAGGGGGTGGAATTTGCCACTGGAAGTTTGTCATGGAGCCTATGTGTTCAGAATTCATAAAAAAGGCAGCAGCTGCAATTTCTTCAGCAGCATTGTGTACATGATTTATAGGAAAAGATTTGTTTGTTAATTGCAGCCATTTCTTGAGGGCCTGTTCGTATTGATAAATACAAAAAACACCTCCTAGGGTTCTGTCATCCTGTAGCATCACATGAAGAAATGTAAAGAGAAGGAAAGCGAGCGGGGGACGGGGGGAGTTATAAAAAGCAGAGTTGACTCAATATGGGATAAAAATGTTCCCAGCTGGGCAGGCCGTGCATAAACCTCTTTGGTAAGGACAGAGACTGTGCTCAGATATCAGTGAACTATTCCTCATAGTGAGAAAAGCCCATTTCTTTAACACACTGGAGCAACAATTCCCAAGCTGGCATCTTCCAGTTGTGGTGGACTACAACCCCATCATCCTGAGCTAACATGGCTGTGCTGACCAGGAATAATGGGAGCTGTAGTCCAACACATCTAGAGAGCAGTAGCATGGGCAAGGCTGCCCTTTAGCCTGCTGCCTTTTGACAAACAGATGCAGTGTAGGGTGGAACTGTGCAGAGAAGAGTGGGCATTCCCTGGGGCATGGATTAATTCTACAGGGGCACAGTAAATGGCTGCAATTGGCAGACTGTTGTAGGAAGGCTGGAAAACTCTACATACAGGGGACAAAGACCATTTCTGCACTAGACTGTTATAGCGCTATTATTCCACTTGCAACATCCTATGGAATCCTGGGGTTTGCAGTTTCAGGAGCGGCTGGCCGGCCCCTCCCGAAACTGCAAACCCCAGGATTCCATAGGATGTTGCAAGTGGAATAATAGCGCTATAGCAGTCTTGTGCGGAAATGGCCAAAGTCCCCAAGTGTCATGCACATATTTAGTCACAAGCCACTGGTCTCCCTGAATGCAGCCTTTTGCTTTCTCCACCATAAGTGAATAGCTGCTGTTTACTTCGTTAGAGAACTCTTCTGGACCCAGAACTCCTAGAATCCCTCAGCCAGCATAACCAGCATCTGTGCCGTTTGAGGGATTCTATGAGCTGTCAGTTTTTTAAAAAAGTATTTCAAGCTCTGCTGTTATAAGAAAAAAAATTCTGAGGGTAAGACTGCAATTGTTGTGGTGGTGGGGAACCTGTCCTAGATGCTCATATGTGAAGGCTTGCTTTCTGTTAAGAAGGCCCAGGAGTTGTATGTATGTCAAAAGGATTTCTGTATCTGAACTTATAGACCTACCCCTACCCCCATTTCCATCATAATTGACAAATGAGTGAAAGTGGGATGCAGGTAGTTAGATCTACATCAAGTTCAATGAAACTGGTACCTAGAACTAATTGGCATCTCAGATGTGCATTGTTAAAGGCAATGGCCAATGAAAAGATCACAGCACAGATGGGTTCTTTCTTCAGCTCAGCCTTGGAGGTGAACCCCCATACCAAAGACGTGTATTGCAAATCTGAACAGGACTGTTGGGTCATCCAACCCCCCTTGTACCTATCTCAGCCTCAGCACAGACTATTTTAGCTTATGTCGCACAAGGAAGTTAAGAAAGCAAGTGACCTGTCCCTGGTTGTCATGGAGTCTGTAACAAAGACTGGAACTAAAGTTCAGTCAGTTCAACATCAGTCCAAGATATCCACCTCAACACTATTCTCACTCTGGCACGTGAAGTGATCCTTAGGTTGTTCCAAAAGCGATATTGTTCTCTTAGACAGCACAGCAAACTCTCAAGAGCTGAGGGAGGATATCAGGGAAAAGAAAGCTGGAGGGAGTTGCTGGGGGAAAGAAAGAGAGGGAGTGGGAAGGTCCTCATTACTCCGGGCATGAGCTGCCTATAAAGATGCTCTGTCTTAGAGAGCCACTTCCCAGATACCAGCAGGGAAGGGCTGTGAGCCCAAACACAAGGGACTTTGTGTTGTCTGCCAACATGTCCGGCACTCAGTGCTTTCAGAGTCTGGCAAACTTCCTCTGCTGGGTATTTGCTTCCAGTCCCTCTGGCTCCTCTCCCTGTGGTCAGTCTTCTGTGGGCTCATGCACTAATTGACAGTTGGGCAGAGTGTTGTTTCCCCTGAGAACATAGCATAAACTCCACTGCAGTTGCTGGCAAAGGACAAGTCAATTGTGAGCAATGAGGCCTTCCTCTCTTGCTTTCCAATGAGGTGGGGTGCATTCCTCCCCCACCCACCACCATTAAACCCTCGTTGTAGTATCTCCCTGCCCCTTTTACCTGATGCCTGGTAAGCCTCATTGCCCAGCATGCCAAAAAAAAAGTCATCTTCCATCTTCCACTGCAATATTAGGGTATTTGCTGATGATGTTTTGTTAGTGCAATGGCAGCCAGCGTGGTATAGTGGTTGGAGTATTGGACTGGAACACAGAAGAGCTGGGTTCAGACCCTCACTTGACAATGAAGCTCACTGGATGAATTTGGGGCCAGACCCCAACCTATCCTGCAGCATTGTTGTGTGGATAAAAGTAGGGAAGAGGACCATGTTTGTTACTTTCAGCTTCTTGGAGGAAAGGTGGAATATGGAAGGAAGGAAGGAAGGAAGGAAGGAAGGAAGGAAGGAAGGAAGGAAGGAAGGAAGGGAGTTTTTTTCTTGAGTTTTTTTAATTAATTGTTTGCTATGAGCAGCAGTGCAAATATTCCTGGAGGTTCCAATTATGCTGTGGAATATTGCCTTTTGCTGAGCCCTTGGATACTAAAATGTATTTGGCCTCAAAAGTTGAAGAATTTCTACTTCTAGGAGGCTTGAAAGGAGAGGCTTGAGTGACCCATTCTGCCTCCTCTTCAGATGAATTGATAAGCTCTGGCAACTCATGAGATGATAAAAGATTTTTGACTTGGTTATCTTGCTCGTCTCTCTAGCATTCTGCAAGTCTCTTAGAAATCTTAAGAGCTAATTCAAGGGCTCTCTTGTTTGTTGAAGGATGACAGGCAAAAAGTCTCAAGAAGCAAAAAGAAGGGACTTCACTGAGGTTTCCTACCATTTAAGACTTGCGTTCTGGGTCCAGCTGTGTTTACAGCTGGGAGCCTTTGTTCTATTGCATCTTGCAAAGCATAAAACTAGACTTACGAGGATATGCAACCATAGCCAGGCAAGGTAGTTTCAAGGCATTTGGACGGCCGACTCTTGTCTGACCCTAAAATGGGAGCATCAGACTGTTCTATATTATCCTCATGGTGGGAGAAACCACATTGGTTTAACTTCAGCTTTCAAAGGCATGCAAATCTTTGAGGGCTGCCACTGACAATCTTTCTAAATATGCACATTGGATTATTCTAGCAAGACCACATTAGATTCAGAGTCTTGTTTGAACTGATGGAAGTGACAAGCCCAGCAAGCAAGCTTTGGGCTCTAGGAGGATTTGTTTCCACTTCTGGATTCTCCTATAGAGAAGCAGGTAATGCCGTTTTCCATCTATGTTCAGAGGCTTCCCTTCTCATGCCCAATGTTTTGCTTGCCTGCAGTGAAAGGATTCCCTTTCTTTGCTGTTGCCAGTTCCTTTTTGCATGTCCTGCATCCTTTTGCTTTGTGTTAACATTGCTGCTCTTCCACTAACAGGCTGTTCATGCTGTTGTCCGTCTTCAACCTTGGGAACATAGGAAGCAGCTCTATACAGTAGAGTCAGCCTTGCGTCCTGCTGTTCCCTTCTCACTTCTTCTGGTACAGAAGGGCAAGCGCTTTGGTCAGTTCTGGTTCACTGTTGCTTGTGAGCTTTCAAGTGTTGTCGTTTAAGGATCTCAGTATGTTTTAGCATGTTACAAGGAAGGTTAAGAGGTGACTTGGCTGTGATGATGGTGATAAGCAGAGCTTAGGAATGTTACTTTTATTGATTACAACTGTCAGAATCACCAAGCCAGTATAGCCACTGGCTGGGAGTTGAAGTTTAAAAGGTAAGTTTCCCAAAATAAGGGTATGAGACAACATCATTCTCTGGACTGACAATTCTATTACTAGGCGTCTGATCATAGCACCCCATTCTTCTAACCCCATGTCATAAGTTCAGGCTGGTTATCTGGGTACTATACCTTAAAGGTGCCAGATCCCATCTGATCTTGGGAGCTAAGCAAGGTCAGCTCTAGTTAGTACTTGGATGGGAGATCACCAGTGATTACCAGGTGCTATAGGGTATATTTCAGAGGAAGGAACTGGCAAAACTACCTCTGAGTATTCCTTGCCTAAGAAAACTCCATAGAATCCATGTGGTCACCATAAGTTGACAGGTGATTTGATGACACACATACACATACATCAAGCCCCTGAAGCTCATTGCTGTAAAAGGAGTCTTGTTTAGAAAGTCTGCTGCAGCTGAAAGAAGTCCAGGAAAGGTGTGCATTCCTGAAAATACCAAAACACTGGCCAGGTGAAAAACAGGGAGATTGACACGTTTGGCTTGTATTCCAATCCTGCAGGGTTATATTGTCAGGAATGTACCATTTGTGCTAAAATCCAGCAACTCAGTGTAGGCATGTGTCCAATTGTCCGGACCCAGGAGGTCCGTAATCCCAACAGGCAGGTGGACTGCTTCTTTACTGTGGTAGTTTTGCTGTCTAAATAAAATGGACTGCTTGCAGGGAATGATGAGCAGCTTTCTTGGGAAAGGAGTGCTGAAACAATGTGAGAGGGCTTACGTCAAATCACTTTTCTGCTAAAATGAAGAATTTTTCTGTTTTAAAGAAAGCTCAATAATTGTTTGGGGTTCATTCAAATTATGAGGGTGTGTACATACCTGAAAAGTCCATGATCACAAATGATCATACTTAAGATTAGCTGATGTATTCTCACTTGCCACCCAACCCCCTGATCTGAATGTTCCAGGGCTGAAAGCATAGCAACATGTACACCCTAAAACTTCTGCTGGAATGTGCTTCCTATTGTACTGGTGCTCTCTTCTGTAGTTCCACAATTAAACCCTTTCTGCACTTGTCTGTTCCCACTGGCTCATTCCTTATCGGTTGATTTTCTGACCTACAAAATCAAAGAAAAAGATGTGCCTGGGAACTCAAACTTGTCACCCTACTGGATTCTAAATACAATGGCCAGACTCTTGAATCTGCCTGGGTGGAAACATTGGATTAGTATTTTGCCGCCTAAACTATTGTTAGCATCTTTTTGATATGTTGAAAGGAGGTTGCAATTAGGCCATCTGAAGGGAGTAACAGGCAGTGCTGAATAACAAATAAGCTCAGGTTTTATTTTCTGGTTTATTTGCTTTTTCTTCCTCTGGAAAACAAAACTGGGGATTTTGCTTTGGCCACCACAAGGTGGTCCAGTAACACTTCTCATCTTACTCCTTCATGCTTTATTGTTGTCATTTTCTGTTAGTCTTGCTCCAGAAGAAGTAGAGTAAAAATAGAGAGGGAAAGTGTGTGTGTGTGTCTGTGTGTGTGAGAGAGAGAGGGGAGGGGGAGGGGGAGAGAATGGACTGGAAATAGAATAATTTAACAGCTTATGAAAGACATTTTTATAGAGTTAGTAGCTCTTAAGGCATTTTTCAACACTTTTGACACATCTCCTAAAATGCTACTGATTCTTTTGTCCCCATGAGATGAGACAGGATTCTCAAAAGCACAGCCAGCCTTTTTGTACTCATGAGTGCTCAATTCTACAACAAGAACAACAACAACAATTTTGTAGTGGTTGGCATATTAGACAAGGACTAAGAAGACTCTGGTTCAGATTCCAGTTTAGCCATGAACCTCCCTGGGTGACCCTGGGCCATTTGCTTCAGTATAGCCAGACAAGTCTAACTCACAGACCTGTGAAGATAAAATGGGACATGGGGAAAGCTAGGGTTGCTAGACTGAAAACTGTACCTTTAACGTTTGTGCAGAAGATGGCATTCCAGAAGGTGTTGTTTGTCCCACAACCAGCTAACAAGCAACACCTCCTGAAAGACCCTTTTCTATACAACTATTAAAGACAGAGGAACCCTCTACAGTTTTTACTCTGGCGACACTAGGAGTTGCTGGGGTATGATCCTGAGCTCTTTAGAAGAGGTTTGGGATAGAAATGAAATCTATAATCCATTGCTTCATCACAGTTCTTTGAAAGGGAAGAAATAGGGCTAATGGTTTGCATTTGATTGGAAGTACTTGACAGCCAGGATGGGGGGGGGAGGCCATATCTAGGGATGCTACAGGAAAGACTGGTGGAATTAGCAGAAGTCAGAGTTTCTTTACTGAAGGAGGGCCCTGGTTCTGATGAAAAAGAGAACGCCACAGATATTTATAGTCTGCTTTTCCTTCATCCTTCATTCAGTCTGCTGTCCCCATACAGCTGGTGGGTGGAGTTCCCCATATCAGAAAGCCACATTTCCAAGTAAGTGTGAGACCTTGGAAGAGATCACCTGGATGGAGGATGGTGGACTCTCCATCTTTGGCCACCTTTAAAGGGAGGTTGGATGGGCATTTTTCAGGAATGCTGTAGTTGTGTATTCGAGTGTGGCAGGGATTGGGACTAGATGGCCCTTGTGGCCTGTTCCAGCTCTAAGGTTATATGATTCTATGACCCTGAAGCATTCAGTTCACAAATTAAACCTGAAAGGGAGTGACCCAAGCCTCTTTCCTGCTTCTAAGCTCAGTCATTGCTGACTTTAAAAGGAAATTAGCCACTCAGGGCCACTCAGAAGCTGTGTTTGAAGAAGGCCATGTAGAACAATGCCTAGGAGACAAGCAGATATATGGATGCTGAGTGGAAGAAGAGTAAGAACAGAACTGAAGTGAGACTGGAAACAAAGGGAAAAGGGTAGCAGTGTGTGTGACCAGCAAACAACTGTTCCTGAGGGTACCAGCAGAAAAAGGATTTTATGCAGTAGAGGTAGGCAGTCTGTGTCCTTAGGGTTGCTATGATAGAAACCGGGAAGAAAGTGAGCAATATTCAGTGGAGGTGGTGGCGGAGAAGCAAGGTAGTCAGAATGTCTGAGTCCAGAAGATCTACAGAACAGAAAATACCAGAGAAGGAATTGGACTAAAAGCTTCTTGTGGCAGGAAATCCTGACAATCTTACACAGTCATATTGCAGTGGGGGGTTATGCAATCAACTTAACATGCTACTGATCTTCACATTCTTGGACCCTTTGACCTCCAGATTCTCCGGCTTAATGATGGATATTTCTGCCTTTCTGTTTACTGTGTGATTGGCATAAATGTGAAAGGCCAGTTATGTCTTCATTATTTTTTTAGCGTTGCTCATGGCTGAAGGCAATTAGTGCATCTATATTGGTTGGTACACTCTGTGCAAGGAGAACAACACTAGAGTCTCTCTGAGAAACACCAGCAGGTGGAAGAGTAGGAAACTGGCCAACCCTTGGCTGCTCCATAGCTGTGCCATTGGACAAGGTGACTTGTGGAAGCATAAAAGAGGAGTCCCCATGATTCAGAAGGGATCAGATGACCACTTATATTATCTCTTGCTCAGAGCTTGGATAAGGTATACCCAGCACTGTCCATACTGGCTAGGGTATTCTAGGAACTATAACCTGAAGAAGTAATTTTTCCAAGCTATTTCCTCAGTCCTTGCTTTTACCAAACCAGAATCAACAGTATAGATTATATTGCCCATGCAGTTACCAGCAGAAGAGTACATGTGATGGTCAACAGTTTCCAGCAGGATCTGGTATGATTCTGTTTGAAAATAGTTGGATAAAGATGGCTTTTTATACTTCTTTTTTATCGTCCTTATCCTACATCAGCTGCTTAGTTACAAATGCATAACTAAGTAATGCCCCCTGGCCCAACCTCCCCACAAGTCATACCAGCAGCCACATCAGGCAAAAGCTACCGATCACGTCACAAGGAAATGACGTTTCTAGCCCACTGCTGCCAGTGAGTGAGGCTGTGAGAAGGAATTGTGACTGAAGTCCTGCTTCCAGCTGTTGAACCTTGCTCACTGGTGAGAGCAAGGTGGAAATGTAATCCTCCTTGAGCCCCAGTTGGCAGGTGAACAGACCTTCTTTGGCTGATGTGGCTGCTGGCTGTTAAGGTGGGCTTGGAAAGGCATTTACAAGTGTGGCAATAATGCCATGATCATGGCTACATGGGGTTATTGAAGTGTCTACAAATCCCTAAGTCTTGGTTATGAACGTGTAACTGCAATACAGAATGCTAGCCATTATTTATTTCAATTTGTTTATCCTATTTATTGCACTTGTAACTGAAGATCTCTGGAGAGTGTACAGGAAATTAAAAACATAAAATATAATCAATAAGCAGTGATGAAAACTGCACATCATAAAAGCAAATTTAAGCCAGCAGCACAGTGTAAAAACAGTGCAGCTGTGGAAATATAGACAAAGAGCAAATCTAGCTAATAACCTCTTGATTGTGGTAGCTAAAATTTTATATTTAGGACTTGAATATACACAATAGTTCCTGTGTTTTTTTTTTCCCTAGGCTTTACATGTTCTGTTCTAAGACCTTGAATTTTTTTAAAAAAAACTGGGGCAAATATTTGATTGACTGACATTTCTTTCCTGAAACAGCATCATTAAAGAGACCGGCCTCTGCAGATTTGAACTCCACGCTTTGACCTACTGCTTGTCTGGAAACTAAGTGTCTGAAAGCTCAGCTGCTTGTCGGAAGGTTAAGTGTTTGCTCGCTTCAGAGTGCAGAGATGAATTCCACAGAGATCCCCATTCAAACAGAGATGGTAGAACTGGTGCCGAATGGAAAACACTCAGTGCTAAATGCTTCTTCCAGTCCATCTGTGGGAAATGACAGGTAAGCTGGTACAGGCCCAGAAGCCCTGGACTGTCTGACTAAGAGCCAGATTGCTGGACTGCAATTTAATAGATCTCCTTGATACAATATTCTCTTCCTTTTGAAGAGAATGTGGGATTACAACCACATTTATATCTGAGCTATAGGTTGGAAAGTGTAGTTTCTTTGGATTATAAATCCCAGAATCTCTCAGGCAGCAACTAGGCTAGTAGAGGGGATTCTGGAAGTTGCAGTCCAAAAAAAAAAATCTGAATGACTGTTCCAGAATCATACCTTAACCCAAAATTGCTTGTCTGATATCTTTTATATGGATGTGGGCAACTGTGGAAGGCCAGGGGGTCACATTATCTTTCGCCATTTTTGGCTAAGGAAGCTGCCATAACGTACAGAAGAAGTGGTTCAACCCATCCACATAGTCATTAATTCCCGTCCCATAAACCTGAGTTGTTAATAAGGAAATTTTAAAATGAGGCCACTCACTTTGCCAGAAGTTATCCTTCCTTATGGTCTTTTTTCAGATTTGATGAGAACCAGCCAGAGATGGAGGAGTTCCTTCCTCATGGAGCTGAGAAAAAACAGACTCACTTCACAGATGTAAGTTTTGATGCATACAGAATGGTTTTGGCTTAGATATTTATCAAGAAATGTCTGTACATTGTAGAACAGGGCTGGGAAAATGGCGATCCACAGACTACCTGTGCCCCCTAAACCTCACTTGAAACCCATCAGATGTCCTCAGAAGCCTTCCAACCTTCCAGGTTTCTGAAAGAAAATTTAGTTGGATTTTTCAGGTAATTTTCTTCTTGCAAACCACACCAAATCACCAAAAACTGCCTGCAAACATAGCAATTGCCTTTTTTAACTCCCCAGAACCCTCAAATTCTCTGGAATCTTCATATTTGGCTGTGAATTAGCCAAAAATGTTGGCTGGAAGTGACACAAAGTCACTGTTGGTGAGCCCAGAGGTGTCAGCGTAACCTGTGGGTAGTGAGCGTGGAAGCAAAAATTGGTCATCATCTCATTTGCAATTGCCCATGCCTGATACAGAGAATTGTGATTGTTTTGGCTGGGCAACTGGCAAAAGAGCAGTCAAAGTCAATATAGGGCTTTTTCGCACTTTGGGAAGAAAACGGGGCAGTCTGTTACTCACCAGACTGGCGCACTCCCTCCAGTGATCCACACTGATCCGGAGCAGTGCGTGCCCGCGCTACACACTGCTCCGGGGACAAAAATGGAGGCTTCTGGTTGGTGGAGACTCTCCACCAACCGGAGAAGCTCGCCAGCCAGAAGCCCGCACCCGGAAGATCTGTAGCCTCGCGCTGGTGCAAGCCTGCAGATCTACACAGGAGTGCAGTGACAGAGTGGGGTGCACCGGCCTATTGAAAGACCTGTTTTAAGCGGTCTTTCAATAGCATGGCAAACCACCAGTTCTGGTAGTTCCGGAGCAAGCTGAAGTCTGAAACTACAGAAAGTAGTCCGGACCCAGTTCGCCCCCAAGTGCAAATGTCCTCGCTGGAGGATGCGCTGCCCTGTTTTAAAAACAAAGTGCGGAAAAGGCCATAGATTCTGCAAACTGATTGGACAGTTGCGATATAAATCCAGAAAGAAGTCTACCATCATTTGCTACCTTCTAGTATAGAAACAGGCAGCCTCAGGACCAGGTGAAGACTAATTTTTGAAAGGGGTGAGTGCCTTTTCCCTGCTGTCTTCAATTTAGAGACAAGGGTAGAGCAATGGAAGGGACAGTGGTTTTGACAATGGCACTTAAGCTGTAGCAAAATGGTATTCTAGGAACAGTCTGTTGCAGTGATGTAGGCTTGAGTTGATAGACTCGGACTCAAATCAGAGTTAAATCACTTCAGTGACTTGACTTAGACTCGACTTGGCCCTAAATGATGCACTGGCTCGATTCGAGACTTGTATATTTTTAATGACTGACTTGCTGCCCTTGATTCAGTAACATAACACATTCATCCAGAAACCTTACAACTTTGAACGATGCTTCTATTCCTTTTTGCCTAATGCTCACATGACAAGCTATCTCAAGCCCAAAGTGTGGGCGCATTTCAGAGGGGAGCAGCAAATGGGTTAGGCAATGGGCTTGAGGCAGGCTTGAGGTCTGTTCAGCAGCCTATCCCCACTGCATATTGGAGGAGCCTTCTAAAATGTTTCCTAAGGACAGAAAAGACTTGCCCCCAGAGTGCAGAGCACAGTTTCTCAGAGGGGAACAGCAAATGTGTTAGGCAACAGACTTGAGGAGGTAGGATCCTCCCTTCTAAAGCTTTTGAAGCTTCAGTAATGGAGAGTAAGAAGGCTCCTACTCCTTGCTTCTGAAAAATCCTCCAGCTTTGGAAATGGGAAGTAAGAAGGGTCCTATTCCCCACTTCCAAAGCTTCAGATGGCAAACTTGCAAATGTGGAGGGCAAACTCTGCTTAAATTATTAACACTGACTTTATTTGACTTTGTCCAGACATTCTGGAATATAGGTTGGGATATAATGTTGGTTCCAAGACTTGAGACTTGACTTGAGACTTGGAGTGAAAGACTTAAATACATCACTGGTGTATTGTTGTTGCCATTGTTGTTGCTGCTGTATGCCTTCAAGTCATTTTTTACTTTCGACAGCCGTGAGGCTAATGCTAATGTCTGTTCCTGCAATGCATATAGACTCTTTCCCACAAATGGACTCTCAATCTCTCTCTTCCCTTACAGTTTGAAGGAAAGACCTCTTTTGGGATGTCTGTCTTCAATCTCAGCAATGCTATTATGGGCAGCGGGATCCTTGGTTTAGCCTATGCCATGGCCAACACTGGTATCCTCCTTTTTCTGTAAGTCTTGCTCCCAGTATCAGAAGAGCTTAATACATCTAGGCAATTTAGCTAAATATCTTGTCCTACTCTAAATGCCCCATTTTCAGATTGTTTTCAAGTTAATGCATTGCCTAATAAAACAGGGACCAATTTCACTGTTTTGATGCCTTGTTAGTGCTGTTTTAGATAAATGCTATACAGTTCCTCCTGACTGTATTCCTGACCTCTGCTTTGATGGAGACTTTTGGTTACCCTGACTTCACACATGGTGGTGATAGCACAGAAGCTCTCCCTGCAATGAGGCCAAGCTGTGTAGCAAATTGTTTTTTTGTGATATATGAGAACTATAAATTATGTTTCTTCATCATCATTATCACCACCACCACCACACCCCCCCCTCACTGTGAACTTATTCATATAGCACCATCAAGTGGCATCCACTTTCTTGTTGTCATTTGACATCAAGTTGACTTCAACTATATATGAATATGAATGAGATACATCCAAGAGTGCTGTTCATCAATAGTCCTGCTCAGGTCTTGGAAGCTCAGTTCTGTGGCTTCCTTGATTGTAATGTAGTCTTCCTTCTTTCCTTCCAGTCTACCAAACATTGCCATCTTTTCCAATGAGAATTTCTATTCCTCAGTTCAGTCCTTAATTAAAATTGAGACTGTAATCAAGCAGAAAAAGACAGCTATTGAGGACTTAGACAAGATTTCCAAGTGCAAAAATATATCATTAAATATATCATTAGATAAGTCAGAACCATTCACGACATAGCATTTCTAGTTTCTAAGTAAAAGCTGGACAGTGAGGAAGGTTGAAAGACAGAGGGGAAAAAATAATTTGGAATCAGCCAAATAATTGGCCCTAGACCAAATGAAGCCTCAACTTTCACTAGAAGCCAAAATTACTAAAGTGAGGACACATCGTGAGATGACATGACTCATTGGAAAAGAGGATAATGTTTGGCAGTGGAAGGTAGCAGGAAAAGGAGGAGACCCCATTGCAAGTGGGTTGATTCAGTCAAGGCCAACACAGCCATGAGTTTAAAAGTCCTGAGCAGGGCAGCTGATGACTGGGATAGGGGACACTTGGAGGTTTCCTATCTGTAGGGTTGTCGTAAGTGGAAGCTTATTTGATAGTAAGTCACCACAATGATTTTATTTATATTCCACCTTTCCTCAAATGTGAGATACAAGGCCACCCTCAATGTTGATTAATAACAATACACCCCTACAAAACAACCTTCATAATAAAAACAAGGTAAAAACAAGCTATCCTATTAAGTCAGCACATATTTAAAACAGTTTAGGAGTTTTTTGAAATGGAACAATGAGAATAAAAGTACAGCACTACCAATTAAAAGGATTTCTGGAGAAACCAGTTAATAGTCAAAGGCTTATCTAAATAAATAAGTCTTTACCTTTTAGGTGAAGGAGAGTAGAGAGTGGCCAGTCTAGCTTCCTGTGGAAGGGAGTCACGCAGCCTGGCAACAGCCACTGAGGAGGCCCCCTGGTCTCTACCAAACCCTCCAACTGTCCTGATTGTCAGGGGCAGGCCCAGATAATCCTCTGCCACCCCACTTTTTCAGCTGCCTTGAAAATGTCCCAGTTTCTCTCTACTGCTCTCACTTTTCCCCTTTGTCCTCAGCTTACTTTAACTGCTGTGCGATCAGTTCAAAGTGCAAAAGTAGTTTGCACTCAATTAACTCAGTAGGGAGAAGAGGAAGGAGTTGGATCTTGCCCTTTGCAGTAGGCTTTGGCTAAAGCAAGTTACTGCAACCTCTCTGATGTTGATCAGTTTTCCTGGTTTTCCTCTGAAATGTTGGAGGCTATGATGTTGTCACCAGATATGCCTGACCAAATGTGCTAAGGGAGTTGCTTAACTTACCTCTCATTAGATAAATTGCTTTTACTCCCAGCCAGTGAACAAACACTACTATATCTCACAGGGAGAGTGGATTGCAAGCAGTAGGATATGTATACTAGAAAACTATAGCAGTCTGAGACCCTTTTAGGTCTCATGGGTCCATCTTTTGGAATTCTGGGATTTGTCTGCTGGAGGGTTCTGGTGCACTTTCCTGAGCTACAGCAGTGAAATACTTTAGCAGAGAATTCTGATTATTTTCCTAAACTACAAATCCCAGGATTTCACAGCATGAAGCCAGAAGTGTTTAAGTAGTGTAGACAGAAGACTTTGTCTCCTCCCCCTTTTTTTTTTTGGCAGAAAACCCCTCACTCACTTCAGGCATATGCCTCCTCTCTCTTCCCCTTGCATGTTGCATGTCAGATGGTATAATCAAAAGACCGATAGTGTAAACTCCGTTTTAAGATTAAAATTAAAAAATATTTTAGAAAATACTGATTTTGTTTTAAAAAAAATTTGCTTTCTTTGTAAATTGAAAGACAGTACAAAAGTGTTAGATATTCAAAGAAGAAAGGAACAGTTTTCTAATGTAGTTTAATGGCCTCATTATAGTCAAACTAGAGGTTTTTACTAGTGAGTACTCATTTCAATTGTGTTAGGTCTTAGTTGGGTTCGGTCTTAGTAGTTGCTATCATAGTCACACAGGGATGAGCAGTTTGTATACATATACACAGGGAGAGGGGAATACAATTCACACATGTTGATTATGTCCCTGCACTCTCTTTTGATCTGTGAGGAGGGATACTGGATAATCCTATTGTTAGTCCCAATTAACTTTGTAAGTAATTGACATTTCACAGATGAACACCAGGACAGGTGTGGCCAAACAACATCAGAGTCAAAATGAGAAAAGTTGTTAATGAGGATGCACACACAAGTAGGAGGGGCTGCAGCAGTTTATTGTTGCCTGAACTTTGTGGGAAGGGCAAGATTCTGTCTCCTCCTTTCCTCTCCTTCCTGCTTAGTTCATAGTATGCAACTGAGTGGGACAAAAAAGGTTTAATGGAGACAGTACCTACCAAATTGGGACATTTGGAAGGCATGAAATCAGCACTTTCCTAAATTTCATGGATTCAGTGGATCTGTTCTCTTTTGACCTAACAAGAGGATTGTAGGTATGGTTAACTAAAAAACACAATTCAGAGATTTGTGCCAATGGCACAAAACTGGAAAATGAAGACCAGGATGTGGTTTAGCCTTCTTGAGGTCATAGACTCTGAGATTACATTCACTGAGCAGAAAAGGTGGGCTGAATGTTTCTGCTCATTGGCAAGAGTGTCCCCTGAGACAGAAAACAACTCTGCTGTGTTCACAGTGAGCTTGAGAAGGAAGAGACAAAGGAAGTTTGTTAAGCTTCTACGGTGTGGGTAGTGGCAGGTGGGAGCTGGGGCAGGTTGGGGCCCCTGCCTAGAGACAAGCAGGACTGTAGTCTTATTGATGACTTGGGGAGCAGGCTGAGTCAGCAGCAATGTTTTCCTTGTTCCTTCCTTTTTTTCCTCTCTAACCACTGAGACATGCGAGGACAGGACTTGGACAACAGGGGAAAAAAGTGCCTTTCAGAGAAAGAATCAAGGTGGGAAACCAGTAACTAGAGAAAGGATTATTGGGAAATTGAAGGTAGAATATTGGGTCAGTGTACCGTTGGTGGGAAATAAAGGTTCTGGAGGAGCAGCATTCATTCTGGAGCCATCAAAATGCCCTCACAATAAGAGAAAAAGGTGCTCTGTGAGTGGAAAAGAACAGCAGGGAGAAATGTACAGAAGCAAAAAGTCTTTGCAGATGGCTCTCAGCCTTCTCTGGGACTGGGCAACACTGTGGCTTGTGTGTGGGTATGCCTTCTATATCTGTGTGTGTCAATGAAAAAAGAGGAAGGCCCTTTGTTGTGCAGTGAAGTGGCATAGGGTAGCACAACCTTGCTAAATGCTTACCTCCTTGAGCAAAAGGTCAATACATAATTTTGTTACCTGGGACCTGAAAAGCTGCTGGAGGGTAGGGCCCACTCCACCCATGACACCCATAAGACCTCTTGCCAGGTCTATTACACCTTTCAGTCTTTTATTTGGCAGCTCCATGTGTACTGCAGCCACCATCAGATGTTTGACTTTCCTCTAATTTGCTATCAATTTCTGTCTCCAACCCCACCCTGTTCTGGGATATGGCTACCATTGACAACTATACAAACAAAACAGCAGACAGAGGCAGCTGCCTCTAGCAGAAGCTGGGAGGAAGCAGTCTATTTGGGGGTCTTTTTGCTTTAAAAGCCTCAGTCAGTCCTAGAGAAGGGGCAAAGAAACCATCTCTGGGAACAGAGAGTTCAGCAGCATCTATCTGTTCCCTCATGCACCAGAGCAGACCCAGCAAATGTACATGCAAATTCTCAGGAGAATCCAAGGAAACTGAGGTACGCTTATTACACAGTGCTGGTGGGATAAGATTGGTGGCATAATAACAACAATTTGTACCTCTAAAAGAATGTGTATGTGCCACAATTTTAAAGTCACTTTCGCTGTACGTCTCACTTCCACCGTCAAAAATCTTTCTACCAGTTCTTTCCACCAATATGTCACTTATTAGCAATAGTAATTACTAAATGGAGACTTCTGTGTTTAGAAGCAATATGCTCCTAAATAGCACATTCTGGAGATGAACAAAGGAAATGCTATTGTCTTGCTGCCCTTCTTGTAATTTTTTTTCAGAAGTATTTGGACTACATGGACATGAGTGACTTGCCTGAGGCCACAAATTGAGTATAAGACAGAAATGGAAAGCAACTGAAAACAAAACCGTTCTTCCAAAAATATTAGTTCCTTCTTGACTCAAAGGGCAATATAGAAGAGTTTTAAATGATAATTGTTATACCAAGACACAATGCTATGCCAAATTCTGGCATGCAGCCTTAAGCATTGCAGCTTCACAAAATGCAAAATTAATTTCATGTAAGTTTAATATTATTCAAGGCCACAAAGTCTGGTGATGGCCAGTTGCATGGATGACTTTTAAAAAGAAAGATAAATTCGTAGAAGATATGTCTGCCACAGCTGTTTGTCTGAATTCAGAAGTAAGACCTTAGTTTTTGTTGTAATGGGAACATAACATATTGTTTTTAAACGTTTGGCTTCCATATTGGTGGAGCTGTGGGTCTGCAAGGACACTTCTAATGCATCCCTTCCCAATTGGGTGCTCTCCATGTTTACTTACCATAAATCCTATCATCCCCAGTGTAGGCTGTGCTGCTTGGCTGGTACTGGGAGTTGTAGTCCAATACACCTAGAGGAGTCTCAAGCAAAAAAGAAACAAACCCTAGTAAACCACAATCATTTATTTTCTCTTCACAGCTTCACTTCCTTCCCACCCTCCTACAGTAATTTCCTGCTGAGTATTTAGAGTTCATCCCACATTTTAACCTTTGGTTTCTATTTTGAACCTAAATAAATAAAATTGTTATATGCATTCTGCTCCTTCTCCTTGCCAGTTCCAAAGAAAACAAACTGGCTGAACCCTAAGCTCTGAAAAATCAAAGTCAGACAGGAAGGCTGTAAAACTCTCACAAAAGTTGTCAGGCTTTGAAACTGAGATTTGGTGAATTTTGGGAAGTGGGGAAGAGTTCTATAACTGTGAGACATTAACAAAGGACGCCTCCTTCCCTCCCCCGCTTGATTTTGCCATCTTAAAATTAGTGTGCATACACCAAGACCTTCTCTACCCATATCTATTTTAGGACAATCTCATTCATGCAATTTAGCAGTGGTAGCCACATGGGAAAGCCTTGTTCAAGTGAGTTGCAGTTATCTTGGCAATGATAGTGTGGCTATATGTGTGTCTATTGCTATGTGCAGAGATGTCACTAAGCACTTGGGATTTGGTCCATAGGATCCCAACCTGCATATTTTGCTTTTACTAATTTATGTCTACATTGTGCATGGAGAAGTAGATCTAGCAAACAGATTTGGGGGGCAAGGTCTAATGTGCTCATGCTTATCAACAGTCCTGGACACATGCAAAGATTCAGGCCAGATTCGTGTTTTGATGTGTTGCTGGAATTAACACTGGAATTAAGTGAGTATGTGAATAGATTCTTAATAGAAACAGGTTGCACTGGAGACCAGTTGACTCTGTTGAATTCAGGTGACATTAGGCTTTGTGATGTGTTTTCCATTGCACCTTTGGAACAGTTTTCAGGAGTGGCATCCCCAAAAGAAGCAAAGTAAACAGAACCAGAGGTCACTGTGTGTGGCAAAAAGTATGTAGGTTATCAGGCTTCCTGTTTGCGTTCTGCCACCCCAAGTGGAGTTCTACATTTTATTTCTGATCCTGCTTTAGTGTCTGCAGATTCTAAAAGTGATTTACAAATAAAATGAAACAATGAGAACCACAACTAATGTAACCAAACCAGAGAATCAGTAACCCCCAATTTTAGAAAAATGAGCTGCTTGGAGAGTGAAGCCCACTCAAAGGGGAAATTCACTGAGAAGAGCCCATGCCTTACTGTTTTCTGTCTCACTCCAGAAAATGGAGGTACTTTGAGTAGATCCTCCTTGGATAGTGGGAGGGCAGCATATGTGGTATTTGTGGTTCAAGAGCTTATAGCACAGGCAAAAGCCATCCCACAACTATGGAGAACAAAAACTGAAAAGCATTAGATCTTGTTGCCACAGATTCTCCTTTCTTTCCATTGAATTTATCCAGTAACGGTCCGTGTAGTTTATGATTCTGTACTTTTTCTTCTGCGTGGCCTCAGAGATTTCTGGGTTCCTGCATCTAGTGTCATTGATCTAGCACTGATCTCTTCTGTTCTTTTGCTTTCTCTACTATGTTCTACCATAAATCTGCATGTTTAAAAGGCTTAGGCAGAAGAGTGCTGAAGCCTAGTAGTGTTCGGTGGAACACAGCTCCTTGGTGATCGGCTCTGTCCTTCAGAAGCTGCCTGAGGCTGACTCTCTACACTCTCATTCTTCTGTCTGAGCTGTTTGGCAGCTAGAGAGAAGCCTGGTTTTGCATGCTGCATCCCTCCACCCTTCTGCCAGAAGCCTGGGGAGTAGATCAGTGCTCAGTTACCCTGAGGAGAGTTTTTGTTCTGTTGCTTGACTACACACAGGAAGGGTCAGCTGGGGACAGTGCTGAGACATCCAGTCTGTCTGTCCTCAACCTGTCAAGCCACAGTTCCATTAGCCAGGGCACAGCGTGCCTCATTCAAAACAAAAACTAGCATGGAACTTTTTCTGAGGTCTTTTGATGGCAAATAGCCTCATTAATCTCCCTTCCTCTGATGTCAGCTATTTTGAGGAGTTGCTCCTAATTATCAAATAGGACTGTCCTGGAAACTTGTTGGATATCCCTTATTTCAGAACATTCCTCAGATAGATCTACCTGTAAGAGTGTCCTCTCTTCTTGGCTTGACGGTTTAAAGTTACATCAGAAGTGGGCAAAGAGTGTTTCACCAGTGTGAAAACCCTTTAGCAAAACACGGCAGCCTGTCACTGAGATTATTGAATCTGTGCCACTATCTCCACCCACATAAGTACATGATGGGAAGGAAGCAAAGACAGAAGAAACAAGTGAAGCCTGAGGAAATGTGGACCACAGGGACAGAAATGATGAGAAAACATGAAAACATAATCTTAGGCCCTTTCCACACGGGGAAAAAAAAACGGCTTAGGGCGACTCATCCGGAGGTCGTCCACACTGTGGAGCGCGCTAGAGCGGTTTGAATAGTGGAGGTTCCACACCTCAAACCACGCTAGCGCAGCCGCAAGGGGTGGCGCGGCGCGTTTTTTAAAAACCACATTTTATGAGGTTTTTACGAAACGCGAGCGCGCTAACCCATTGCAGCGCCCCGTGTGAAACTGCAGGGACGCGCTAGCGCGTCCCTGCAGAGCTGCCCAGGGGTGGGCTTCCGGCTAGCGCGCTGCCCTGATTGGCGGAGCGCCGCCGGAAGTCGCCGGCTGCCATTTTGGGCACTGCCGAACACCGCCGAAACTCGCCAGCGTGTGGAGCGGCGAACGCGCGCTCCCCGCAGGGACGGAGCAACCCATTTTCAGGTAAGATCCGTCCCTGCGTGCGCTGCCCCGTTCCCCCATCCCCCGTGTGGAAAGAGCCTTAGATTCACAGCACTCAAAACAAACTCTGTAGTTTCCAAAATATCCTTTATTTTAGAGAGGTGCACAACTGCCAGGGGCTTGAGGACCTTCTGGTCATTCCCTTATGTTCCCTTTCAATTAGGGAGGAGTTTCTGTCCCAAAACAGTGAATACAACCTGCCCTAGTGGGGGAGGGGGGGTGCTACATTTTCAGGCATTTATACTTAGACAATGCTTGTCATTTTGCCACATTTTCAGGCATTTATACTTAGACAATGCTTGTCAGTTTGATGGAATAGGTCCTGGACTTTCAACATGGATGCTTTCCCTTTTTGAGAGGCTGCATGTCTGACCAGTACCAGAAAGCTGGGTTGTTGGCTCTAGAAGAGGAGGAAAGGCCCAGAGTTCCTCTGGAAGGCCAGGTTACTCAAGGGAATCAGAAGTTCCTTCTTCTGAGTGTAACTTGATTTCTCCCTTCATAACCGTTCTGGTTCTGGGATGGAAAACCAGGCACAAAAAGAATCCAGCATTTGTTGTCCAGTCTGGGGATATGTCTGCTTTGGATTTAGGCATTTGCTTGACTTCTCAATCAGCCTGTAAAGAACTAAAGAGAGCCCTGCACTAGAAGGCTAGCATAACCCAGAAATAGCGCTTGGAGTCGGTGACATTCTCCTGTGGTTTTCCTATTGTCCCATGACTTGATTCTGCTTCATGCAAGAATCTTTGTATCCTTGCATATAAAGAAAATAAAGCATGAATAAACTAAAGACTAAACCTAAATGGGTAGGAATCCTGTAACCTTGCTGAGGATAGGAAATGTGTAGGAATCCCGGAAACAACCCCCTCCATGTCCAGAACAAATCTTTCCGAAACATAATCTGCATGTAAACCAAACTTTAAATTCATTGGAGGTAACAAATTCAGATGCTGTGAAGGGGGAATGGGAATTCTGTGAGAGGTCAAACTAGAAACATGTATTCTGATACCTACGTGGTGGGTGCGTTGGATTTTGTTTCAAAATGGAAGATTCTCACCAGTAGCCATCCTTATCTTTGGGAACCTCTGTCACAGTATTAGCTTCTCCTAAGGAATCTGTCAGTAACATGAGGCAGGAATAACATGACCTCAGCTTGTGATGCAGGGGTAGGCAAAATATGGCCTACTGGACCTCAGAATGTGACCCCTGAAGACTCCATCCTCACCCAGTTTTTTGTCAGTTGTCAGGTGAAAATCATCCCCTAAATGACCACAAATGGAGCAGTTTACTTTCCCAATTCCTAGAATCCCCCAATCCTCTCAAAAAACTAAATAAAACAAACAAACAAACAAAAATGGACCAAAATGGCAGCCATAATGAGGCAACATAGTTGCCTGGCCCTGTTATATGGCATCTGTCTTGGACAGTTTCCTCCCTGACAATAACTGAAGCAATTTCATTGCTTCCCCCCCTCCTAAAATTTGTGGAAGGTTCTGGACAGATTTTCCCAGAAACTCTTTGTATGTGCCATATGCTATTTCCCCACCTGTTGGAAAAGTTTATGCTCTCTGTGTGCCTGACTAAACTAAGTCAATTCCCTGGAGATGAGTGATTTAGAAGGCATAGCAGTCTTTCCTTGGTTGCGAGAGACTGAAATTATTCCCAGGGAGATTGGAGTGGGAGACCTTAATAAATTACAATGTGACATGGATGAAACAGAAGTATGCATTCTCCAGACAGCATTGCTCCTATCAATCTGCTCTTCATGACCTTTTATGCACTAAGGGCTAAGCTTTTTCTGTCCTATATTATAACAAACTACACAGTAGTGTAACCAGGATAGGCTGAGAATGGCACCTGCCCCAGGTACAACCTGGAGAGGTAGAAACATGACCTTTAAAGGTCATGGAACATAGGATAAGATGTCACATCATTTAAATAACTGGGCTCTGTTTCTAAATCAGTTCTCCAAGTGCCATTATGTAGCCATAAAAGCAACAGTCATGCACAAGGGATATCAGCAAAGTCAAGGTAATCCTGACATTTGCGGAAATTAAAAAACAAAATATTTGGGAGAGGGAAGAAACTCTAACTCTCAAAACAATCCAGTTAAGACTGGGCAGCTTAGTGCTGCTAGTTTAAAGACTGGGCAGCTTAATGCTGCTAGTTCAGTGTGTGGGGGATGAGGGACTCAGAAAACTGTCTGAAAGAGAGAATGTAATGGACTGGCTGATGAAGGAGAACAGATGAAATGACACATAGATATAAGAAAAGATGGTGGGAAACAGTTCATTGTCTAGATCGGTCATTTTCTGGTTCATAGTGAGAAGCCATCTGAGATCCTTTATTGGGAGATGTATCTCCAGGACACAACTATGAGACATCTCCTGGAGCAACCTCTTCCCCCTAAAAAACATCTTCAGTGTGGCGGCCCCCCATGGCCATTGCTATGCCAGTGGAGAGTCAATGAGCAGCAGGGATGCATCTAGCCATACAGGCTTCCTCTGAGACCTAACAGAGGTCCCCAGGATGTGCTTGAAGGTGATGTCATTACTGTGCTGAACATATTGCTGCAGCCTGCTCACTCTCCTCTGATACAGAAATGGCTATCTTGGGAGAAGGGGCTGCCACTCTAAAAAGTTGGGATTGGGGGGTGTTTGATCATAGAATTATGGTAACAGAATTCCAATCTCTGCAACAACGAAAAAAGTGGGTTATGATGGCATATGTTGGACTTACACCATTGTAATTTACTAACAGTTTGCCAGCCACTACAGTATTGTTAAATGTGCGCAAGGACTGAAGTGACATCTACCCACAGAAATGGGTGGAGAAACCCATGGGTTTTCATGTAACTGGCATAAGATACTAGTGTATCCAGCACACGCTCCTTGAGAAGATCAAAATGGCTCAGTGATACCTGTTGTCTACTGAAACTTCAAAAGTTAGAGAGAAAGGGAAATGGAATGAGGTGAGTGGATGGAAAAGCAGAGGAGTGGTTGTTCTGTGCCTTCAGGTCAACTCCAATTTATGGTGACCCCATCCTATGGTTTTCATGCCAAGATTTCTTTCATCACCATTCTCTGAGATTGAGAGAATGTGATTTGCCCAAGGTCAGCCATAGAGTTTCCTTAACTGAGTGGGGATTCAATCTCTGGTCTTTTGGACTCCCAATCCAACAATTGAACAAAGCACTTGCCCATTCACCTGCTCTTCTGATACTCACACCCCTGCCTGCCAGGACCTAGCTCTTCACTCACCATGTTCAGTCTTTTGCTGAGAACAGGGAGCTTGCAAACACATGTAGAGACACGCACAATACAAAGACATATGTACTTGTTTAATGAAGGACCTCACTTTTGTTTTCAATTTGAACTAGTTAGCATTTTTAAGATGACAGGGGAAAAACCAGGTAATAGCTTGCTGGAAGGTTTGTTGGGAGCAATAGGCCAGGCAAAGTGTTCTCTCTCTCTGACAGCTTCTCAGGGACTGTAAGCTAAAAGTACATCCAGCCCTCCACTGTTGTAGTGAGGATGGAAAAGGTGGCCACATGAGTCCCCGACCAGCTCCTTCTATTGGTTAACACAACTTAGCAGGATTCAAACACCTTCTGAGCTGATTCATATTCCACATTTATCTCAGCCTGGTACTATTTTATTTCTTGTCTGTATTTAGGAACGTTTGCAAAAATTATCCTGAAAGGTACAAAGGCAACATTCAGAAGTCATCCTCATTTGCCATAGAACAAGATTGGGCAAAGTATGTTCTGAGCTGCATGTGACCTCCCCGGCACTTTTTGCAGCCTTCTAGGGTCCCACACCCTTCTTTCCCCCTGGCCAAAACAAGCATTTGTGTAGTGGTTTGAGTGTTACCCTAGAAATTTGGGAGACCAAGGTTCAAATCTCTCCTCAGCCACAGAAACCCAGTAGGTTACCTTGGGTAAGTCATACTCTCTCAGCCCCAGAGGAAGGCAATAGCAAATCTCCTCTAAGAAAAACATTCCAAGAAAACCCTATGATAAGGTTGCCAAAAGTCTGAGTCAACTGGAGATACGTAACAACTAGGGAGGAAAAACCCAAGCTTCTGAGGCATCATTATTGGCAATTTCACCATATTTTGCAACATTCCTCCCCCACACACGCACTCACTACTTTTTTATGCCTTTGTAGACCTTCCTGCAGCCTTTCTTCAAACCAGAAAGTGATTTGACGTTTTTCAGTTGAGTGTCTAAGGAGTAGGTCCCAACTGTGGCTTCCAAGATGTTATTGGACTACAACTTCCATAACAAGAGTTGCCTGTTTTGACTGGTTGGGGCATGAGTTGCAGTTTAACAACACCTAGGAACCCATGGGCTTGAATTGCTGGACACTCTATTAAAGAAAATTCATGAAAAGACTTAGCAGCTGAGTATGTTTCCAGCATAGTGGTGGTATCTGTGGTTCAGTTGCAGGAAGCAATAATTATTTTTATGGATTTTTTAATTTTTAATTTTTTTCCCCATTTTGTCTTCTACACAGCCATTAAAGGGATAGGAGCCCTCTCCTGTTTTCACTCTGACAACCCCAGCTGACAATGGCCATTTCTGCACGACACTCTTATAGTGCGATGATTCCACTTTCAACCTCCTATGGAATCCTGGGGTTTGCAGTTCCAGGAGGGGCCAGCCGGCCCCTCCTGGAACTGCAAACCCCAGGATTCCATAGGAGGTTGAAAGTGGAATCATCGCACTATAAGAGTTCGTACAGAAATGCTCAATGTCTCATTCCTGTTGTTGTTGTTGCTGTTGTTATGCTTTCAAGTTATTTCCGACTTATGGTGATCCTAGGGTTAACTTACTATGAGCTTTTCTTGGCAAGATTTATTCAGAGGGAGTTTGCCTTTACCTTTGCCTTCTTTTGATGCCAAGAGAGTGTGCATTGGTTTCTGTGGCTGAGCAGGGAGTTGAATCCTGATCTCCGGAGTCATAGCCCAGGGCTCAAACCACTACACCATGCTGGCTCTCTAACGTCTCCTTATCTTCCCCTATAATTGTAATCTCTCAGGAATTCAGAGTTGGAATGAAAATCTTTGTATTTTTGATCAAAAGCGCTGACATTTTAGCAATGTATTTTGATATGAATGCCATTTTTATTCTTCCATCTGCCTGGTCAGACAAAGGTTCTCTTTGCCTTCATCTCTATGTTTAGTGAGATCAAAGCTGGGGTTCAGGGAGTGCTTTGTAGTGTGGTGCTAGAAACCTAAGGCTGAGATGAACAGCTACAATGCTGGTCACTGTGAAAAGTTTCCATGGCAGCGCAGTCCATTTCTGGGCAGTTCAGTTCAGGCAGAAAACTCATGTGGTGACAACTATTTAATCCAAGTCCAATGGGGAAGAGTCAGTTTCCCCCACTTGATAAAGATAATGTATAGGTTAAGAAAAGGAAATCTCGATCGCCATCACCACTCTGGGGTGATCTGCCCTGCAGAAATTCCCCATCTGGAGAAACTGCTCTTCCAAACTCCACCCGTGATTCAGAAGGAGTCAGGAGAGTCCCCTATGTGCCCTGTTTCTTCTTGATTGGGAAAAGGATGCATCCTGCAGGAGAATCCTTCCTGTTATTTCCAGTTCCTGAGTGGAGATAAGATAGGAGGTTCCCCTAAGTGACGTTTTGTAATTTGCCCACCCCACATTTGTCCCAATGAGGAGTGGCAAAGCTACACTGTTTGAAGTACCAGATCTAGAAATGGTATGCCATCTGGCATTCAGGAAAGGATGCAGCATCTCTTTAAAAAGGCAGCTAGGACACTTTTGGACCTATAATGTCAATCACTTGGGGAACTAAATTGTTGCTATGGGCAACTCCTGAAGCAAAAGATTCAGTATGATCTGATTTGGAAGCACTGGTTGAATCTTGAATGACTCATAGACCAGAAAGAGAAGAGCTAATGCTGGGGGAGTGCCATTACAAGCTCAGCTGGACAGGGGTCTGATACCTTTAATGCTCCACAGCAGGGCTCAGCCCTCACTCAGAGGACATTCTGCTTCCTCCTGCTGCCAGAGCATGATGCTCCTTTTCCTCTGTGTGCGTGTGTGCACGCACAGTTCTTGCTCTATATTCTCCTGGCTTATGTCCCAATACGTTATCCCCTGGATAGAACGGCTCACCTCTCGCAAATGAATTGTTACGTAACAAAATGGTATTAGAGTGGTTAGCAATTGACAAGGGCCTCTTCCTTCAGGAGAGTCAATGCGTGATGGCAGTAGTTCCAATAACACGTTAATGCTCTTGCTGAGCTGTGTCTTCTTCTCCCCCTACCCTGGTTTGTGAGCTTACACAGTATCAAGAAGGAATAGTAAACAACAGTACCAGATGGCAAAGCCTCAACATACATTTTTTTTAAAAAAAATAATAACTCCACATTTGTTTTTCATCTGTTGTGTGCAATCTAGGTTCTGCTTCTGCTGTGGGAATATATCTTTTTTTTTTCAGCCACTACAGAGAGGGTTGTTTTATTCCTAGGGAAAATGTGACTCCTTCCTCTAAACCAGGAGTGGAGACAGTGCAGCCTTGGGCCACATGGGGTCCCCAAAGCTTCCAATCCCCAGGAATTAAAATTGATCAACAGGAAAATATGGTTAAAAAATGAAAAATCCACTCAGTATTTACATGGAAAAAAAATGAAAACATGGAAATAAACACTCTCCTTGCCTCCACCTTCCAAAAACTGTAGGAATTGACCATATTCCAGCCAGTCCCCAGAACCAAGATTGCAATTGCATGACTTCCAGTCACTCCAGGAAGTAACTGTGTGGCCCATGCAGGGGATGCCCTCACTGCTTCCCTAGACCAACTTCTTGCCATGTCTTCCTGATATGTTGAGCTATAATTGTACATCTCAGTGTACCCAGTCAGCATGGCCTTGCCAGCTGAGGATGATGGAGGTTATAATCCCACATAGCTGGAGGCTGGTGTCAATTGGGCAGCGCTGCCTGGATTGTGCAGGAGCAGCAGTGGTGATTGCTCTTTGGAGTGTGGTTCCCCAGGTGTAACAGACAGCCACTGGACGTGACTCATCCTACGATTTATAACAAGTGACGTCACTCCCTCATCCCCATGTTGCCAGTATGTTGCGAACCTTTTGTGCATTCAGCTTCCCACATGAATTCAAGAAACTTTCAAACCTTACAAAGTAGCTTTGCTCTTTGAAGTATTAAAATCTACTTAGCTTTATTGTAATTGTGTGTGGTTGTAGTTTAATTTTTTAAAAATTTGTTTTGTATATATGTATTGTTCATTCTTAATAAAGCTTATTATAAAAAAAAAACCTGTTCCATTCCTGCACACATCTACCCACTAAAAACAACAACTAAGACCAGCATCACGCTACATTTGATCTTAGCCCAAAGGTCAAGAATCAAACTGTCTCCCTACAAAAAGGCTGTCGCTGCCATAGCCACCAATTGCTAGTTCAGTGTGACCTAAATGAGTGCCCCTCCAGAGGTTTTTGCCTTTCTGTTAGCCACAAAGAAGGCTAAGTGATGAGAATTGTAGTCCAGACCAGGGTGGGAAAGGCTGCTTTAGCTCATGTGAATGTGATAGGTAACATCCTTGGTATCGAAAGCAACTTGTGGGAGTATTAAACCAAGGCAAATGTGTCATTGGCACGTGTATCCACTAGGCCTGCAGAAAGCTCTCAGAAGACAATGCCCACAGGTTCTAGAGTTGTCCAGGCATCCTGCATTCAAAGTGTTCAAAGTTCCCTCTTCATTCTGTTGGTTGGGATCAAAAGCTTGGAAACTTCAGCTCTGGTCTGAATGGCTCCCTAACTGACAATCTCCTCTTTTCCTTCTAGATTCCTTTTGACTGCTGTAGCTCTGTTGTCCAGTTATTCCATCCACTTGCTGCTCAAATCCTCAGGGATTGTTGGTAAGTATTGCAAACCTGCATTAAAAGCCATGCTTGATCTAGCCCCATCTCACATTTTTCCCAAGGCATAGTCTCAAGGCATCTCTCACAACTATCTTGCTGATGGTAAGCAGGCCTGACTTGGACCATATCCTCACTAGACTGTTATAGTGCTATTATTCCACTTTCAACATCCTATGGAATCCTGAGGTTTGCAGTTTGCCTTTGAGGCCCCTCGCTAAACTGCAAACCCCAGGATTCCATAGGATGTTGAAACTGGAATAATAGCTAAAGAAATTAAAATTTTGAAAGATCAGTTAGTAAATCTTTTAGACAAGCAGGAAAGATAAAGAGAAAAGGATAATCAATGAAATTAAAATTGGAGAAGAAATTGTCACTCAACAAGAAAAGATCAAAGTAGCCTTTTACGAATATTATTCCAAATTATATACTAGAGATCAATGACAAGACATGAACCTACAAAAAACTGGAGATTATCTGTAAGAAACGAATATAATACAAATGTCAGAATTACAAAAAGATCAGCTAAATCAACCCATCTCAACTGAAGAGGCTATAAAATGGGCCAAACCAGGGAGAGTTCCTGGACCTGATGGATTCCCAGCCGCCTTTTATAAAACCTTGGAGAAGGAGCTTTTATTGCCATTTCATGAACTCTTAAATCAAGCAGCAAATGGTGAGATACCTCAGTCTTGAAGAATGGCTAATATCTCATTAATCCTCAAAGAAGGAAAGAACACAACACATCTACAAACTTATAGACCGATTTCATTATTAGATCAGGACTATAAGTTTTTCACTTCAGTTCTGGTAGAAAGATTAAAGAAAATACTTGTTCATTGGATTAATAGAGACCAATCAGGAATTTTACCAGGGCGTCATTTGAAAGATAATGTTCGCAGTCTGATTAATATAATTCAATATTATCAATCGCATAAAGAAAAAAAAGAGGCTTTGATATTCCTGGATGCTGAAAAAGCATTCGATAACATCTCTTGGGAATTTTTCTTTCAAGTACTCCAGAAGATGAATGTCAGAGATAATTTTTTAAAATGGATTAAAACAATCTATCGAGAATAAGATGTTACTGCAGGTTCTAGGCCGCCTTGGCGATAGCATAAAGATATCCTTTTGATATCAATAATTCAGCTTTCTTCCACCACCCCTCTCCACGTGTTTGTGAGGCCCCCGGACAAGCACGAAACTAGGCTGGGCAACTGATTGCTGCAATATTCCTAAACAATACAGGCAAGCCAGAAATAGCCAGATCTCTGCTTCAGGAGACCTCCCAGCAAACACCCTATTATGTATGCACGCCACTTACAAAGAACTCCCTGCCCCGAGCAGGTAACTTGACTAGCTGAACTATCAACTGTCCAGCATCGCACATTTGCATACTGGCTATTCCTTTGTCAATTCGGACCTAACTCAATCATGTTAAATTTTGACCTTTCTGAGGCTTTGTCTCGCCCCCGAAATCCATTGTTCTCACTGAGTATGGCATAGCCTGCAGTCACACTTCTCCCTATAAAAACCCTTGATTCTGAGACCCTCCTCGGATTGCTCCCGAGTTCCAGACCGCCTTGCTGCCGCTTTGCCTGGCGAGCCTCCCCTCAGCTCCATGTGCTGAGCCACATGGAACCCCAGCATCGCTCTCTATTCTCCTGGACTTCAGGACAGGTTCCGTATCACCCAAACCAACTATCCCTCTGAAAAATCCCTCTATCCCATTCCCACCTTTATTTTCTATAGTTATCTGAGTGAGTGAGTTGCATACACTGTTTGGCTGTATTTTAATAAAGATCTCAAATATTCTTTCAAAATGGTTTGCTTCTTTACTGGCCTGACCCCGTAGACATTGGGTTAAAGATCCTGCTAAGGTACCCTGCCTCCCGTAACGCTAAAGCAGTGCTCAGAGCTAATTTCCTCCACCTATAGTTGAGCACATTTTGGTGTCCCTCACGGGACCCCCAGTAAACAGGGTAACAAAGAAGCATATATAGTGGTCAACTCAGAAAAAACTAAGTCAGTCCAGGTTGAAAAAGGAACAAGGCAAGGTTGCCCACTCTCACCACTTCTTTTCTAATTGTGATGGAAATTCTTAACAACATGATAAGAAGTGATGAAGGTATAAAAAGGATTAAAAATTAGAGATGTAACATTCAAACTCTAGGCTTATGCAGACGAACTTGTTTTAATCTTTGAAGATCCTACTCATTCTATAAACAAACGTATTGGGATTCTGGGAGAATTTGGTCAGATGGCAGGGTATACAGTTAATCAAAAGAAAACTATAATATTGACAATGAATTTATCTAAGAATGGGGAAGAAGAATTAACACTTAAAACAAAATTTAAAATCCAAAAGAAAGTCAGATATGTAGGCATCTGGCTTTTTAAGAATAATAAGGATGTCTTAGATGATAATTATTTTAAAATCTGGATCGAAATCAGGAAAGAACTGATATCTTGGAATAAACTTAAATTATCTTTGTTAGAGAAAATTGCGGCTGTAAAAATGAATATATTACCAAAAATGAATTTTCTTTTTCAAAGCATTCCTATTATAACTCAATGAGACACTTTTAATCAACAAAAAAAGATTTAAGAAAATTTATTTGGGCTGGAAAAAAAGCCGAGAATAAAGTTGAGTACAATGGCAGATCTTAGAGTGGGAGGGGCTTGAGCTTTCCGGATCTTCAAATCTATGCCCATGTTAATCCTTTAACATGGATAACTGATTGGATCTTGTTAGAAAATAAAAGACTGCTTCTTTTGGAGGGAGCAGATCTGACTCGAGGGTGGCATTTTTATTTATGATATTTTAAGAAACAGTCAGGTAAAGATTTCTGTAAACATCCAATAAGAAACCCTTTATTTAAAATTTGGACCAAATATAAATATTGGTTGTGCCCACAATTACCGTTATGTGTGTCCCCGCAAGAAGCCTTTTTTAAACTTTTGAATAATTCCCAAACAGATTAGCGGGCCTATTATAATCTACTGAAATTCCAAAATAATGTTCCGATTATTAAATCTAGAGAAGAATTGTATATTGAAGGGATGAACTGTTCTTGATTTTTATATACGCAACTCTATTATAAACTAGCCATGAAAGAAGAACATTTAAGGAACCTCTCTTCTGAATTAGATGTCATTTTGAAAGCTGGTAAAAAGCATCTGATAGCAAAATGTTATAAACTTCTGTTAAAATGGGAATTAGAACAAGAGACTATCAAAAGTTGTATGATCAAATGGGCTCAAGATATTGGTTACCCTCTACAAATAGATGGTTGGATACAGACTTGGAAGGATTTAAATTTTACAGCTTGCCAATCACTCAAAGAAAACTATTATAAGATGCTTTATAGATGGCATCTAACTCCACTTAAATTGGCAAAAATCTATAAGGGAGGCAACGAAAAATGCTGGAAGTGTAAAGTAGAAAGAAGGTCACTCTACCATTGTTGGTGGAATTGTAGAAAGGCAAAAAAAAAAAAAATGGAAGAATATCCATTTAGAAATTACCAAGATTATAAAGAAAAATTTTCCTGTGAAACCAGAATTATATTTATTGAATATGTTCAGTTCGGTAAATGACACAAAAAAATGATACTCAATTTAATAACCAAGGCTAGAATTCTTTATGCTAAAAATTGGAAGAATGAAGAGATCCCCAGTATAGATTTGTGGCTCATAGATATCTATGAAATATTAGAACTGGATAAATTAACGATGTTGTTAAATGATAAATTGTTGGATAATTTTAAAAAGGACTGGGAAGAGCTAATTATGTATTTGGTCAAAAATGGGGAGATGCTTCAGTGATAGTTTATAGAGATTGACTTGGACTGAATATACATTTGTTATTGTGCTTGCTTTACCTGTCTCCTATGAAGACAGGTAACATACCTTTGATATGTTTTGCTTCTCTCTATCATTAACTTTTTAATAACTGTTTTTTCTAAGTGTTAACCTTCTAATAATTGTGACAACTGTAAACCAAGAATAGCTTGTATATAAAATAAAAATTCCAAAAAAAAAGAAAGAAAGTAAGAAAATAAGTAAGTGGAATAATAGCATTATAACAGTCTAGTGTGGAAATGGCCTTGGTCAGATTTGGATGGGAGGCTATCTGGGAATTCCCCGTATGCTATCTTGAGTGCCATGAAGGAACAAGCCGGATAGACAAGACAAGTAAAATTGTGGGGTTTTGCACTGTGGGCTTTTTCATCTTTGACCCTCAGTGAATTCCTGCAGTTTGTGATCAGAGGAGTATTGCCCTTCCAGTAATATCTCAAATACAAGTGCTAGAGTTACTCTGCAACAATAATAGACAAAAATGGATCCTACAGTGCCTAAGAGCAGGTGCTTCCTTCTATATTATTTAGCAATGGGGATGTTGCAGTGATCCTTGATTGACTTTTTGGGGCAATGCAGAATTATGGCTGCTGATAGTTAATTCACTGTAGAAGTACTTGATTTTCTAAAGTCCCCTTCTAATAATCAGTTTAATTCTTGCTGTGTTGCCTGAGAATTTTCCCCGAGAGCGATGTGCTTGTACAAATATGAGTCAGTTACCCTTTCTGTCTCTGTTTTGTCCTTGTTTGTTAAATTTTGGTGTTGTGTAGGAATCCGAGCCTATGAACAGTTGGGCTACAGGGCATTTGGAACTCCAGGGAAATTAGCAGCTGCTGTTGCTATAACACTACAGAATATTGGAGGTAAGAAAGAAATGGACCTGGCCCCTGAGACTTTATCGCTGTTTTCCATGCTGTATCGGGGGGCCTGTTTTCTATTCTCCTCATATAGCAGGGGCAGGGAACAAGTAGCCCTCCAGATGTTGTTAGATTATAGCTGTCATCATCCCTCACCACTAAACATGCTAGCCAAGGCTGATGGGAGTTGCAGTTCAACAACATATAGAGACCCACACGGTCACCACTCTTGCTGTCCAGGAGAATGAAGAATGAATGAAACAGACTGAGACAATGTTGCTGAGCAGCTTTTTTACCTTTGACCTGATACAAAGTCTGTTTCCCTCCTCAGCCATGTCAAGCTACCTGTACATTGTGAAGTCTGAAGTGCCTCTGGTCATCCAGACCTTCCTCAATCTGGAGGAGAAAACAACGTGAGTGTTCCCAAGCTGGCTCATCTCCTATTTCCCTCTTGCCTGCTTGATTCTTTCTGCATCAGTAGGCCATAGTGTCCCACTACTGTGCTCAGCAGAGGCTGTGCTGTTTGGGGGTGACTATCTGTGTATCTGTACTTTCTGTAGGCCTCATAGGAATACAGTAATTGCACATTACTAAGGGCCAGAGTTTGGCTGGGAAAATCAAGGAGCTATAGTGCCCAAAGTATATTTTCTAAGCTTTGCTAAGGCCACCTATGTGCCCTTAAGCCTTTTTTCATCTTTTGCAACCACCTTTCCCCACCTGGTTCATTGTTTCTCCTCCACCCCACTTCCCCAGTTTCCTCCTTCCTTCCTAGGGGCTCAGCTCTAGTTAACATCTTTCTCGAGTAGCACAGAGATTTGTCTCCTGCTGGGCAGCCTGTCACAGGGATTTCACGGCATTAAGCCACTACTATTTTTGATTGACGCCAGTACTGAATAAACCCTCAGCATAGGATTAAACCAGAGTGAACTTCCAATCCTTGCATGATGCATTGCTTCCTCCACAGTCCCTGCCCTGGATGCAGCAGCCATATTCGTGCTTCTGCTCACAGCACATCTTCTGCTAGGCAGCATCTGAGAGAAAGAGATCAAACCTCTCTACTTGTTGAGGGATTAATGCTGCTATCAGGCAGATAGAGTGCCTGTCCCCTAGGATGGGCTGGCTTGCAGTATCATTTTTAGCCATCCTTTGTGCCCAAAGGCAAGACAAGGGCTGGGCTACCCGGATTCTTCCCAACTATCTGTTCCAGGAGATGTACACTCAGAGGTCCGATGTGAAAAGCCATAAAGTGGGTTCAGAGCAAAGCCTAGAAAAGTTACTTGGAAAAACTACATGGCTGTGCTGGCTAGCGGATTCTGGGAATTATATGATTTAAGAAGACCATTGAGAACAAATGAAGGCATCTCTCAACAATAAGAATTCTTTCTCCCTGTAAATTTTACCTTCTCTCCTCAAATTTCTAGCAATGAGGAGGATTTAGGAATACAGTATAGGCGTCCAAAGAAAAAGAATATAACAGACTCCTGCAAAACTTCAAGACACAAATGTACTAAATAAAGGTACTAAAAAAAACTGTACATGCTCAAGGAAGCCTCTCCATGCATGTGCACTTTTTATACCTTCGATTCTGTTTAAAGATTCATTTTCAATTTTGACATTATGTGCTGACACCATATAGATTTTCTGTGCTTCATCAAAGAATGGCAAACATAGTAATCTTGGCTTTTGATGGTTAACATATTTCAAGAAATTGGAAGTGGAGAGTTTCTCTGCAAGTTTACCAAGAAGCTGCAGCCTCATTAGCCTTAACAGTCTGACTCATTATTAATAGGATGACTTGCACAATTTGTATTTACTTCCTGGTTACTATTATTTAATTTATGCCAAAGACAGCAGTGACTAAGAAGTATTTGCATATTGTGGAAAATATTGTGTATGTGGAAAATACTGTAATTTTTGGAAGCTGTACAGCATAACTGAAATACATTAACTGGAGCTTATGATTATCATTAATGGTGAAAACTTTTTTTCCACAGAAACCTCTTTGATAGTGACTGATCTCTCCCCTTTCTCCCCTGAAAATGGTCTAGTTATAGCCATGGAACTATAGTCCAAAAATATAGCTTTTCTAAGCTCTGGTTCAAAGTGACCAGGGGAGGCAATATAAGGGAATAGTTGATACTGAGGTCATTTCCACATTAGACTATTCTAGTACTATTATTCCACGTTCAACATCCTATGGAATCTGGGGTTTGCAGTTTAGGGAGGGACCTTAAAGGTCTCTCCCAAAACTGCAAATCCCAGGATTCCACAGGATGTTGAACGTGGAATAATAGCGCTAGAACAGTCCGGTGCAGAAATGGCCTGAATCACACAGGGATACATCTGGTATTCAGATTTACAAGACAAGTTTCTCAGACTCAGACTGAAGGGACTACAGGACTTTACAGGCAAGACAGGCCCACTGTCAGCCCCTACAATGTCTGCTGCCTTCTTCCCGTTCAGAAGCCCCCACCCACCCCCTCCATAGCATTGCACCAAACTGAGGTGGTTGCCCTTCTGCCCTCTCAAGGGCAGCAACTCAGAGTAATGAAAAAGAGAGAGAGAGAGAGACCTGCTACTTGTTCACTAGGGACCTTCAGGTTTGAGAGTCACAGCTTCTTACTGTGCAAGAATTCTTTTTTAAAAAAATTGTTGTGTGCCTTTAAGTTATTTCTGATTATAGTGACCCTAAGGTGAACCTATCACAAGGTTTTCTGGGCGAGATTTGTCAGAGGAGCCTTGCCATTGCTTTCTTCTGAGGCTGAAAGAAACCCAGTGGGTTTCCATGGCCAAGGGAGGATTCACACCCTGGTCTCCCAGAGTCTTAATCCAAAACTCAAACCACTGTACCACATTGGCTCCCAAGGATTTCTTTATCCCAGTGTAATTAGCAGTAGTTCCCAGTTCCTTCTCTTGCTATATATGTCCCTCTGTTGCTCCCTTTAAAGACATCTCTTTCTGCCATTATGTATGTCTGTCTAGTTGAACTTTTTGTCTCCAGTCTCTCCAAATAAACCAAAATATAACTAAAACAAAATTGCCTTCCAAAAATATTGTGCAGTGCATACAAATAATTTTTCACGTGTGCTTTAATTGTAGAAACTAAAAAAAATAATAATCTCAGTCTCCATTTTGTTTGGTTTCTTGATCCCACCTGCTTTTTCCCCCCAATGCTATTTTGTGTTAGGCTTTGGGGCTCTCTGTTTTTCCGCAGACTGAAATTCATGAAAATTTTAAATATAGTTTCCCTAATTTGAGCTTTATTTGCACAATTCATTTACTATGTTTTCCCCCTTGTCCAAAACACATTTCTGTGTATCTTCAAAACTATGCCCTTTCTAACTATTTGCACTTTAAAGCTTATACTTTCTTTTGGGTTCACCTTATTTCTCAGAAGCACCTTGTAAGCCTTGCAAATGTGCAGATGCTTAGAGGGAGGTGATCTTTTGCAACAAGTCTTGGGAGGTAAAAAGGTGCTATCTTAGGCCCTTTTCGCACGGCATTTTCCATGCGAAAGGGCACCTGGAGCATCACACGATTGTGAGGAGCGATCTGCACGATGCACTCACAATCGCATGACACTCCAGGGGCCGGCAGGCACCAATCATGCACCTTTTCATTTTCAGCTAGAAGCCGAAAATGGTGCGCCATCGCGCATTGCTCTCGGGCCCCGCGCACACTTACCTGGCATGCGGAGCCTCTGGAGCTGCGCCGGTTGCGCTTCCTGCCCCAGTGCAGCCTGGGAAGGTCCCAGTCTGCACTGCGGAAGGAAGAGGCGGGGCTCTCATGTGAGCAGGCAGCTTGTGTGGAACCAAAGGACCCTGGATGTGAGAGCCTCTTGCAGAGGCTGCTTGCGTGATCCCTGCACCCCAGCGCCGGAAAAAGATAAGGTGCGGAAAGGGCCTTTGTTGAGAGAGTCAAATTCAATGCAATTTCTTTTCATCTACAGACAGGGCACAACTCTCCGCCTAAGTAAAACCGTGTCTGTTTCTTCCATGGCTGTCTCACAAAAAAGAAATTTGGGATACCCAAAATATCAAAGACAAGGTCTGTCCTCAGTCACATGCCATCCAACATTTCACAGTTTAAAACCAGGACACATGTGGCAAGGAGCATCAGAGGGTGGTCAAGACAGCAAGTTATTAATGGCAAAGAACTGAAAAGCTATGAGAGGCTACAGCAGTTTACTTTTGCCTGAACCTATTGAGGAGGGCAAGATTTTGCCCCATCCTCTCTTCTCTGCCCCCTGAGTTTACTGAGTGCAAACTACCTTTGCACCTTGAATTCAGTTTGCTGCAATTGAAATAAGTTGAGGATGAAGGGGGAAAGTGGGAAGAGGAGGGAGAGATGAGGACATTTTAAAAGCAGCTGAAAATGTGGAATGACAGAGGATTAATTGGGACTGCTGTCCCTGCCAAATCAGAAGGTATGCAATTAGTGGAAGAGTGAGAAGGAAAGCAGAGGTGAAGATGAAGGGGAAAAGATCAGAAATCTAAACCTTGCCTGCCTTGGGTCCCAAAGCAAAGCCGTCTCATCTTGCCTTACTCTGAGCAAAGCTGTTCTTATGACTCCTGCAAGGCAAACAGCCACAGGGCTGTACAACTTTCACAGGGAAAAGGAAAGGTCCAGCAAAATGAGTAGAAATCTGTGAGGCAGCCTGTATCCAGAGTGGAGGATGTGTTGAATTTCATGCTGTACATAGCTAGAAGTCCCTGGAGGGTCTCTATAGTGAGCAGCCTTATTAATTCACAGACCAGGAGGCTTAGCACAGGCTGAGGTCCACTGAGATCCAGGGCACATCAAAGTTGCTTGACACTGGCTTTCAAGAGTCCACTATTCCATATACAGAGGTCATTGCTGTTTCTCCACAGGCACTATTGAGCTCAGCTTGGCCAGCAACCAGAAGCATGTGTGGGAACTTAAGACAATATGACATTTCTTTGCTTATATTTACAGTCCTCCTTTCCTCTGAGAAGCTCACAGAAACATACATTTTGTTTCTATGCAGGGCTGGCCCGGCCCAAGGCCACTTATGGACAGCAAGATTTTTGCATTAGAGGCTTCCAGAGCATGTCCTGCGTCATCCCTCACTGGCTAAAGTGTATATCAATTTTTCAAATTTTTCAAAATATCAAATTAAGTGGCAGACCAGTATATATCCAGGATTTCTAATTCTGGAAATGTTAGTTTTTGTTCTGGACTTCATCTCCTAGAATTTCCTCACCCAGCAGGGAATTGTCATCCCCTCAAAAGAAATGTTCTCAGCTCCGATTTGTTTGAAGATTACCCAGAGCTCATATTACAAAAATTTTAGTGTTTGAGACATGATTGGTGGTAGGAAGAGTATTGCCCTGGAGTTAATTTGCAGCTGACCCCATGAGTTGAAGCCTATCATAAAAAGAATAAATCCCAACCAGTGTGTGGAGCATGCTGAGTGGGTTGCTTCTTTTTCTGGACAGCCAGAAAAAGGAACTAACAGTGCCCATCATAATTTTATGTAAAGTGATTTTCAAAGTTATGTGCAAGGGCTAGGAAAGTGAAATTATGTACCTGTAATAGATTAGACTCTGATCATTAGAGAACCCATTAGGGGACCCAGCTTTAGAATATTGACTCTGTTTGCAAAATGTCAGGTTTTGGGGTAATTTGGAATTGGGAAGATGGACTTGAAACAGATGGCTGGGGAGTAAAGATCCAAGAAACTGCTGTTTATGCAGCCAGGAAAGGAGTAAGAAAGAGGTGCCTTGAAGACAGGTTTAGCTGTAAGACACTGAATAACTTCTTCTCTTTCGGTATGTCTTAGCCACTCCTTAACCTCAAATCCTGACTATTAAAGATTCTACTTACAGTCAATTTTAGTTTTTGAGACTCTTCCAGTTGCTGCCAACACTTTTCCATTATGTTCTTTGCGATTGAATATTTTAGACTCTATACTTCAGATAAGAAAATAATAACATTTCCCGTTCAGTTGTTGTATTGGAATTGCACTTAGGGTACTCAATATAGGCTGGATCTGATGTCTGTGCAGGTTACTGATGATGCAGATTAGAGGAGAACCCCAGTGTTCAACACAGTGCAACGGAGTACAAAATGCTGTTCAAGCAGACTGTATAGATTTTCTTGACAAATTATGTTATAACATCGTTAAATTTTGAGGGGAAACTCGTAAGCTTTTGCTCAGATTCTCAAATTGTCAGGCAAGGTTCCAAATAACAGAAAAAGTTTGATATCTGCATTTCAACTTGGTGCTTGAATCTAAGGGCCTTTCTGCTGTACACTGTTATAGTGCTATTATTCCACTTTCAACATCCTGTGGATTTCTGGGGTTTGTAGTTTACTGAGGCCAAAGAGCTCTCTGACTGAGAATTCTAAAGGCCCCTCCCTAAACTGCAAACCCCAAGATTCCACAGGATGTTGAAAGTGGAATAAGAGCACTATAACAGTGTAGTGCTTAAAGGCCTTAAGTTTAGAATGAATTTTCAGATTCAGGGACAAATTTTCCAGCTTTGGAGAAATCTTGGTGCTTATAGTTTAACATATAGTTAAAAGCATAGAAGAGATTGAAACAGTATTAAAGTAACAACAGAATTAAATCCATTTGGAATATTACTTTAAAACACAGATTAAAAATAGTACAGCACCATAAAAGTCCTTCTGATATTAACAATCAAAGGCTCGAAGGAGCAGAGTGATCTTCACCTGCCACTAAAAAGAGAGCAAAAAAAGGAGCCATCCTAGCATCCCTGGAAGGAGAGTTCCAAAGTGTGGGAGCAGTCACAGAACAGGCCCTCTTCCATGTTTCCGCCAAACATGCCTATGAAGGTAATGGGACAGAGAGAGAAGTGCCACTCTCTGATGAACTTCAAGCTTGGGCAGGCTCATATGGGAAGGTACAGTCTTTCTTGGACCTGAGCTATATAGGGCTGTACTGATGCCTCATTCCGTGTCAGATACTTTTGTTTCCTAGCCAAACACTGCTTTTATATAACCTTCTGCTTCAAAATCCTGTGGAAAATCTAATTTTGAACTGTGTCATTCCAGGGACTGGTACATGAACGGCAATTACCTGGTGATCATGGTTTCTGTCACCATCATCCTCCCTTTGGCGCTCATGAAACAACTTGGTACGTCTTCCTAGGCAATAGGTGGCATGACTTTATCTTGCCTGACATTCACAGTGACTGTCTGGCAGCTGCATCAGTGTCTGATCAAGGATGTTGCCAGCCAACTGGGAGAGATCCATACAAAAATCCAACTCAGGAAGGTGGCTGTTCTGCTTAGTCTTACCAAAAACATGAAAAGAATAAATTTCTTCATGAATACTGTAGTGCAGTGATTCTTAACCTTTTCTTTACCAGGGACTCTTTTTAAATATATGTTGTTGCTGCATACCCCCAAGACTTAACTCAAGATTTCAAACCCTAAAGTGTATCAAATATTTATTTAAAATAGCTTATCACAGGTCTTCAAATTGGGAGAGAAGGGGGAAATAAGCAAATGCACACTTCCCTGAGAGGTGCTTAAATTCCTGCCAATTGAAGGCTGGAATGCAATGAACAGCAGCACGCAGGCCCAGCCAGTCAGCTCACATTTGCCCTTCTCTCTCCCCACTTTTCTAGCCATCCAGTCTATCAGAAATGTTCAAGCACTCCTCCCTTTTTTTTACCTTCTTCACCAGGAGGAGAGGAGACCAAGATAAGCAAAGGAGAGAGAGAAGGAAAAGACAAAAGGGGAGGGAGTTGAAGCGGGGGGAAGGGCTGTTAAAGCAACTCCTCTATAAAAGACCCTGAGTGCTCCTCCTCATTTCCATTCATAAGTGCTTTCATCTGAATCGAGCAGTGTCTTGATCCCTCACTCCAACTCCATTGTCTTGCCAGGGTGTTGCACTTGCTGCAGCAGTGCCCCCTCTTCTCATTTGGCCCCACTCCAAGTGGAAACATCAGTGCAGCGTGGTGGCCAATTCTGAAAAAGGATAGTATGGAGGAGTGGGGCCAAATAAGAAGAGGGGGTGCTGCTGCAGCTGGTGCCACCCCCTGGCAAGACACTGGGAGTTAGAATGAGGGATCACTGTTGGCAAAATAAAGTGCCACTCAGTTCACATGAAAGTACGCACACTTATGAATGGAAATAAGGAGGCACACGTGGGATCTTTTATAGGGGGTTGCTTTAACGCCACTTTTTTCTTTCAACCTCTGCTTTTTCTTTTCTTCTTCCAACTTCTTTGCCTATCTCAGTCTTATCTCCTCCTGGTGAAGAAGGCAAAAAAAGAGGTGTTTGAGCATCCTCTGATAGTAGGCTGGACTGCTCTCCACTAGAAAGGAGGGGAGGGGGAGAGAGAGTAGAAAGGCAAACGCTGACTGGCTGGCTGTTAGCCGCACTGTCACTCAGCTGCTGAGCCCACCTCTACGCTACAGTGGAGCAGACACATGACAGGCAATGCTCAGGCCCTGCCTGCCTCCTTTTGGCTTGGTTCCTGTCACATTGCCCCTCCATTGCAGGGGAAGAGACAAGCTGAGCATCCTTTGAGCCTTTCGCAGCCCCCTATGAGAGCAGACCCCAGGTTAAGAACCACTGCTCTAGTGTCTTGCTCTTAGTTCTTAGTTATAAGTACTAATTAAATTTACTAGGATATGCTACAATCAATAAATTTATATCAGATAGAGAGACAGACAGGCAGGCAGACAGACAGACATTTGGGAGTAGGGTGGGGACAGCTAGGAAATTTTTACTCCATGACAATATCTTGGATTCTACCCTTGGACTGTGTTCAAAATCTGAATACTTCACATCTAAGGGAGTAGAGGTAAACACTATTCAGGGACTGTTCAAATCCTCTTTGACCTGCTGTGTTCTCTTTTGCCAGGTTACCTTGGCTATGCCAGCGGCTTTTCTCTCAGTTGCATGGTCTTCTTCCTTATCTCGGTGAGTTGGCGAATAGTGAATAACAATGCATTTGCAAAGCTCTTCTTTGTAATATTTTGTAATAACTTATGTTCCTTAATCCATAAAGGTCACTATGTAGTTTTGGGCCAATTATCATGTCTCAGCCTAGCCTACCAAGAGAGTGGGTAATATTTGGTAGTAACTTACTGAAAAAGCTGGTGAGGAAGTTCTGGGAGTTTTGCTCCAAAAAATAGTAACGTTTCTATATTCTGTGTTTCATAAAGGTGCAAAAGCAAGATTATACTTCGAATAGTAAGAAGACAGAAATAATGACCACAGATGATTTACCTAACCTTGAAGTACATAGTGGACACATGGAAATAGTTAAAAACTTCCCATACCTTGCCTCCACCATTAACTAAAATGGAGACAGCATTTAAGAAATAAGAAGATGACTGAGGGCCTTTCTGCACTACACTGTTAAAGTGTTGTTATTCCACTTTCGACATCTTGTGGAATCCTGGGGTTTGCAGTTTAGGGAGAGGCATTTAAAATTTTCAGCCAAAGAGCAATTTGGCTTTGGCCTCAGGAAGCTACAAACCCCAGAATTCCACAGGATGTCAAAAGTGGAATAATAGCACCATAACAGTGTAGTGTGGAAAAGCCTTAAGACTTGGAATGTCAGCCATGAAGGAGCTAGAGAAGATTCTCAAGTGTAAAAATATATCAGTAAATACCAAAGTCAGACTCATCAAAGCCATGATGTTTTTGATGTCTGATATGGTTCTGAAAGCTGAACAGTGAAGAAAGCTGACAGGAAGAAAATCAACTCATTTGAAATGTGGAGCAAGAGAAGAGTTCTACAGATGCCATGGATTGCTTAAAAAAATGAATTTCTCTTAAAGCAAATCAAGCTTGAACTCTCATGAAAAATGAAGATGACTAAACTGAGACTGTCACACTTTGGCCTCTCATTCATAATGGTCATCATAATTCAAAATCAGCTTCATGGCAAATAGCAACAAACTTTTTTTAAAGATAAAATTGGCAGGCCAGGGGGGAAATAAAGTCATCCTGAGCTTCTGCGGGGAGGGGCGGGGGGATTGTGTTTGAGAAATAATAACACAAAAAATAAAAAGAGAGTTCTTGCTGAGGAGATACTGACATAGTTATTTTGCTGCTAGAAGAGTTTGAACAGGACCAGACCCACTGAGTCCCTGAATCTGCACTTGAAATATCTCCTGCTCTGGTCTGCCTTCACACACCAGTCACTTGACCAGGGAGCAGTGTTCTGTTGTTCTTGCTGCTGCTAAGAGTGGGTGGCTCCAGTTTTGCAAGTGCTGTTGGGCTGTCACAGTGAATAGCAACAGAGTTGCCCCCAGCCATTTCAACAACCACCAGAGAGAGGCACGTCCCTGCATTTTCTCTCTCCTTGTCAGCAACACTGATCTATTTCTGGGTAATGAAGCCTCCTGCAAGTGTGTACAGTGACAGAAGGGGGCTGGGGCCTCAAATGGAGGCTGCTCAGCCAGACAATTGACTGGGAAAGGGGGTACAAGCCCAAGTGGAGGGGGTATATACCGAGGGAGTAACTGTTACCTTTCACTTATCCCCCATGCTGTTATGAGGCTCCAAGGCAGGATTGGTTCTAATTTTATATTAAGCAAACAATCTCCCATGGGCTTCAGTCTGAATATTGCTTTGTTTGAAAACTGCCTCTTGGTCATGGTTAATCAAAACATATCATTTTTCCTTGCCTCTTATAGGAACAACACCCCAAGGGAATCAAATAGAAAAATCTTTCTTTCTGTGACCCTCACAGATTTATAAATATGTTTAGTTGTGTTGTTTTAGCAGAATATAAGCCAGTACCAGCATGGTGGGTCCATTCTGCTGTGTTGCTTGCATTCCCTGCTACCAAGAGTTGCAATTAAATGTGAGGCATGAAATGTACATTGCTTCTTGGTATCAAGGCTTTAGGCCTAGGGTCTCCATTTAACTGCTTTTTATTCATCCTCGTTATATTTTTCTTTAGATTGGCAGTCGTTCAGAATTGACCACAGAACTGTACTGACTGTATCTTCTATTGATTTTAGGTCATTTACAAAAAGTTCCAGGTTTCCTGTCCGCTTGCAGACCGACTCAACACCACAAGCAACCAGAATTATACTCCAGTCAGCACAAGCAGCTATCAGAATGACCCCACAGTCATCCAGTCAACCGATGAAGACATCTGTTCTGCAAGCTTGTTCACACTCAACTCTCAGGTCAGATGAGTGGGTTCATGGTCCAGCTAACTTGAATAAGTAATAGACCCATGTGTATTGATACACTGCAGATTTATCTCAAACTTAGTCACCTGTACCTTTTAAAACTGAATTTTACTAGCAGGGGAAGATCTCTCCCTCAGATGTTAAAGATTACAGTTCCCACAATTCCTTGCTATCAGGCCTGTTGATTAGGGCTGATGAGCACTGCAGGCAACAGCATAGGGGAGGGCATGAGGTTGCCTTCACTTGCTTTACAGTTACTGCTAACCTTTTATATGTAATTAAATGGTCCTGTGATTACAGAGCCAACACTGAAGCCAGACACAGTACAACTTGTAGACATGACAAGGGTGAAAGCCACTGAATGTCTGTCATGGAAGTAGAACAGATTGACAGAGATATACCTGAATGACAAAATTGCCATGCTGAATCAGACCACAACACAACCTATAGTGTAACTTCTGCAATTTCACAGCTGCTCCCTTATGGTCCAATGTGTAGCAAGAATGGAGTAAGTACAAATATGATGGCTCCACAAAACGTGGAGAAAGAAATTTTGGTAGGAGGACTCAAGGAGAGAGAAGATGATTGTGATGGTGAGGGATGGAAATTAAGGGACTGGTTGCCCATGAGCCTGTGCAGGACTGGAAAAGCCAAAAGAGGGCTGAAGGAAACTAGAGCAGTGTGAAAGTCTGAAGGTGAAACAAAGAGCCTTTCTAAACTACACAGTTATGGTGCTATTATTCCACTTTCAACATCCTATGGAATCCTGGGGTTTGCAGTTTGGAGCATTTAGAATTCTCAGCCAGAGAGCTCTTTGGCCTCAGTAAACTATCAAGCTCAGAATTCCACAGGATGTTGAAAGTGGAATAATAGCACTATAACAGTGTAGTGCAGGAAGGCACTTCCTGACCACTGTCCTTTTGATTAGGCAGGTGGAAGGGTGGCAACAAAAGTATTGTTATTATTAACTATTCATTATTATCTTTATGTCCCACCTTTTGTCCCTCCTAAAACCAGGAGTCAAAGGAGCTTAAAATTAATAAAAGTACAATATCTTTAAAACACCTAAAAGCAACATTAAAATGGAATTCAACTATTAATAGCACTAAAAATGGTTTTAAAATATAATTAGGAATGCTGAAAAGCAGTTTAAAAATAGTCTTAAAACTCCCTTCTTCAAAAGCCTTCACCTCTTAAAAGTTCTGAAGAAAGAATCTTTGCCTGCAGATGGATTGCAGCAATTATGTGAATACATAATTTTGCTTTGTGAGTCCATCTCCCACCACTAGTGCTTGTCCCCATTCCTCCCAGCCATAGGAACTGCTAATACATGTAACTTTGGGGAACTGTGATTTCACTGGTGCAGGTAGTGCCTCTGTTAACAGAGGCTATTTCACATTGTCATGTGTTCATGGTTGGCTATGTCCAGTTCATTGCTTGGGACCCTACACAATTATAGCACTATAGCACTACTATTTCACTTTTCTACCCTTTGAAATCCTGGGGTTTGTAGTTTGGGGACACATGAGAAGAGCTGTCCCTCTCTAAATTGTGAATCCCAGGATTCTGTAAGATGGCACTGTAGCAGTTAAAGTGGACTAATAGCACTTTAATTTTGCAGTGTGAATGGCCCTTGGTGGCAAACCTGCTGATAATGAGTGTCTCCCAACTCTGCTAGGGTGCTTCTCAGTCAGCAGATGCTGAGCTTTACTTGCTTGATAGAACATGCTAGAGTTTGCAAGAACATAGCTTTCAGGAGCCCACAGTCTCCTCCACGACATGCCAAAACAGCAGAGTAGAACATAGTGAAGGCTAATATTCACTAGTGTGAGGTGTTTTAACTGGTGTTCCAGCTCACTGCTTCCTGCAGGCAGTTGAAAGACTGCAATCTCAGAAGGGAAGAAAATTCCCTGACATCCTCTTCTCTCTTGCAGACAGCCTACACCATTCCTATCATGGCATTTGCTTTTGTGTGTCATCCTGAGGTCCTGCCTATTTACACTGAACTGAAAGAGTAAGTATTTGAGCACATGCTAGAGTATGGGACTGAGAAAGGGGTATGATAGAATAGGAGAAGGCAAGTGAAACTGGGAGGGACAGTGGAGCCCTTGGTGAATAATAAAGACACACCTGCCTTGTGCACATTGGTGTACTTCATAGATCAGGTGAAATTCTTAATGGTTTCTCTCTGTTTGTTGTGTGCCTTAGAGTCATTTCTGACTTATGGTGACCCAAGAGGAACCTATCATGGGGTTTTCTGGAAGCTGAGAGAGTGTGATGCACCCAAGATCACCAGAGGGTTTCCATGGCCACACAGGGAGTAGATCCCTGATTCCCAGGGTTGTAATCCAATGCTCAAACCACCACACCACACTAGCTGTATACCATAGGCCAGATGTATGCAATTTCAAGCCCAGAAATAGAAATAGACGAGTAAATGGCCTATTTGGTTGGTTAGCTTTAATAAAGGAGCAAATGTGACATTTTTGTAGTTCTGTTTGTAAAGCCCCAATTCTTTGTGTTGCTGGCATACTATTTCCAAGTAGTTGGAGGAAGTGATTCTTGCTAAGGAACAAATCTGGTTCTTGGTAGACAAATGATGTCTATGTTGTCAGAACTGCTGTGGCCTTGTATTATTTGATTTTGCAGGCTGAATTGGGATGCTTCCAAATCTCGGTTCTTTTTATTGTATGTTTATTTTTGACATGAAGGAACTGTGAAAAGAAGCAGGTAGATTTCAGCAAACAAGGACTTGTGCTTTGAAAGTGTCAGGAATTCCTCTCCTCACATGGTTTTGTTTTTGGATGTCTTTTTAGCCCAACCAAGAAGAAAATGCAGTGCATCTCTAACATTTCCATCTCTGTCATGTATGTCATGTATTTCCTGGCTGCTCTTTTTGGCTACCTCACTTTCTATGGTAAGTCCTCTCCAATAAGATCAAATGGCAGAAGAAAGGTGGGCACTGGGTGATGACGATGACTCACTGAGACTGTGTGCTTCTGTCCCTGGAGCCTCACACCCCACTGGTACAGATTTGTGGGAGTATCTTGGTGCCCTGATTACTTCTTAGTGATCACCATGATGAAAGTGCCAGAAAATTCTTTCCACAATTTACAAAGCTTCTCCCGTAGCCACACAATATAGCCTCTAGATGACCCCATCCCATGCTTTCTAATAGATGATTTCATCATGAGACCTTTTTACTGCAAACCTCCCATGTTCCAATAAAATCCTTCCTTTCTCTTAGCATTTTAATATACTAATCCTATGCATGAAAGCAAGTGCTACTGTATTTAATAGGATCCATTCCTGTGCTAATGTGTATAGGATTCAGACCTTGGAAAAGTTACTGTTTTGGACTGCATCATCAATGGCCATATTGCTCAGGGATTCTGGGAACGGTTGTTCAAAAAAGTAACCTTTTCTAACTCTAAAGAATTCAAACCTCATTTTTTGGTGCAGGAACAGCTACCACCTGTATAACCTCCTTTTCAAAGGAGTGGTTGTGTGATACAAGCAAACTCCTTGCTAAATGCAAGGCCTGATCAGTAATGATGTGGTATTGTTGCGTGTTCCTTATAGGCCAGGTAGAATCAGAGCTGCTACACACCTACAGCAGAGTGGACCCATTTGATGTGCTGATCCTATGTGTGCGGGTAGCTGTGTTGACCGCTGTGACGTTGACAGTGCCCATTGTTCTCTTCCCAGTAAGTTCCTTTCTCAGCAGACCGATGGAAGGAGGGTTATTGAAGAAAGGGTGGGGGTGTCCCTACACTGCATACCAGAAACCAATTCAACACATAAAGTCCAGTCCTGGGTTGTATTGTTGTTGCATGCCTTCAAGACATTTCTGACTTACAGAAACCCTAAGGTGAACCCATCACAGGATTTTCTGGGGCTGAGAGTATGTAATGCACTCAGTCTCACCCAGTGGGTTTCCATGGCTAAGTCAGGAATTGAATCTTGGTCTCCAGAATCATAGTCCAGCACTCAAACCATTACAATATGCTGTCTCTCACTGGACTATATATGCCATCCCTATCCCTAACTGGGAACTCAGCCAGAAAATAAATGTCAACACAGTCCAGTCTGTCATTACCATTATAGAATCATAGAATCATAGAGTTGGAAGAGACCCCAGGGGCCATCGAGTCTAACCCCCTACTATGCAGGAACACACATCAAATCATTCCCAAAAGATGGCCATCCAGCCTCTGCTTAAAAACCTCCAAGGAAGGAGACTCCACCACACTCCGAGGCAGCGTATTCCACTACCGACAGCTCTGAGCATCAGGAAGTTCTTCCTGAGGTTCAGGGGGAATCTCCTTTCCTCCAGCTTGAATCCATTGCTCCTTGTCCTAGTCTCTGGAGCAGCAGAAAACAAGCCTGCTCCCTTCTCGACATGACATCCCTTCAAATATTTAAACATGGCTATCATGTCCCTTCTTAACCTTCTCTTCTGCAGACTAATCATACCCAGCTCCCTAAGCCGCTCCTCCTAGGGCATGGCTTCCAGACCCTTCATCATTTTGGTTGCCCTCCTCTGGACACATTCCAGCTTATCGACATCCTTCTTGAATTGAGGTGTCCAGAACTGGACACAGTATTCCAAATGAGGCCTAACCAATTCAGAATAGAGTGGTACTATTATCTTCCTCGATCTCGACACAATACTCCTATTGATGCAACCAAGAATCGCATTGGCTTTCTTGGCTGCTGCATCACACTGCTGACTCATATTCAGCTTGTGATCTACCAAGACTCCTAGATCCCTTTCACACGTACTGCTATCCAGCCATGCGTCCCCCATCCTATATTTGTGCTTTCCATTTTTTCTGCCTAAGTGCAGGACCTTACATTTCTCTCTGTTGAAATTCATTTGGTTAGCCTTTGCCCAGCTCTCCAATCTGTTAAGGTCGTTTTGAAATTTGATCCTGTCCTCTGGTGTATTAGCAACCCCTCCCAATTTGGTATCATCTGCAAATTTGATCAGCATGCCCTCCACTCCTTCATCCAAGTCATTGATGAAGATGTTGAATAGCACTGAGCCCAGGACAGAACCCTGTGACACCCCACTAGTCACTTCTCTCCAGGATGAAAAGCAGCCATTGGTGATCACCCTTTGAGTTCGGTCGGTCAACCAATTACAAATCCAACTAACAGTAGCCCTCTCCAGCCCACATTTTACTAGCTTCTTTGCAAGAATGTCATGTGGAACTTTGTCAAAGGCCTTACTGAGGTCAAGATATGCTACGTCTGCAGCATTCCTTTCATCTATCAAGCCTGTAACCCTACCATAAAAAGAGATAAGATTAGTCTGGCATGACTTATTTCTGAGACATCCGTGCTGGCTTTTCGTGATTACGGCATTGCTTTCTAAGTAATTACAAACTGACTGTTTAATTATCTGCTCTAGGATCTTTCCTGGAATTGATGTCAGGTTGACCGGGTGATAATTATTAGGGTCCTCTTTTTTTCCCCTTCTTGAAGATGAGGATGACATTTGCCTTCCTCCAGTCTGCTGGTACTTCTCCTGTTCTCCAAGAGTTCTGAAAGATAATTGCAAGTGGTTCCGAAATGACTTCTGCCAGCTCTTTTAATATCCTTGGATGTAATTCATCTGGCCCTGGGGACTTGAATTAATCTAATTTAGCCAGATATTCTTGTACTACGTCTCTACTTATTCTGTGCTGCATTTCCCTCCCTTCCTCACCTGTTCCCCACGCCCCAGGTTGGGTACTTCTATCCTTCTGGGAGAAAACTGACGCAAAGAAGATATTGAGTAGTTCTGCCTTCTCTTTTCTCCCTGTTATTAATTGGTCAATAATAATGGGGGGAAGAAAGAAGGCAGAACTACTCAATACCTTCTTTGCCTCAGTTTTCTTTCAGAAGGATAGAAGTACCCAACCTGGGGCATGGGGAGCAGGTGAAGAAGGGGGGAATGCAGCATCACTTCAGATTTCCTCTAGAATTATACGCTTTGTCTACAACAGGAAGTAGGAGACAGCAGTAGCCATGATCTAAACACCAGAGCTTGGAAAATTTATGTTTTGAATGACTCCTAGAATCCCCGGTGGCCATGTGCACAGGATCCTGGGAATTGTAGTAGTAGTAATAATAATAGTAACAACAACAACAACAACTTTTCCAAACCCTATTAAACATTTGTAGAAGATCAATAGGGACGAATGAAGCATTAATGTGACAAGGTTACTGTAATAGAACTGTGAGCTTATGTCATCCCAGTGTCATGCTAGAGATCTGGGGAAATTAAACACTATTCTGTATATTTAGCCACTCCTGTGCATATGTAGAGTGTGCCAGATTCTATTGCATAAGGGCTACCTATGTATTGCTTAACTCAGTGTAACCAAAGAGAGCAAGATGTTATGCCAAGCAAGTTCCCGGTAGCCACCATAATTCTAATGTAAGGTACCAATATGGTTCTCATTTAAATGAAAAATATGGATTGCCTGCCGTGGTTTCCTCATTGATTGTGAAATGGAGAGTTGTCCGAGACATGGACAGAGGCAGCCAAGAACTCATCAAAAAAGCAGCTTGGAGACGAGCACTGGAATCGAACATTCAGCTAGAAGACTATGGCTACCCAGTGTAGCAAGGGGACAAATTCAGGCAGCTGTGATGGCAGGGAAACTAGTCTGAACCAAAGTGTGTGTGTTTAAAATCTATTCCTATAATTAAAATAATAATTAAAATAGATTAAAATCTATTCCTATATTTCTATAACCACAATCTATTCCTGAAGGGGGTGAATCTGACACTAGTCTCTCCTTCTGTCTGCCAGGTGCGCCGTGCAATTCAGCAGATGCTCTTCCAAGACAAGGAATTTAGCTGGATTCGGCACTGTATCATTGCTGTTGTGCTGCTGACATCCATTAACTTGCTTGTAATTTTTGCCCCTTCCATCCTGGGCATCTTTGGCTTGATTGGTGAGTCATCCCTCAGCCTGCTTTACTTGCCATCTTGTTTCACATACCACTTTACCTTCCCTATACATTGACCGCACTTGTTTTAGGATGGATTATTGTTTCTTGGTTCCCTAGACTGACTAAACCATTGGGTTCTTTCTAAATATTTCCCAATGCAGGTTTGTGTTGATTCATCTAGACCAGTGGTTCTCAACCTGTGGGTCCCCAGATGTTTGTGGACTTCAGCTCCCAGAAGCCCTGAGCATTGACCATAGTGGCTGGGGCTTCTGGGAGCTGAAGTCCACAAACATCTGAGGACCCACAGGTTGAGAACCACTGATCTAGACCTTTCCCTCTTCTTTCTTTTCCTTTTCTGATTTTTGCTTTTGCTTTTGTTTTAATGCAAAAATGAATATAGTGTTACTAAAAATTGAACATTTTGGAACCTTTAGACAAAATGGTTGGACAGAGTAGATGTTCTGTCTGTTCTGTATCCTGAACAGATCACTTTGTTTCTCTTTGTTGTGTTTTGGGAGCTTTTATTTTTAGAAAGTATTTATTGTTCAGAAAGCTAACCTTAGAGGACTTAAAATAAAGCAAATAGTGCATAGATGCCCAGCATACATGGATACTCTAGATGTGAGCAGGAGCACAATTTTCTGTATCCTTAAATTATCTTGTATACCATAAGGCCATAGTATTCCCACTGCACAGTTTAGGCCATGCAGAAGAAAAGCCCAGGAATGATTAGACTGGAAAATGTTGCCTTGCTTGCCTGTATAGCCCAGTGAATGGACCAGAGGATAGCAGCATATTTTATTCAGCCTAGTTCCCTGTCTCCACCCTCCAAAGTATTTCAGCATGGCTTAAAGTCCATGAAACTGCTAATTGACAAGAACGTGGGAAAAAATATTTTGCCAGTGGCCAGTTTAGGTACTGATCACACTGACTGGTGAATTAGAGTCCCTCACACACACACTCATGACAAAAAAAAAGCTAACTTTTCCAAGCTCTGTGACTTCCCCATAGTCTCAGAAATGTCTCACTTTCACCTCCATATAAAATGGAGTCTTTGTCTGGGGATGGCATTCTGTGGATGAAATTACAATGGGTGTCCTGTATTTGCTGGATCAGTATCCATGGTTTCACTTACCCACAATCCAAATATAGAGTGCCAGGGCCAGCTGGAGGGTGAAGAGCTATTTGGTGCGCACCTAGAGCTCCAGAGCCATAGCTGCTGCTCCCAGTCAGGGTCCTTCCTCGTCTCTTGCTCACCTTCTCCCTTGTGCCAGGCTGCCAGCTCCCAGAGTCCCTGAGCCAAATGCTTTGCAGAGGAAGGTGAGGTCAGCAAGGGACCAGGCTGCCTGCACTGAGCTCCTGAAAGCCACCTTCCCCCCTTGTGCAGAGCCATGTGCCTCTTTCAGCTGTGGAAGGAGTGTCTGTTTCCTTCCTCAGCCAGAAGAGGTGCGTGACTGCTCACAGCCAAGTTGCCTCTCTCAGCTAGGAAGAAGGGAGACTCCTCCTTCTCTCAGCCAGGGAGGGAAGATGACTTTCCTCGGCTGAGAGAGGAGCAGGGGGCAGAGCCTGATGAACACTCCACCTCCTGTATAAGGTGAGTGCGAGGACGGAGAGAGCCACGCAGGGAGCTTGCCAAGCCCCTTCAGGAAAAAGGCAGGAAAGGAGGAGCTGGGCACTGGTGGTGCCTCCTTCCTTTGCTGTCTGGCCCAGTCTAGGGGTTAAAATATAGTGTTTGCTATTATCCACATTTGTTGTTGTCCACGGTAAGTCTAGAAATATATCCCTACAGATACAGGGGACCTACTGCATTTACCTATCCCCCCTTCAATGTGGGGGAGCAATGCAGGCTTCAAAGCGCTTTCCCAATCACATAACTTTCTAATCAGGCCCAGGATGGAAGCTCTTCTAAGCAGTATAATTTCTTCTCACTCTCGAGAATACTGGTACCTGAATGCGGTTTTAGGCTGAATACTGTCACTGGAATGCCCACCTTTCCCAGAATTGAGTCCATTATCTTCATCATGTGGCATTTTTCCCCCCTGTGCTGTTTGAAAAGGCAGGGGAGGGGCAAATTGATCACTTGTCTGGACTCTGTCAGGGATGTGGGACAAGGCGATGGGTGCTATTGGCACAGCTTGTTAATGCTGTTCCCCAGGAAAAGCCAGTGAGGAAGGGCTGTGGGAGGGGCAGGTGCGTTCTCCCTTTCTGGACTTCTCTCAGCCATCAAAACATACCTTCTTTTGATCTCTTCAGGTGCCACTTCGGCCCCCTGCCTGATATTCATCTTCCCAGCAATATTCTACATCCGGATCATGCCCAAGGAGACAGAGCCAACAAAATCCCCTCCCAAGATCCTGGTATGTAATGTTTAAAAATCCAGCCTGGCTACATGTACACACACACACACACAGGGACAGAGACAGAGGGAACCTTGTGATGCGGATATATGTGTGCATTGTGTGCCTTCAAGTCATTTCCAACTTATGCTGAGACGAAGACGATCTTATCACAGAGTTTTCTTAGAAAGATTTCTTCAGAGGGTGTTTGCCATTCCCTTTCTCTGAAATTCAGAGAGTGTGACCTGTCCAAGGCCACCCAGTGGGTTTTCATGGCCAAATGGCGATTCAGACACTGGTCCCCTTGGATTCCTAGTCCAACATTGAAACCACTACACTACACTGGCTTTCTCACACACATATACATGTGGTCACTTTGTGAGGGAGTCAAAAGGGACCGTAGTGAGCAAGTAGGAGAAGTTTAATCCATCTGCATACCCTCAGGTGACAGTGATCAAAAGCAATAGCAAAATAGTGTCCATTGATGCCAGTTGCATTTTTCTAAAACGCCCATTGCATTTTTTAAACTCTTAGTGAATGTTGCAGTGGGAGGAGGGAGCCACTTTGGGAGCAGGTCGCCATTGCAGAAGGGAGGATCAAACCTCCCCTCCTGATACATGAGCACTCGCTAGCAGTAAGCATTTCATACACATGGGACATGTGGTCTTGGCATATGTTTTGGCAAGCCTGGAGTGCACATCCAAAACCCGTGCAAACTATGAAATGTTGGAAGTCCAGAAGGTATATGCCTCATGAAGCTCTGGAAGACCAGTTTCTGTTAGGAGTGAAATGCCTTCATGTCATATACTTCACCACAAATTGGTAGGCTTGCCAGGAGCCAGTTAAATTTTCTTGCAGAGGCAGTGGAACACTGAGCTGTGGGCTCTTGGTGTGTGTAATCATCTCTTTCCCCTCGGTTCTTCTCCCCACAGGCAGCCCTCTTTGCGTGCCTTGGTGTGCTGTTCATGATCATGAGCCTCAGCTTTATCATCATCGACTGGGCATCAGGTGGTGGGAAGAGTGGAGGCAGCCATTAGCAAGGCAGGGCCCGGAGCCTTGTGATGCGGATCAACGCCTTGGGAGACTAAGCTGGCTTGAATATATTTCCTGCCCCCAGTCCGCCTCCACTAGTACTGTATTTGTAATGTAGTCCCTTGCTTCATTCTGAGCTGGGGGTACTGTTTTGTTACTCAGTCCTTACACCCACACTGAGCCAGGGGATGTTGCAGGCCGGACCTGACCAAAAACCAATTCCTAACTCTCTTGAGCATTTGATTTTATCACCAGGGCTGGGGTGGGTCAGACCAATGGCACCTAATGAATACACAGACTGGAGAAACAGGCCACTTCCTGTGGGTTGGAGGGTGCTGTCATGATAAGAACATATAGCCCTGTATATCCAGTATGGCTGGCCCACACTGAGGGGGCTGGAGAGTCAGTGGCAGAAGAAAAAGAAGAAGATGGGAAGGGGGGGCTGTGGCTAAAGAACTTAGGTACAAAGATCTCACTTCAGGTTCAGAGCTAACTGGAAGAAATGACAGGCTTTCCTACTGCAGGCTAAAAATAGGAAGTGAATGCTTTTTTTGAATAAGAGAGGGTTGAAATAATGAATATTCCAGGCCCCCTGTGACTTCAACTGTAGGGCTTTCATCCCTCTCAGATGTCATTTCTCAGCCTTTATTTCTTGGTGGGTTTTCTCTCCCTCAGACTTGGTTTTTCTTCTGCTAGAGCATGAGCTTTGTGAGCCTCACGATCAATGTTCCTTTCTCAGGACAGTTCACTGCTCACTGTAATAGTGAGGTGGGCCTTGCCAGTTCCCATCTGTGTGCAGCTCTCCTGCCTGAGAGAACTGGTGCTAGATGGTTTGGGTGTATCCACCTTTCTGAATTGCCAGTTGTGTCCAAGGCTTATACTTCCTGAAAACTTCTGTTACTTGTGACCAGATCCTTCCATCTGAGAGACCATTCCCTCCCTCCCTGGTAGTACATTAGAGTGGCCTCTGTCCCCATCTACTGGCAGATGCTGCACATACTTGGAATTGTAGCCCTGCCACCAAAGTGGTCTACCAGTCTAACCACTTGCTATAACTTGACTGCTGCTAATTTTAGTAGTTTCAGAATAATTTACATTTGTTTGTACATACTTAACAATACTTTTTCCTCTTGTTTATTCCATGGGTGAAATTCCTATGGAATTATATTTATATAGCTGCTTTCCTGAATTTGACAGGAATTCCTTAGCATAATTTACATAGGAACAGCTGAATATTCGGTGCACCTGTGAACTAAAAGATTACACTTTGTGTGATAGCAAATTGAAAAGAACTGATTGATCTTCCCTCTTTTACTTTCTGATCTTGTCATTTTTTAAAAGCTGGGGAAAAAATTCTTCTTGGGTTTTCCCCCCTAAATCAGAGGTGAACATTATGATCTACATTTACGTGCAGTGCTCTGAAAGGTTTCATGTGTCTTCTTATTGGAGTCACTCCGCAAGCTGAGGAAGAGGAAATACAACTAAGAAGTTATTGAGAATGTAGTCAAAGCAAGAGAAGGGCAAGCAACCATTTCTGGCCCCTGGACTCCTCCAGGGGTCTCAGAGAGAAAAAAAAATAGAAAAGTCAAACTGGAAGTGGCCCAAAGATCATTTTTGCTATGGGGCAAAAAAAAACAACAACCCTTTTTAAAAAAGGTTAAACAGTACAAAGTTGCTCTGCAACTTATGTAAAAGATGAACTGTCTCCTCTGAGGGCTTTCAGGAGAAACAATTCCCCTTTTTTGAAGGAAAAGGATGGTGCAGGGATTCTGAAGAAGTGATGACTAAAAAATCTGGTGGCTACATGTGGACTCAGGACTGCACTGTCCCTGCCCTTAGACTAAGCAGATGAAAAAAGAAGGTCAAAGAGCCCAATTGTTTTCAATGATGTATTTATTAATGACATCATAGGCTGCTTTTTTTTACCAGGTCAGATTATTTCCCCACATAGCCCAGTTCTGTCCATTCTGACTGTTCTCCAGGGTCTCCAGAAGAGATCTTCCTTATTCCTTGTTAATTAGATGGAATCTGACCAACAGATTGAAGTAGAGTAGCTGTCCTCAGCTCCAGCCCCAAACCTTGGGCACAAGTGAAGGGGGAAGGCATGGTTGATATAATGTTGCACAAAGAAAGGGTCATTTCGTCATCTTCAAAGTCAAGAGTGTGAGAGAGAAAAACAATCAAGTTGGCAATAACAGATCCAATCATGAAAATGAAGCATCAGAAATAGTTGCATTACCTCCTAGGAGAAAAAGATAATTAATAGCTTTGGCCAGAAAATATAGGAAGGGACAGTTAACTTATATCCATCTGTGAATCCTGAGAACCTGGTCTGGAGGGCTGGAATAACTTCTGGAACAGGTTTTTAGTTACTACAGAGGACTACCAGGGAGGAAGAAAGAAAATCCTGTCACTCTAGTGGATGGCTACTGGCACATTGTTGGACTTAGTCCTCCATCTCAGTGATTCTTAGCATGTAGTGGTTGTCGAATTGTATCTCCTCAAGGGTTGGTATCCTTTCAGATGTCCCTTCAGCTGAGCCTTGAATGGCAGCTCATTGCAGAAGAATTCTTATAAGGCCTTTTAAAGCATAAAGATAAACATGATGGCCTGCTACTTCTTTCAGATCAAGCCCTTGTTAAAGGCTCTGATGCAGTGGCATATTGAAAATTTGGTAGCCTTTGACTCCCCTCTGGAAGAGAGGGAACAGTGAGCTTTTCTCTTGTCTTTCATACAGTGTTGGCATGGGAAGGGATCCTAGTCTCGTCCTTCCCCCAAACATATTGAAGATTTGGTCACTTATGGTGAATGGGCGGCTGCTGACAATAGGCAAAGGGGAAGGAGAATAAACTCCATGTGCCTGTGGATGGGATAAATTTTATTCTTTAAAAATTTGTTCCATCCACAAGCATGTGGAGTTTATTCCCCTTCTCCTTTGCAGATCCAGATACGTGCTTTCCAGTTTTTGTTTTTGCTCCTGGCTGCTGACAATAGCCTGGAGAAAAAGAAATGATCACTTACAGGGTTCTGTTATGGTTTGGGACATGGAATTCATTGAGCCTTGAATGGAAGACTGAACTAATTAAGTGGAATGAGTCAAAGGGTAAAATGCAAGACTCCATGGAACAGAGCTGAAGTACACATGGTAGGGGAATTTAAGGATAAAAATATGAACTTCAGAGCCAAGACTGTCCTCCCCAGTAATTACCACCTCTTTCATATAATATCTGGTGTGCAGCTTTTTCAAAAGTAGAGGAAAGATGTGGTTTATTTCCATATGAGAAAAACCTGATGACATGGGCTCATAGGACTTGTTGATTAGCAGCAATGGAATTTTGTGGTGCTCATTAGGGCAATGATATTCCTTGCGGTTTCTCATAAAGCTTTCAGGGTATCTTGGTTTTCCAAGGACAATGTTTGCTGAGTGATCAGACTGGGAAAAGTATTCACCTATACCAAATATACTTTCATTTGTATTGAAATATACTTGGTGTTGACCTCCTATTGTTGTTAGGCCATGCACAGCTGGTGGTAATGCTGGCAAAATCACCACGTTTGCCTCCCATGACAACTAAGATCCTTTCCCATACCTTGTAATAGTCATCAGATGAAAATAATTTCATGAATTTTACAGGAAAGGGAAAAAAACTCGTTTTTGTCCATGAGGCAGGGTCCTGAGGCAGCAACACCCCATCAAAATATTTTAGAAATTTTAAAGTGTGCTTCCCCCTAGGGATTACAAAACCTTGGTCTTACGAGTTGCATAAAGTAATATGCTACACACATTGAGCAACAGTAGGGTAGTATTTCAGAACTTCTTGTGTACTAGCAAAACCTCTTTGACCTTGATCCATATTGGAGCAAGAAATTTGACATTCCAGGAGGCAGCCTAAGGTCATTTTCAGCATGCCCTTTTCTCTTGCTAAGTACAAATGGTGAGATGAGGAATATAAAACATTGAGTGGGTACAATTGGAAAGTAGACTTCAGACTGGGTTGCTTTAGCTACCTGTTCCAAGGCTCATGAGGAGCAGGACCCTTACATGAGCTGATATAATAAACCAACTATATTTCTGGAATAAAGTCTTAGAAAAGAAGGGAAGGACTCCGCAATACTGTGGAATGCCTGAGATTATAAACACCGGGGCCTCCTTTATATCACTGTTGTACTCATTCCTGTATACTCACAGGTTTGTAGTTTTGTTTTGCCAGTTCACATGGGATTGTTGCCCATGTAAAACAGCTGGACCCCATGTGGGGTTTCTGTGTACAAAACAACCTTTCATTTTCCATGCGTAGGGGAATTCTCTCTGCGGTGACTGGAACTGGACTGCACATTTGGGACAACTGTGTATCTCAGCAGTGTCAAACAGTAGCATTTGGCCAGTTTATGTGATATACTGAAGTGGTCTCTAGCCTGCTGCAATAATTGATGTGTTTTTGCACATCAATTGCACATTAAGACTTTTTAGCACTACGTGAAGCTACACTGCCCCCTACTGTAGCTTTTGGCTATTGCTGCTTCCAACAGTTTGCACCTTAACAGGCTGCTGCGGCTTCATTCTGTTTTTTTCTTTTCTTTTCTTATTATTTTTTAATTGCATCAAGTATGCATTCATCTTCAGAAATTGAGCAGCAAGGAAACACATTATAAAAATACTCTGAGGAACACAACTGAAGGGATCCACTAGCACCTTTGAGCCTATGTGGGAAGAAAAAATTTCAAGGGTAATGAAGTAGACTGTGTCTACAAAAGCTTATGCTCGAAATTTGTTCTTTGCAGATAATATCAAAAGTTCTAATAGATTCATTTATGTCTTGTTATACTAAAACAACCTAGCACTGCTGTCTCACTGATAGCTAGTGAAGTCATACACTTCAGCAAACAGGTGGCTGCTGGTATTAGCACCTGGAATGAACCCCATTTGCACTCAGAGATCCAAAGCACCACCTTCCTCCATCCAATGCCCTATCCTCCCACACCAATCCTCAGGTAGGTTCCATTGAATGGAGCAGACTTTGCATAAAATGGTTTCCTTTTAGAAGATAACGGTACCTGGCCTGTATTACTTGCTGTGACATTTTACTTTTGGTATCCTGCAATTTTCAAAAAGCAGTTTGACAAAAGTCTGTGGTCTTAAACCATTGTTATGGAAGTAAATTTCCCTTAAACGAAAAAAAACCTGGCTTCCAAGTAAATGGGTTCAAGGATCTAAGCTGAAAAGGACGGTGTTTTTTTTTAAGGAAACTTTACTTCCCGTCTTGACATATTCTAGCTCAATACATTTCTTGCAATCTTCCCCATTACGTCTGCCACCTTCTACTCTCTCTTGCCAAAAGCCATGAGGAAAGATTTTTTTTAAAAAAAATCATTTATTCAGAAAATGCACCTTATGAATTTCAAATCTGGGGTGGGTGGGGAGGGTAGGAAACAAACCAAGATGAATATTTTTACAGCACTGTGGTTGCAAGAATAATTTTAAAGTCCATAAATAATTATTTCTAGGGTTTAATAAATATAATGGACATAAAATAAGAGACACGTATTTTTGTACTGGGGTGTGGGCTCGTCGATTTGCTTTTTATAAATATTGTATATAAGAGTAGATCTTTTTTAATGTATTTGTTGTTGTGCCCAGTAACTCTGTATAATGTATGTATTTTATGTTCACAGTGAAGAGGGAATGGGTGCCAGAAGAGCTGCCTGAGCTGTGGAGAACACATACTGCCAGCTTTGCAATTCAGGGTATCCAGGCCACTTCTACAGCCTGGTATCCAGTTTAAAAAGAAATGGAGAGAGGAGACTATGTTTGCCAATCAGAAATTTGGCTTTGGGGAATAGATTGAGCTTCTTGCTGCTCTAGCAAGTTAGAAAGCACTTGGAACCTTCCAGCTGATTTCAGCAAGGTTTTACTGTTGGAGGACAGAATCCCCAGCTGAGTTGTATGAATCTCACAGAAGCACAGACATCCATCCCGGCCCAACCAAATCCAATACATACACATCACTCTGTAGCTGCAAGTGCTGCATACAGGCCATAGGGAACTCTTTTGTTTCTGGTAAGAGGAATTGCAAGTTCCCAGCCAGAAATAAGAAGGGGTGGGGAAGATGTAGTTGCAGGCTGTGAGTTGTTCATGTCTACTCCCACCAGTTGCAATAGAATTGTTCAGATCACACACACTCTGAATTTTAAGTGCCTTGGGGGCACTTGAAGGTTAAGGAAGGCGGTAGCATATCATGACAGATCTATGGATTGTGATCCCTGCTTTCATAATGAAAAATGGAAGAGAGATAAGAAGGGGCTAAAGAGCAGCAGTTTCTTACCATTAGGAAGCCGTTCTTGGAGCTTTTTGAATGCCACAAAAATCAGCGACATTGTGGATCTCTGTTTACATACAGATATAAACTGTCTGCAATTTAGGCTGTGAGCTTGAGAACTGTTTCAAGTGGACTTAGGCACTTTTTGTGCAGTCTGCTACAGTTGGTTAGCTTAGAAAGTCTGCACCACTAAAGAAATAATGTAAAGGGTGGGGTGATGAAGGGTAGCTAATTGTGCTGTATTTCAAGATTGGCTAGAAATGTAGCGGGGGGGTGCTGAATGAAAGTATTGCCTCCTCAAACAAGAATTCTGGCCTTGTGAAATTTTCCTACAGTCCCTAAATCTCTAGCATTGCAGAGAATGAGACTGAAAATAATTTATACCTTCTTCTCTTTGCTGAGTTTGCATTTTCTCAACAACTTTTCCTGCCCTTTTTCACTGGATGCCCCAAGTCTATTTCTAAGTGCTCAGTGAAGTTTTAAATTACTGCAGAGCCTGTGCGATGTAGTAGTTTAGGTGTTGGACTAAGACTCTGGAGACCAAGGTCCAAATCCCCTCTCGGACATGAAAACCCACTGGATGACCTTGGATGAGTCACACTCTCTCATCCTAAGAGGAAGACAATGGCAAAATCCCCTCTGAACAAATCACCTTGGGGTCTCTATAAATTGCAAATAATTTGAAGGCGCATACCAACAACCAACTGTACTAGAAACTAGAGGACTGAAGAAAAATGTAATGCGCAGACAGAATTCTTCTTTGGGGGAGGCAATGCCACCATTTTGATACTCTCCCCCACTCCATCTCCATCCCTGGCCTGGACCCTTTGTGTAGGCCTCTCCTCTTTCCCTTTCTTTTCTGAGGCCATTTCCGCACTAGACTGTTATAGTGCTATCATTCCACTTTCAACATCCTATGGAATCCTGGGGTTTGCAGTTCAGGGAGGGGCTGGCCGGCAAACCCCAGGATTCCATAGGATGTTGAAAGTGGAATGATAGCGCTATAACAGTCTAGTGTGGAAATGGCCTAAATGCAGCTCCATGGAACTTCCTACTGGATGGCAAAGTGTTCTCTGCTCCTTTTCTCAAATAGCAGGCAGGTTGTGCTGCCCAGCAAAGGGCAGGTCACTTGTCAGTGTCTCATTCCTGTGTCTGAAAGGAAACTCATCTTGATGTATGATCATAAGAATTTGTATCTGGAGAAGTAAGATGTGTTGCTTTGAGTTTTCCTCCTGTTTTTCCCGCCCTTTGTCTGGGACCCTTCCACCTTACCCCAAGGGACTGAGAGGGGTAGGGTAGTCCTTCCTGTCCTCACCTTGCATCCCAAGTCAGTCTGTGAAGAGAAGAGAGGTCTTTCTGGAGAAGTTCTATTTCTGTAACATGTACTAGGGGTCAGTTTTAAATTATCTGCTGAAATTAGATCTATATTTGGAAATAAATCTTTTTAAAATAACAATAAAGAAAATGTGAAACCTCAGTACTGTGCCTGTATGTCTGTGACTGAAAACCTGAAGTTAGCAAGGCAGATTGCGATTGGTCCACCACAAAAACAAAAAGCAAGCAACACCACAAACTAAAGCAAATAGAAACATACATTCTGATTCTAGGCTTCTTGCCTCAGCAATAGCCCTCACTTGAGTTTAGTAGATCTCATTTCTTGGAAACATGTATAGAATTGCAGCCAAAATTCCACTGCTTGTTCCGCTTAGTGAAATAGTTCTATATTGAAGGAGCAGAAATAGGGAAACTTATCTTTTGGACTGCAGCTCCCAGAATCCCCCAGCAAGCATGACCGTCTGTCTGTCTGTCTCTTCCCAACAGAGAGAGCACATTTCATGCAATTACATTTAATGATTTTGAGCAAATATGCAATATATTTTAAGTATACCTAAAAACATTCAGTGGATTTTAGGAGCTAAAGTACTACAGTCAGCCCTCCACATTTATCGGTTTCACTTTTTGCAGATTTGATTATTCAGGGATTATTTGCTGTCAGCTCTGCTGCCTCCCTATGCCATTTTTTAATAGGGACTGCAAGCCTCATGAGACTGAGAAACTGCAAACAAGACTTGTAAGTTCCTCTTATAAATGGTGTGGGGCAGCAGTGGAAGTGGCAGTAAGCCCCACCGGCCACCCACTCCAGACTTGTGAAGAAACCCTGATGCCTCAAAGGAATCCATGGAGGTGGGTTGATTATGGTGATCATACTTCTGTGTTAAATATGGTTTGGGAGGGCCTAGAGTAGTTATTCACGGTTTTTCCACTTTCACGGTTTTTCCTGTGCCCTTAAGCCTATTGAACGTGGAGGGATGACTATACATTGTGTGGTATTATTTGCTTTCAACTCAACTCTAGCAACCCTGTCCTGAGTTTTCTTGGCACAATTTATTCAGGGGATGTTTGCCTGGTTTAAGGCTAAGAGAATGTGACTCACCCAGAGTCACCCAGTGGGTTTCCGTGGCTGAGTGAGAGACAGTTTTGGTCTAACACATAAACCATAACACAACACTGGCTCCTCAAGTACTATAAGTTTTGCTAACAGATATCCAAGAGAGAATATAGCTATTCTTGAGATGTAACTTGGGAAGATATTTGTGCCCATTGATTAGTGTAGCCTATAGCAACAGGCTGTTGTGTCCTGGGACTGTGATCTATACATAGCCAAGTGAAAGTCAAAGAGTGGACCTTTTGCTGGGCTCCATGTAACAAAAGAGGAAGCCAAGAGTGGGATTCTATAATGCTGATTTTCAGGCTAAAAGTGATGGGCCATGGAAATAAGGGCTCCATTCAAACCTTAAAAGAGCCTTTGGGGTGCTGTGGTTTGAGTCCTGGACTATGACTCTGGAAACCTGGGTTGGAATCCCTGCTCAGCCATGGAAACCCACTTGGGCAGGTCATACTCTCAGGCCATTTCTGCACTAGACTGTTATAGTGCTATTCTTCCACTTTCAACATCCTATGGATTCTTGGGGTTTGCAGTTTAGGGAAGGGCCTTTGAGGCCCCTCCCTAAACTGCAAACCTCAGGATTCCATAGGATGTTGAAAGTGGAAGATAGCATTATAACAGTCTAGTGCAGAAATGGCCTCAGTCTCAGAGGAAAGCAAAGGCAAATCCCCCTCTGAACAAATCTTGACAAGAAACACCCCTTATATGTTCACCTTGAACATATAACTTGAAGGCACACAACAACAACAACAGCTCACAGCTTTCCAGTATGGTGGAGCACAATTTTCCAAGAGACAGCAGAAACAACAAAGAAACTGGTGAAACCTTAAGGACTAAGTAATTTATTATTGCGTGACCAGCTGAAAGGAAACGATGCACAAAGAAGGCACAATGTAGCAGAAGCTCAGCTAAACACAAGCACCAGTCAATGGAAGCTGACTTTTTCTATATTGTTACTAGGCCAGTCCTACTTTTCTCCATGTTATTAAATCAGCAATGTGCAGAAGGTACACGCAATCCACTCTTATACTTCTTTGTAATTGGCAATCTATCTTCAAGGATGTTTGACTCGCAATTCTTTAATAGGGTGGTTTTATCCCACCAACCCCCAACATGAAATTAGGTTGCTTACATAAAGAATATCATTTTTTCCCCTGAAAATACTCTGAATTCATTTCTGATCATGAAAATACATATAATTGATCTAATGCATGTGCTCTGAAACACCTCATTCCTTGATTCTAGGTGTGCATTTTCCTAGCCCCCACATTTTTTGGCCCTTGAGGTTTGTGTAAAAAACAGTGTCTAAAAGCCTCAGTTCTGCCCACCTCTGAGTTAACCTATAGAGATGAGTCTACAATTTGTGTATGTGCACAGAAAGACCTTTGATGATCTAAAGCAAAAAGAGTGCAGAGCCATGACATTACATGCAAGTGCAAATTTCAAATATATCTGGCAAATAGCAGACTCGATATTATTGGAGCCCTGGGAAATGTTCTCATGTAAATCATAAATTTCATTTCTTCCTCCACTGACAGTTCTGCATATGTTTACTTAATTCTGCCCAAGGAAGATCAATGCAAGTAAAAATATTTATCCTATATAAAGCACTCCAGTGCCCAGGTGCTGAACATGGGTTATGTTAAGAGTAAGAAACCCTTCCTGTCCTTCAAAAAAATGAACCAAGAGGTCCCTTAACATACAGTTATTAGTACTAAACTACCAGCTAGCAGCTGGCATTCTGTTACTGGCATATACATATACATACATGCATTTCCTTTATATCTTCATGAGTCCTGTTTGGGGGCATTGTGGAAGTTGGTATTCTTTTCCTCCCCCCACAGCACCCAAAACCCTGCATTTCCTGCTTTGTGGGGCAGCGTCACAGGCAGTTTGGCCCCGGGATAGCTATAGAGACATAGCCAGACGCAAAATGATTGCAACAGTGCTGAGACCTTTGGAGGACCTCAGCAGATCTCAGCACTAATGTAGTCTTTCTGCAGCTGGCTAGAGGAACATAGCCAGATGCTTCTTTGATCCTGACCACTTCACACTACAGCCATACTGAGGAAGGGAGGCTTCAGAGGCTGCATGGATAGCCTGGGGAGGGGTGATATATGTCTCAGGCCATTTCCGCGCTAGACTGTTATAGCGCTATGATTCCATTTTCAACATCCTATGGAATCCTGGGGTTTGCAGTTTCGGGAGGAGCCAGCCGGCCCCTCCCGAAACTGCAAACCCCAGGATTCCATAGGATGTTGAAAGTGGAATCATAAGTGGAAATTCCAACAACTGAAGAATGGTTGAATAAAGTGCTGGAATATGTAATGTTAGAAGACCTGACAATCAGAATGAAACAAGGGGTGAAAGAAAAGGGAAGGAAGGATATGAGCTTAATCAAGAAATGCATTGAAGAAAATTATTCAATCTTATGCCAATAGATTAAGAATTAAATATATGAGGGTCAATAGAAGTCAGAAAAATATAACGGAAATAGTAAAAGTAAACAATTAAAGTGCTATGTCGGTTAGATGAGACCAGTCTGCACTAAGATGTTAGACTTAAAGAGATCACAGGGAAAATAGATATTAAGAATGGTTCAATCCAGGGAAGAGGGGGAAGTATATTTAGAAATATAGCAATATGTATGAAACAGAGCTATGTTTTAATTGTTAGTTATAAAACAATCAGTATGTTAAAATGTAGATTACTTTGTAACTTGATTGGTTTTAACAAAAAATATAGGGGGAAAAAGAAAGTGGAATCATAGCGCTATAACAGTCTAGTGCGGAAATCGCGTCAGCCTCATGTAGATCTGCAGGTGGAACTGCTATCTTATGCTGAGCCATACAAGATTGCAGACATAATCTAAACATTAATGTACTATTCATATGGTGCGGTCCAGTTTAGCTGTTAGAGTGCTGGCCTGGAACTTGAGAAGGCCAGCTTCAAATGCCTCCCAAGTCATGAACTCCCCAGGTGACCTTGGGCCAGTCACAGTTCCTCTGCCCAAACTCCTTTGCAGGGTTCTTACTAAGATGGAAAGAGGAAGGTAAGAGCCATATACAGGATAGTCATGTCATAAGTAAACATGACAAAATTAAACCATAGCCTATTTGGCAGCAGTGTTTATTACCAGAAATTTCCATATTTATATACCAATAATCATATGATTGTAATATCAGTCATAGTTATATACATCTGTATACTTTCAGCATTCTTAAGGGAAAACTAAAACTGGGTAGCCAATGTCTTTGTTTTGCTCATTGTCCACAGCTAGTCCATAATCACTTCAGTCTGGGAAGAGATATCTTGGTGTGGAAGCAGGTTGTTGTGACATCCCTTGCCATGCCGAAGGCTGCATGTGGCTAGAGATGCTACATTTCTTTCTAAGTAGCATGCTTTTTTTTTATAGCATCCACTCAAAAGCAGCCATGAAATGCTTATACAGAAAAATCTAGGGCAGTGGTTGACAAAGAAATCCATTGAACAGTGAAGAAACGTGGACTAACACACAGCTACAAATAGCGCATTTGGGCTATTGTAACAATCTAGCCCCAAGCAATACAGCTGTGGAAAAGGAGACTGAATTCAGAAGACAAGGTCAGCAACAGCAAGGCTGCCAATGGTACTAGGAGGGGCTCTTCACTATTTCCAGGATCGAAAGGATTAGCTAAGGTTCTTTGCTTATAGATTATTCCTGAGCATGATTTCTCCAGTCAAAAGGAGTGAAGGGGCTAGTTTACTAAAGGAGCAGTTCCCTTTGCAATCTTTTTCCAAAGTATTCTAATTCCCAGGCAGGCACATATGCTCCAACATTTCACAGATGAAAACTGAACACATATGGCCAAGCAATGCCAGAATGTAGTCAAGACAGTGGAAATTATGAATGAAGAACACACGAACTACAAGACACAGCAGCAGTTTGCTTTTCCTGGAGTCTTCTGGGAAGGGCAAGATTCTGTGTCCTCCTGTCTTTTCTGCCCACTGACTGAACTGAGTGCAAACTACTGTGGTACTTTAAACTAAGTTTGCAGCAATTGAAGTAAGCCAAGGGCAAAGGGAGGAATAGAGAGAAACCGGGACATTTTGAGAGTAGCTGGAAAAGTGGGATGGCAGAGGATTAATCAGGACTATCCCTGCCAAATCAATAGGAAGGTATGCAAGCATCAAAGCAGCTTTTTCTCTATAATCAGTATTGCAGCAGAGTTGGGGATCACAGGGTATAGGTGCCAGGGAATTTAGGTTGGCAGGGACTAGGATGTTATATACCACTACCACAACCTATGAACTCCTAGTATCACGACAGCTATTAGAGTAATGGAATTCCCCCCAAACAATAATGTGCATTATCTTTGTTGTAATGCAGAGTATTTTGGAGTGCCCTTGGGTGCATAATTATGACCTAGTAATTTCACAAATAGAGCCAGCATGGTGTAGTGGTTTGAGCATTGGACTATGGCCCTGGAGACCAGGGTTTGATTCTCTGCTTGGCCATGGAAACCAACTGGGTGACCTTGTATGCATCACACATTCTCTGCTGCAGAAAACCCTGTGATAGGCTTGCCTTAGAGCCACCATAAGTTGGAAATGACTTGAAGGCACACAGCAACAACAACTTCACAAAAGACATGTTTCTGATGGAGGTAAGCACTGCTAGAACTTGTTTGTTGACTTAGAGGTGGAAGTATTTCACCCTGGTGTGCAGAAAAGAAATTACTGCAAAATCTTGAGCTGTTGTTGTTACATTCTTTTTTGGGGGAGAGGAGAGGGAGATGTGGTGTCCTCCTCTTTCTCTTTTACATGTCATCTTAGGGTTTCTCAAATCCAACCTGCTGACCACCACACTGCCCTTTGCCAATTCACCATTACATGTCTGGCAGCTAGACCCAATAAATGGCTGTTAAGCAATGCAGTGTTGCTCTTTTGGTATGTGTATGTGCACCTACCTACACAAACAAACACATGCACGCATCAACAAAATACATCCATATAGACATGGTTCATCACAGCTTCCTGTGTTTTTGTAGCTCCTGGAGGAGACAGTTATGGCAAATCTTATGATAAGCACATTCACTTCAGAATTTACCACCACACTACTGTCTCTGTCTAGGGTAGACATTCATACTGGCCAGCAAGCTCAGAAAAGGAGAGCCTTGGTTTTCGCTTGTTTTTTTCAGTCTCTTTGGAAACCAGGCCCCCAGCCAGGCTCTTAAACTGTGCTTAACATTGGCCTATAGATGGCACCAACGTCTGACTTTAAACCAACCTTTTCCCAAGAAGAACATGTGCTGCCATCAGCTTTGACAAATGGAGAGTGAAAGCTGAGATTAGGCTGGGGTGATTACATTAGATTTCATGATTTTTTAAAGGAAAATTTTATTCATTTACAAGTTGAGTTTGAATCACTTTAAGCTATTTTACAGTGAGCAGGGTGTTGTTTTTTTAAAGATTAAATAAAGCTCATTAGATGGACAAGGAATGCTGAGTGATCTGGCTGTCACTTTAAAAGAGGAGCTGCACTTCTCAGTTTCCTCCCAGAAACTGTGGATACCGAGTGGGCAAGCCCATCCATTGTGATGTCAGCTTATGAATCCTGTTCCATCTATGTTCCTTTCACTGATTTCTCCTGGGCTTTGATTGTGCCTGTACACCTGGGCACAGCTCTGTTGAGCCCAAAGCTGAAGCAGAGTGAAGGGTTCAAGTGAACAATGTCAGGAAACTGCAGATGGGGAAACAATTAAAAAAAAATAGTTCCCTTATATGTTAAAACAATCAGAAAGACCAGCACCACCCTATATGCAGAAAGCTAAGACAGCTGGGGCAACCTTTCTGATGGCTGAATTTCCTTCCAGCAGCCAGTTGAAAGGAGAAGCATTCAAATAAGGTATCTTGATTTGAAATATTACATTCTTTTCTATTTTATCTTATTTGAATAGTTTATAAACCATTCCTAAAATGGGTTCAGGGCTGAATACCTTTTATTTAAAAAATGAAATCAATACAACATTAAAACACCACCAAATTGCACTGCAATAAAACTGAGAAGAAAAGAAACTATTAATCTAGTTAAAAATACAATAACTGAAAACGCCTAAGCAAATAAAAAAGTTTGAAGCTGCATGGGTTTGTAATACCAATACTGGACCAAGGCACAGCCCATGTGGCACCCCTGCTCTTTCAAAGGGAGCATAACTACACCGAGAATGGATAATAATTCAATTTTCTGGATCTGGGAACCAGCAACCCCTCATGCTTCCATCTTGGATTTCAGTTTATCAGCTGAAGGCAACCCATTATTGGGCCCAGAGAGCAGTTCAGCACCTTCAAGGCTTAATGGCAAAGAAGAAAAGAGTTCTCATATTATGACAACACCTCACTTCTGGTTCCCAGATTACCTCATCTTTCAACTTTACACAAGTATGAAAGTGCATGAGATGTAAAAGACGGAGTCTTGCAGAACCACACAGAGGGGGAAAAGCCTATGAGGCAAAGCAGAAATCCCCAATATTATTTTCTGAAACTGACCTTGTAGGTAAGAGTGGGAGAGCCAACATTGTTTAGTGGTTAAGTGTTGGACTAAGGCCCTTTCCACAGGAGCCTCCCATCCCAGCATAGGGACGAGAGAGGAGAAGGACCACAACAATGCTTCTGCGTGATGTCGTCACGGTCCCATACTTCTCCTGTTGCCAGGCAGCATGATTGCAGATTAAATCCATTGATGGGTTTTCTCCACCAATTATATGCAAGTGCACCACCATCCTGCACTAACCTGGCCTGCAAAAGCGTCAGAAGTGCAATGGAGATGCTTCCTGCCTCGGTGCAGCTTGGAAAAGTGCCCGGCTGTGCTGCAGAAGGAAGAAGTGTGTCCATTGCATTTCCTTTGGCAAGGAGGCAGCTGGTGTGGAGGAGAGCATTCGCATCCCTGCTCTCATCCTGGCAGAGGTGCTGCTGGGACTGGGACTGGATGATGATGGATCCCAGTAGGATGCGGAAAAGGCCTAAAGCTCTGAAAAACTGGGATGCAAATCCCTGCTCAGTCAAGAAAACTCAGTGGGTAACCTTGGGCAAGTCACACACTCTCAGCCTCAGGGAAAGACAATGGCAGCCCCCGTCTGAGTAAATCTTATGGTCCAATGGACTTGTCAAGAAAACCCCATAATAGGTTTAATTTAATCACCATAAGTCTGAACCTACTTGAAGGCACACAACAATTCCCACTCTATCTCCAAATCACAACTCACAGTCTAGAGTTACCACTACTGACAATATCAAAATCTGTTGAGAGAGCAAAAAAGAAACAACAGGTCACACTCCCCCTGTCTAGCTCATTCTTCCAACAGAGACCACTCATTGGGTCAAGTCAACTGTTTGAATGGCCATTTCCGCACTAGCCTGTTATAGCGCTATGATTCCACTTGTAACATCCTATGGAATCCTGGGGTTTGCGGTTTCGGGAGAGGCCAGCCAGCTAGTGCAGAAATGGCCAGTGTTAAACTCTAGCCTAAACCCAAATCAAAATGGGTTTAGACACTAGAGTCTTTGTAACCTGTTTTGCCCTACAGTGTCTGATGTTAGCCACTTTCATCCAGGCTTGGGAAATACGGGCATCTGTGCGTGCAGTTTCTCATCCAGCTGGCAATAGGAACAGGCAGAAGTCTCTCTCCTCCTCCCCTGCCTTCTTCCTCACAATGCTTACAGTCCTATGCTGGCTCATGCTCAAATGAGGCATCCATGCATAACATCCTATCAAGAGAAGGATCACTGCTTAACACCTGATTCAAACTCTTTGTATGTTTTACCTACAAACTGGTATAACTGGTTCATTAATATTTTCAATCCATTTATACAATCAATACTTCCCATTTCATTATGTCTTTCTCTATTTTTGGGGCTGGTGGGCAGGCAGTGGGGAGCCATGTCAAACTCAGAGCAAAAAGGCCATCTAAGAGTTTTCCTCTGTGTCAAAGCCTGCTCAGCTTCACAGTCACAGAGATCCCCTTGTCTCGCTTCCTGAGGAACAGAGCATCCTCCCAGAGCTGGCCTGGGCTGACCCCATCTCTCTAGCGGAAGCAGGGCCATGAAACTGCAGATAGAAGGAGCAGCTGCTCTGTGGACACAGAGGGCTGGTGTGGGGATAAAACAGCCAACCTGAAAGGCTTCAGTAGGGGGGAAAATCATCCCTTTCTCAGAATTCCCCTCCCCCTTCCATTTCTCCTTTTTGCCACATCTTCTCTGCTCTGTTGGTTCTTTTCTGTCCTTTTCTTCTCCCTGCTGCTGCTGTGGCACTCTCTTCTCCTCCCCATTACCAATTATGGCATCATGCCCTGGTAAAACAACCGTTATGTTTGACTGGGCCTTTCACTGCTTTTCATTTATTGAGTATCTTATCAGCTAAGCTGTGTATTCCAGGGTCCTTTCTTTTCCAGTCTGCCCTTTCTTATACCAAGTGTTCTCTATGTTGATTACCTCAGTCACTCGAAATCTGGCACAGGTATTGTTACCCTGTGAATTGGGGGTCCCGGGAGGGGCGGCCAAACTACCAAACAAACTAAGCAAAGTTGGGGGAAATTAGCAGGAGCACTCTCTTGGCTAACAAGAGGCAGGACAACGCAGCAGGATTTTTTACCCTATGTATACAGTGTCAGGTCAGTGGGCAGGCAAATGGTTCAAACAATAATTAAGATTTATTAAACAATTATTAAAGGAAAGCACAAACACGCTCCTAACTAGAAAAGGAAAATAGAATCTGAGGGGAATGGGTGATACTCCACCTGTCCTGCAGTCCTGAAGAAGCCTGACTGAAGAAGTGGAAACCCAGTGTGGCAGCCGAGGGGAATCTGCTGAACCGAGCGGCAGCAAGGCAAAGTGAACTTTGAGCGATCCGGCAAGAGTTCTGGAGGAGTTCCAGCGAGAGTTTCAAAGAGCTCTCTGAGCGGGAGATTTTTATAAGGGAAAGAACAACCGCAGGCTAGTTCGGTCCTGGGCAAAAACAGTAAGTTTTGGGTTGGAGACAAAGCCTCCGAAAGATCAGAATTTGCATGATTAAGTAAAAGTCCGAATTGACAATAGTATAGCCGGTATGCAAATGCGGCTAGCTTGGCAGTTAAGTACCTAGCTCGCCAGGATGTCCTCTCAGGGCAGAGAATCCCTTTGTGGTAGCGTGCATATGTAATGAAGGTGTTTGTTTCGGGAGGTCCTCTAAAACAGATCTGGCAATATCTGGCTTGATTTGGTGGGAGCAGCAAGCAATAGCCATGCCTAGCTTCGCGCTTGTTCGGCGGGCCTCACAAACACTTGGCTGATGGTAAGTTGGGCCGAATTATGATATCAAAATGATATCTTTGGTTCACCAAAGGCCAGGCCAGTACACGGTGGTAACAGTATACTCAGGACAGATATATCAACATTCTTCAACCAGGAACCTTTCAGAAATGTTGAAATATCTGTGTGGAATTGATGGTTATAGTAACTGAACATATCTGAAGGGCACCAGGTCATACCCTCCAGTATTTCACAGATGAAAACCAGGACACCTGTGGCCAAGCTACATCAGAGTGTGGTCAAGATGGCCAAAGTTATTAATAAGGAAAAACAGACAAGCTAGGAGAGACTGTAGCAGTTTGCTTTTGCCCAAGCCTACAAGGAAGGGCAGGGCAGGGCAAGGGCAAGGGCAAGGGCAGGATTCTCCTCCTCCTCTCTTCTTTTTGATTTGAGTGCAAACTACTTTTGCACACTGAACTCAATTTGCATCAACTGAATTACGTTGAGGACAAAGGAGGACGGAGGAGGAGGAGAAATAATCCAGAATGTTTTAAAGGCAGCTGAAAAAGTGGGATGACAGAAGATTAACTGGGATTCTCCCAGCCAAATCAGGACCTTTGGAGGGTAGACCAAGTTACAGGTGGCCAGAAGCTCTTCCTTTCACATGATCAGTAAGCAGCAGCTAAATCAATTTCCACTGGTTAACTTAAAAAGGAATGTAAAAAGGGAAAAAAAATATCAAAAACAAAAAAACAAGTTTTGATCAGTTTTATCATTTCATTTAATTACTCATATTTCACAGGGATATAAACAAATCAAGTCAGCTCCAAGTCAGCTGGCTGCATCAGTGACTAAAAGATAAATCTGGGGAGTTGACCAAGACCCCATCACATGCATTCGTGCGACTGTGGAGAACTCACTCCAACCTGAGAAGTGTAAAGTGTTACATTTGAACCACATTTTCTCAAAAGAATTGGCTCTTTCTGACCTCCATTCCTGCTTTTTGATTGTATGTATTTTATGGGAGGAGGTGACAGATCCACATTCATAGCAGGTAGGTAACATCCAATATACGTATCACCACGATGTTCACATTTACATCCTCAGGGACACAACTTATAATATCAAGTGAGCCCTTAATAAAGAGTGGCTGGTGGAGTTACCACTGTTGAATGGGAACTCTGTCAGCACTGACCTAGGGTCCAACACCAGAACCCTGTTCTTGTTCATAGTCCTATGGCATCTGAAAAGCTAGTCTGTAGGAGCATAAGTATTTGTAGGGAAGATTTTTCTCCTTCCGATAGGAAAAACTCATGACACAATAAATGACTCGGCTCCCAAGGTAAGATAGGCAACATGGGCTCTTCAGGTGTTGTTGGACTTCAGCTCCCACCATCCCTCACCATTGCCAATCCTGGCTAGGGCTACTGGGAGCTAGAGTCCAAGAACATCTGGAGGGCCTCGTGATCTCTTGCTTAAGGCCTTGTTCTCAGAGTTGGTAAAACTTGAGACTCACCTTGGGGTTCATGTGACTTCCCCCTACTAAGCATCTTTACAGGACTTAGGATCAAAACAGATGTGACAATAGTAAAACAGTGTCATCCCAAGATGCACTGCTGCCTGAAGAGGACCAACAATGTCATCAACCCTAAAGGCAAAAATTATAAAGTCTTTTTGCCCATTCAGACTGACAACAAGTCCTCCCTGCATCTGTTCCACACCAGTCCACATCTAAAGATGGCTGCTCCAGCCTGTTGGGAGCCTGGGTTGGTCTTGTTCAAATCCAGGCCTGAGTCTGTGCCAGCCACAATGTTAGTGGGGCTAATTTTTCTCTTTGCTGTCTATTTACCTCCTTATTGTACATTCTGGCCTCAGGACACATCTGTGGATAGCCAGAAACCAAACCAATTTACACATCTGAGGTAAACAATGTCTCCCACTTTATTCAGTAACTCAGGCAAAAACTAATAAAAGAAATCAGTACTTAACTGAAGATGGATGAAGCTAAACTAGGATAAAAGAATGGTAAGATGAGATGCAAAGATGTTTAGAAGTCCAGTCTTCTAGGATAGCTGTAGAGCAGAGGTGGATATTGTGTGTCCTTCCAGATGTTGTTGGATTGGAAGTTTCAGTAGTCACAGCTGCCATAGCCAATAGTGAGGAATGCTGGGACTTGCATTCAGCCATGTGATTCCTACCCTTGCTGCAGAAAGAGCCAGGACAGAAAAAGGAGATCTACTTCAGCATAACCAATCAAAATGAGGATGACAGACAGGGTGGATCAGCTGCAACTTGCTAAGGTTTCTCAGGGCCTTTCTACACATAGTGCTATTATTCTACTGTCTACCTCCTGTGAAATTCTGGAGTTTGTAGTTTACTGAGACCCAAGAGCTCTCTGGCTGAGAATTCTAAATGCCCGTTCCTAAACTGCAAACCCCAGGATTCCATAGGAGGTTAAAGTGGAATAATAGCGCTCTAACAGTGTAGTGTGGAAATGGCCTAAGAGAAAAAAGCAGTAATGTATTTAAGTCTCTATCTTCAAGTCTCAAGTAAAGTCTCAAGTCCTTGAAGATACTTTCAAGTCAATTCTCAAGTTGGTCTCAAATCTCGGAGCCAACTTTACATCCCAACCTATATTTCAGAATTTTTGGACAGAGCTGAATAAAGTCAATTGGCCGTGAGGGCTGCTGGACCCCATCAGTGAAAGAACTGGAATGTTTCTCTGCTGTGTATCATCTGCTGCATTATTCACCATCAAAACACTTATGCTATAGCAGTAATATATGTCAGTGTTTGCCACTGGAAGAACCTGTGGAAAAGACTGGAACTATACCCAATTCTGGATCAACACAGTATTTAAAAGTTTGATCTCTCACCTTCAGCTTTTATTTGTGACTGGCACAGACTTTAAATTAAACAAAATGGTCTGCCATCTTTAGATTGGGTTTCAGGGTAAGCTGCCAAAAAAACTGCTGTTCTTGCAATGAGCCAAAGTCTGGAGACAGACAATTGTTTTAGGGTGTAGAATTGCCCTCTCTCTCACTCACAAACTCTTTTTTTTTTAATTGCCTTCTAAAAGCTACTTAATTGCGAGGCATTATCACCAGGTGATAATGCTTATCTCCATGGAGTGAAAAGCTTTGCTTGCTGATGGTTGCAGATCAGGTTGCTAGCAAAAGCTCAGGAGGAAGCCAACCTGAGATTTTTCCTCCCTCATCAGTTCCTATTTTGAGAGTGGCTTCACTTCCCATGGTACTTGTACATTTCTCCTCTTTTGAAAATTTCTCACTGTTTCCTTTTCTGACAGGGTTTACTTTTTTCCCCCCCTCAAATACTGCATAGCCTGTTTAGCAGAGGACAAAGGTGGAATGGGCTTATGCACTGGGTGTGGTTCTGCCACTTCCACACCACAGCCTGGAAGAGTTACCTTTTGTTGTACAACTCTCAGAATTCCATAGCCAGCATAGCTTCTGGGATGTATCATCCAAAAAAGTAATGTTTGCAAGGTATACATCTAAACAATCCCATTCACCTGCACCGTTGAAATCCTCTAACAACTGCACCATTATCAATCAGAGATAGGAGTTGCTGTTGGACTTCAAGCCCCATCAGCCACAGCCAGCATAAACAATGGTGAAGAATGTGGAAGATACAGTCCTACATGAGCTGGAGGGCCCATAGTTCCCACTCTTGCTATACTTGTGACAGATGATAGGAATCTGACTTTTCCCTCTTGCTTGTATTCACCATTTTTCACCATTCACTTCTGCTCCTTTGGCTCTCTATACTCCAGATATTGCAGCTGGCCTAATTGCCACTCTATTCAGTCCTTGCTCTATTCCAGGAATGGGGAGGGGGCATCAAAAGAAGCCTATTTTATATCATTAATAAATCATTGTGAAGAATGCCAGGGAGGACCTCCTGTGAGCACAAATTAGGATGGCAAGTCCTTGTTGATATTAGACCGATCTGTATGTGGGCATTTTTGTGTGCCAGTCAGGGGTTCTAGCAAACAGTGCCAACTTATTATCTGGCCAGGGTGCTGGACTTGAGGAAATTCATCAAGAGAAGCTTTTCCCAGGCACAGAAGAATGGAAAGGTTACCCCTCTCAATGTCCTTCATTCTGCTGTTCAAAAATACAGGACCCTGGCAAGAAAATGGACAATCCTGCAGGAGCAAGTAAGTTTGTATATATACATATATATTTGTAAGTAAATTTGTATATATACATATATATTTGTGTGTATACACACACACACACACAAACATACTTGCTCCTGTAGGATTGTCCATTTTCTGGTCAGGGTCCTGTATTTTTGAACAGCAGTACGAAGGACATTGAGAGGGAGCAACTTTTCCCATTCTACTTCCCATTCTTACCATATATATATACATATACATATACATACATACATATATATATAATATGTGTGTCTGCACGTGCATGCTCCATTTTTGTTACCCACTAGAAATGGAGGGAGGGTTAACCAAAGAATTTAGTCTGAAAGGCCATCTGGGCCGAGAGAGCAGATACTGTTTTTCCCTGTGTGTCTCTTCTGAATAGGACAATATTGCTAGTGAAAGAATTTAGGTCACTTGCTGTGCAATGAAAATGGCTCGCTGGTTGCTCGCATTGTTCAGTCATCTGGCCTCCGGCAACAGAAAGCTGCTTGTGAATGTGAATGTAATCAATAACCTGGTGCCAACCAGCAATTAACATCTCCATCTGAGGTCCTTTCTAGAGAACGAATGTCTGATCTCTATCCCAGCTCTCCCTCATCAATTTTGTGCTCTGCACCAGCCAAAGTAGAGTCACTCATTAGCCAGGGCAAGCAATGAGCTTTTGGAGACCAGTGTGTGCAAAATGGCATTAAATTGTTTACTGACATGATGGTGGGTCTCCCTACGACAATCCATCTGTGTGCTGCAGCCACATCAGATGCACTTGAGCAGGGAGGATTTTCTCCGCATCACTACCGCTTCCATACGTGCTGCTTCCTGGAATGAATGGACTGCGCTCCTTGCAGAGTCCAGGACTTCTTAAAACTAAATTAGTCCCACGAGAACAGTTTCCTCGCGCGTTAAGATCTTGCTTCTTCCAAGGAGTCAGGTTCAGTTCTAAAGAAGCATGTCTTTGACGCAGGCACTGACCTATGGTAATCACATTAAATTTATATCAATTAGAATGTCAATTGAACAGAGCCAGATATAGATATCATGGTGTGTGTGTGTGTGTGTGTGTGTGAGGAAGAGGGAACAATATATAAAACAAAGTGTCAACATTTCACAATAACTACAGTGGAGTCTAGTGCCTTTTGCATCATGGGACAGTAAATTTATTCTGAGTTTTAGTCCAAGCTTTGAAGTCACCCAAGCAAGTTGAGCATCTTGGATAGCTTTTAAAGCTCCTGTCAACGCCCAGGCCTGGCAAGCAGCCAAGGGAGCCGGCTACAGGTCTCTTGCAGATAAGGCAGAGAATAAATTAAAGGGCTTTACTTCAGCAGAACAGAACAGGAAAAATAGCAGTAAATACCGGCGGCAGGGAGACTCCCTGGCTGTTACGTCACAGCCAAGCGAGCACACAGTCAAAGTCTGTTCGAACAAAAAAGTTACCAGAGCTGGTCCGGGATCAAGAGGTGGCAACGTTCCAGCAGGTCGGGCAGCATTTCAGGAGGCCAAGCTGAGATCCACAACAAGCACTTCGCCCAGAATGGTCAGTTGTGAGCCGACAAAAGACCCAAGGCTGAGTGATTGCTTTTATAGGCAGATCACTCCTCCAGGTGTTATCGCAGCTGGGCCCTGATTGCCTGGCGTTTTCTATTTAAACGTTCTGACCTCCTGAGAGCACTCTTTTACTCCCAATGCTGCTGGTAAGTAGGCACCTGCTCTTGAAACTCACTATCCGACTCCTCTGGCTGGGTTGGGTCTGGGGCAGCCCCTGGCTCTGCTGTTGGGACTACTGGGGCCAAGGGCTATGTGCCTGGGGCAGCCTCGGGAGTGGGCTGTGCTGGTGCAGCAGGCTCCAGGGACTCTGGCTCAGACTCAGAGCTTGTGTCCTGGAGTTCCAGGGTCCTGACATCTCTGACTAAAGCCCAAAGTGGCTTCACTGCTTCACTGATGTGGGAACCACCACTGACTGCTGCACAACATGTGCCCTCAGTGATGACACAATCAGTTCTCACCCTGGCTTCCATTTGCCAAAGTTAACATATTTGTCATCCTGTTTTCTATTACGGTATCTGTGTCCTTACAGGCTAATGCCATTCCTCTTTACTTGGAAATAAGTTCTACTAAGGTCATAGGAATGTAAGAAGATCTCTGTTGTATCAAACCAAAGGCATATCTAGTTTAGCACTCTGCTCCCAGAGCAGCCAGCCAGATGCCTCTGGGAAGCTCCTGGGCGGGACGTGAGTGTGGCTGTACCCTCCTGCTGGTTGCTGGCCATTAGGAGACAGGGGCATGTTGCGGTGATACTGGAGGGAATATACTGCTTCTGTGATTCTGGTCAATGAGACTGACACCTAACTATAATGCTTGGTAAAGTAGAAGGCAGTAAGAAGAGAGCAAGACTGCAGGTGTCCTGATTCCATCCAGGAAGCCACAGCCCTGAATTTGCAAGATCTGGGCAAGGCAGTAGATGACCAGGAATTCTGGAGATTTCTCATTCATAGGATCATCACAAGTCAAAGTTGACTTGATGGTCACAATAACAGAAACATGCCTAAGGCCAGATGCCCCTCACAGTAAGGGATATCTCTTATTTAAGCACGCTTGTTCTGTATGAACATTAAACAACATACAAAAATCCTGTATTTTCAGATATCACCCAAACATGCTGCCTTCAAATTATACATCCCCTATTGGAGGGATCTGTTGCTATTGTGGCCAGTGCCTGCTCTTTCCACAGAAGACTGAACAGCACTGTTACCGCAGTTTCCTAGCCCGAGCTCGTGGGATATTAGATATCATTTGATATCAATAATTTGGCCTTCTTTACCTATTCCTTCCCACGTGCTTGCGAGGCCCCCGGACAAGCACGCATAGGGGCACAGCCGCAAATCGCTGTAATATTCCAAATAAATACAGGCAGGCCAGAAATAGCCAGACTGCCGCTTCAGGAGACCTCAAGGCAAGTACCACATTACGTATGCACGCTACTTACAAAGGACTCCCTGCCCCGAGCAGGCAGCTTGATGAGCTGAATACTCAATCATCAAGCACTCTGTGTTTGCATACTGGCTACTCTATTGACAATTCGATCTTGACTCAATCATGTAAAATACTGACCTTTCGGAGGCTTTGTCTCCAGCCCAAAACTCATCGTTATCCCCAAGAACGGACTAGCCTGCAGCCGCATTTTCCCCTATGAGAACCCCTGACTTTGAGCGCTTCCTCGGATCGCTCTTGGCTTCCATCCTACCTTGCTGTCGCTTTGTTCAGTGAGCCTTCCCCTCAGCTCCTCAGGCTGAGATCTCTACTTCTACGGACCCTTTTCTTCAGACTTTCCGGGCTTCAGGACAGGTGCAGTATTTCCCATACCAAACCTCCTCTTAAAAACCCTCTACACCACTCCTACCTTTATTTCCATAGTTCTCTGTGTGAGTGTGTTGCATACACGTGTTTGACTGTATATCAATAAAAACGATTATTATTAGTTATATCTGTTTGCTCCTTGACTCGGCCTGACCTTGTAGACGCTGAGTAAAAGATCTCGCTACGTTGCCCTGCCTCTCGTAGTGCTAGCTTGTGCTTTTTTAACTAATTCCCAACTTGATAATCTGGAGTGCACTTAGGTGTCCCTCATGGGACCCCCAGAAATCAGGGTAACAGCACAATCAGCTTGTGGTAGTACCCCCCCGACCCCAAATGTCTGCTGGACTGCCACCATAAGTTTTCCAGAGGTTTGGGACTTCTTATGAGATGTGAGATCTTGCAGGAACCTGGAACTCTTCATGAGAGCCCGTTCCCTCATGAGACTTGAGATAGGCCTCACATAGGCTTGCCTCATGTCCTGGCCAGTCTTTAACTGTCCCTTGTTACTGTTTTGAAAACCTGGCAGCCCTGCCTAAGAACTAGATCCAATTGTTGGTCCTAACTAGGTAGAACAATTGAATCAATTTCTGAATGATGAGTCAATCAGGTATATCAGCTTAATTCAGATGGAGCTCACAAGCGGTTTTCATTTTAAAACCGTAACTTTGGAGAGTTTTATGAATGGTTAGTTTAAAATTAGTATCCTCACTTTCTCTGTTGGGGCAGCGGTTTGTGTGTGTGACTGGAGTTTTGTCTCTTTTCCATGCTTATGAGCAAAGGACTCTGGAAAACTGTGTTCATGATATGGCTGCAGCACAGGAATATCTGAATGCAGTATGGGCAACATTCCTCACAACTTCTGCTATTTGCATCAAGGGAAACACCTTATTTCACAGCAAAATAGCCTAGAATGGAAAATGTTTGTATTCCAGATTCAGGTTAATTCAGTGATGTCAGTGCCTAAAATTTCCATAGCTAATAGAAAAAGTGTCCCAAAGCGTACTGAATTTTCAAATCTTCATAATTTTACATGTGATTAAAAAACAAACAAAAACCGAAATACATTTATGACATTTACTTTCAGACTTTTAACGTCTAAAGAACTGCTAGTAAAAGTCAACATAAATCAAATGTCTAACCCTTAATCATAAGATACAGAGGTGTACAAAGTGTTGACTTAATGTTAAATAAATATATTTAATAGCTCCTGACAAATCTAAAGTGGATAAACAGAAATGAACAGCAGAAGTTAGTATGGCAGTATGCTGAAGAGGTAAAATGCTATATTTAATTAACCAAATTATAAATTAGGTATTGCCTTCTGCAGCAGAGCAAGAAGTACATGTTTAAGTTGTACTCAGGAATACTAGGAGCTGTAGGCTGTATTTCAGAGACAGGCAATGGCAATCCATCTCTGAATATTCCTTGCCTAAGAAAACCCTGTGGAATTCATAGTGCAGCCAGAAATTGTCAAATGACTTGAAGGCACATGTAGACACATGCTTACACAAGCTAGTTTTGTTTAGCTTTTTGTTGTTGTTGTTGAGAGGACTGTCGAATGCCTACATTTTTTAGAGAAAGCCTTACTCCCACACATATCCTATCTGAAACTGCACACTGGCCAACTCTTCAACCTCAAATGCACTTAGAGGGTCTGCTCAAGTCCACTGTATTATACTAGGTAGATCAATGCCCCAGCTTGGTATGGGGCAGCTCCTTCTACCTTGTACCATAACAGTTGTCCAAAAAAACATCCTGTACGTGGTACTCAGAGTTGCTCTGCAACAGAGTTAGGCAGACTTCAGAACTTGGAAAACCATTTTCAGCATGGATTAATATAATCATAGAATCATAGAAATGTAGAGTTGGAAGAGACCACACGGGCCATCCAGTCCAACCCTCTGCTATGCATGAACACCCTCAAAGCATTCCCGACAGATGGCCATCTAGCCTCTGCTTAAAAACCTCCAATATATATAATGATACAATGGAGCCCTCAATAACTGAGCAATGGTAGAATGGATGCTTTGGATTTCCCAGCATCATCCTACCATTGCTCAGTTATGAAGGGCTCCAACCCATAGGTCTTTAAACTAGCTTTCCATGGTAAATTAGGATCTTCTTGCAGATCTTTGAGTGGTTTGCTAGATCAGCAAGGCCTTTGGCTTCCTAATTCACTGACAATAAGAACAACAACAGGCTTCTTCCTCTGAAACTATGCTACTGAAATGCTAAAACTATGCTACTGACTTTGACGGGAAACCACAGGTGAGCCCTTATGCTAAAGGACTATAAACTCAGTTCTGGAAAGGAAATCACATTCCAGCATTGGCTGCTAGGTGCTCAGAGATATCCTTTCCCTTCATTCTACGTGTACATCTACCCCTTTGAGCCACTATTTTGCATTTGGTGTCCTGGGGTTCTTGTGGACCACAGGGGTTCTGGAGATGTCTCAAATCTAAAGTCTGCCACGCCCTGTCCCACAATTTCCCTTTGTGTTTTTCAGGTTTTTCACAGGCCACCTCCAGGGGTCTCCCTAGCCTTCTGGCTTGAACTGTGTTGCCTTGAAAGGGGCTGCTGATCGGTGCTAAGATGTTTTGACTGAGATTAGCACGGCATGAAAACACATTGGGAACGCCTGCCAGCATGTTGGGCTTGCAGGGGGTGCTAGTGGGTGGGTGAGAAGTGAGATATTACAGAAGAAAAAAAATCATTCACATTCAGTCATAGTTTCAGTCCTTTGCATTCTGGGCTGGTGGAATATTTCTCCTCTCTGTGGGAACTGGCTCTCCCACACATGATTTATGGGTTTAGATTTATAATATTTGCTTTAATGTGTTACTTATTCCATCTGGTGATACTGTTTGCTCCATGGGATCTTCCTGTCTCTTCCAGTTTCTGTTCAGAAAGGTAGCCTGATTTAGCTACACTGAAGCAACTCAGTCACAGCAAAACAGGCTAGGAAAGGTTTAAGCATCTTGCTTGGGTGGAAAGTTGTGATATCTAGGTTACGGAGTTGTGGAACTGCAAATCAGAAGGAAACATAATCCACAGCAAATGGTTTGCACAACTCTCCTGCAAGATTCCCCCCTCCCCCAATTTCATGCCAAAGAATTTTTTTTTCTCTCTTTGAAAAAAGTAGAATCTTGGTTCAGCACAGGTTGGGCCATATCTTAAGTGAAACTGCTGATCTTAAATCGATAGGATTGGGCTATGGGTTAATTTTGTGTGTCTTTTGGGGCCCATGATCTAGATGACTCTTTATGACTCTAACTTTGCATTTGGGGGGGCTGTGGGTTGGTACCTCAAACAAGTCCCAAACAAAAGTGCCCAGAGGATGGCAATATAATCCAGTATTTTCTAGTGAAATTCTGCATAAAACAAAAGAATCTACAGAAAACCCAGATTTCAATTTAGCAAATAAAAAATGGCTTTAAAAATTACTTGTACAGGTGTACCTCAGTGAAATAGATGTGTTCCTGATAAAAATTACTTCTTTAACAGAAATTTTGGTACTTGAGGCAGAAATAACTTGGAAAGAATAGAGATAGGTTCCAACTCCATACAAAGAAGGGCAGTTCAACAAGTTTCAGCAAAGTTTTTATTCAGATTATGCACATGGGAAATGAAACAACCAGGTCAGGTAAGCCTTGCATTAGTAAAGGGAAAAAAACAACAACCCTGAACTTTGTAGAGATAATTTCAAACCTTTTTCCAAAATTGATTCAGGGATGACGTCTTTCTTTCACTAGCTTCCTCTTTGTTTATGATCTCCATTTTTGTAGCCAGATTTACAGATCTATAATTTTTATTTTTTAAATTATGCTGAGGAGAGCTGGTGAGGCAGGCTTATTTGCTTTTCCCTTTTCTGTTTTTTTCTGTTCACACATACCTAGTTAAGGATTCTGGAGGCAGTCGTTGTTTACCTTGTCTGTTGTAGGCAGGCACACATAGCTGCATCAGGATCAACAACAGTAGAATCCCATTCTTTCACAGCTCAATCTTTATTGCAGCATCTACTGCAGACATCTGCTGCAACCCAGCACCAAAAATCTGTGTTTCTCCAGCCCTCCATCATGATCCTTTCAATGACCATGCTGGAAAAAAAACAAAAAACAAAACGTCCAGCTAGACAGAGGACCAGGAGCTGGGCAGGAGTAAAAAGACTTTGCAAAAAAGGAGCTTCTTTGTCAGAGGCTAACTGAGGTACATCTGTATTTAGAAAGCTTATAAAAGCTGAAGCATGTAATGGAAATATTTGCAAAATGTTAAAAGAAATTCTAGATCTTAGGTAATGAATAATTAGGAGTAAATACATGCATTATTATATACATATATTATGATTATTTAATGTAGCATTACTTTGGATGGAAGTCACTCTGAGTGTCTTTCTGAGGCAGAAGAGTGCAAGATACAAAATAAATAAGCTATACAAGTGATTTGTTAATGGAAAACTGTCTCCATGTTCTTCTATTTAAGCCTTCCATGTAGCAAGTTAGGCCTTGTCACTTGCACTACAATGAATGAGAAAAATCTTCATTAATCGTAACAGAAATAACTACCATACAAACACATATAGGATTGCACTGTAACACCAAACATCTTATACCAGTCAACTCAGTGTGCTCTGTTTACACTTGAACTCCTGTAATTCATCACAAGAAGTCAAAATTACTCTCAGCCTGATGAAAAGGTAGTGAAACAGATTCCAACATGAGCCACAACAAAAATTAAGATCTTCTTGGAAGTATCTGAGATGGCTGTAGCTAAAGATGACACCTTTAAGCCTAGTCTTGCGGTAGAACAGAGATTTGCTTCACATGTTTGTTTGGTGGCTCTTGCTCATGGACACAAGCCCAGATTCCCTGCTTGCCATATTCAGTGATGGGAAGGATTTTCATCTATAGCCTGATTCATCTCTCTGTAGAAGTCTGTTGTTGTTGTTGCTTTCCCTTGTGGTTTGGGAATGTGTGGCTCGCTTATTTCATCTAGCTCTCAACTGATGCCTCTGGATTCAAGAGGCATGAAATATTCCTTCTTGTCTCATGACTAAACAGAGTTGGCCTATGCATTTCCAGGTTTACTTATGAGAAATACCTTTAATATCCAATTTTTGGGATACATTAGGTTCACATACAAAGCTGTCTTTAGGCATTAATGAATTCTACCCAGACACAGAGTGTGAGAAGAGCAGTCCTGGAACTTCTTTCTCTGATTCTCCCCTGTTCAGCAGAAAAATCAGAAGAGGGATGGTAACTCCTTTCAGATAACAGTTGTAGCTCACTCTGTATTCAGGAACTTCAATTGTGCACAATTCCCAGGCTGAAATTCCTGTTTAGTTCCAACTAGAGTAGACCATGAGTTAACACATAGTCAAATTCCATAAATTCAATGGGTCTTTTCTAGTCAAGAATAGCAATAGGATTTAGGCCTTTTGTCTGTTGAAAATAATTACAGTCTCCCTCTAGTCCTTCCAGCTCAACACAGAATCAACATCCTTTTCCTTATTTGCCATTACTTACAGCAACCCTGTGAAAGAGAAATCCCAATGAGACTGGTTCATCGACAGTACTACTCAAGTCTTGCAAATTCAGGGTTGTGGCTTCCTTGATGGAGCCAATCCATCTGTAATACGGAGTCAATCCTACTGCTGCCCTCTTTTCCAGTGAGTCATATTGTCTCATTATGTCCAAAGCATGACCACTCCATTTTAGTCATCTTGGCGTCTATTGAGAGTTCAGGCCTGATTTAATCTAGGACCATTAATTTGTTATTTTGACAGCCATGGTATCCACAGAACTATCCTACAGCACAGTCCTAATGAATTCACCTTTTTCCTGTTGGCTTTCTTACTATCACGTTCACACTCATACAGAGAAATTGAAAATAATATGGCATGGATGATTCCGATTTTGGTATTCCATGATATACCTTTGCACGTGAGGATCATATCTAGTTCTTTAATATCTTCTGTTTCAAGTCGTAGCTCTTTTATTTCTTGACCACAACCTTCATTTTGATTCATGACTGTGGTCTAAATAGGGCTACAAATATGACACAATATACTTAACTCCAGTGAAAGCGTGGAACGTACAAGATACAAGATAAGATTGTTATCTATGCTTCCATACTACAGACTTCCTAGATTTTTTTTTTTGACAGATCATACTGTGTATGTGAAAAGGTTTCATACACACACACACACAATTCAAAAATACACAAAGAAACCAGTATCTAATAGACTGCTATCTATTGTTGCATTATTCATAAACTGCAACACTGTAAGGAGAAAACAACTTATTTTGGAGGACAGTCAATGTATCTACAGGGTGTACATGGCACTTGATTTACAACCTGGTCCTATGCATATCTTATTGGAAATAAGCCCCACTGAGTATAGGAGGAGTAATGCTTAGGCAAGTGTTCACGGAAGGACTGCACTCTTATAAAGCTAGATATCATATTTCATTAATTCCCTGTTGTGATGATGGATACATTTTGCATGAAAGGCCTGGAACATCTAATCACTTGCAAATTGGACTGCAGACAGCTATGCAAATTGTAAACAACAGTATTTTCTGCAACAAAGAAAAGCGTTTCTGAGTCAGAAAGCAATAATTAGCTTGAGAAGGAACTCATAATAGTGTATCTTATCCAGAGTATATATGAATCTGATATTTTATTTACAACATTTATATACTGCTTTTTAACCATTCCTCACAAGTAAGCTTAAGCATAAAACATATACATATATATGTGTTTGTGCATGTGTCTGCGTGCGTGTGCGCGTGCACTCAATAAGAGATCAAAACAGCAGTAGATTAATCTCAAAGATCTCACTCTCAAGAGGTGATGAAACAAACAAAGATCTCTAAAGATTCCTTTTATAGCTGGGAGATTTAAAATTCCACATCCTCTTCTTTCTGGCACACAGCAACTTTCTAAAGTCACTCTCCACATTCGTAGGTTTGACTTTCACAGATTTGATTATTTGTGAGTTTCTTCAACCCCTGCCCCCTCCCCAGCACTTCTTTTCCATGGGGACTTTCTCTCTTAGCAGCTATGATCTGGCCATGAGTGCCTTTATAAACCCACCTTTGGTTCTCCTCCTTCTCCACCAGCTACTGCCTGGCTTGCTAAGAATGGCTCACAGTCTGATTTCTCAGCACTGCAAACCATCTCCTGATGCCCCCCACACCCAAGGAAGGAGAGGGTGAGACAGAGGAAGTATAGGACCATCTGCCACGCCCCCTTCCCTCTCCTTTCTCTGACCTGACTTGGACGCTGGGTATCTTTCCTTCTCATTATGCCTCAGCCCCCTTCCTACACACACACACACACATTTTGATATTTGTGATTTTTCCACTTTTGCAAGGGTCCTGCACCCCTAACCCTAGCAAATGTGGAGGCCCAACTGTACTCAGCTTTTTAAGAGAGAGAAATCCCTCAACCTATAACTCCTATTCCAGCACTCTTTTCTCTTTTTCTCTCCCCTTCTTTCTCGCTCGTCTTTCTCTCCCTTGACCACAGTCCTTCAGCCTCTCTCTCCACTCACTCTCCCTCCTGCCTTACTGCTCACCAAGACAGCAAGACTCTTTAACTGTACAAAAAATTATCGGCCCCTACAGAAGGAGGAAGAAAATTTTGCTGCTTACAGGCCCTCAGAGGTAATGAATATCCCAGGCCTCATTGTAGTTTTGTCTCTGCTAGTTACAGAAGTGGAAGAAAGTTTGCCATCTGGTGACTAAAAATGGTACTTCTGGCTATAGACAGATGTTAATTAAAATTCCATGTTTCAGAAACAAAATAAACCCCTTAGTATTGATGCCAAATTTCAGGGTCTAGTTTTCATGGTCTTGGAGTTAAACAGAAATAATTATCTTTTATTAATACAGATAGGGCTTAAATATGGATCAAACTGGAATCAGCCCTTCTTGCTCTTTTGATCAGTAAGCTTTCCTGATGAATGTTAAGTATGTTGCATTTCAGGCATGGTGAATGGCCTCCTTAAGTACAGCCCAGATTCCCCGACCCCTTAAGAGAAGCAGTGTTTCAGGCCTGTACTCTAAGAGCCTTATTGTGGAACTGTTTCAGATTCTGTGGGGCCACTGGCTCCCCACTCCTTTCTTAGTGTGCTTTCTGTTGGACACTAAGTCCATACTCAGAGTATACTTGGAACAAAAGCCTCTCTAGGAAGCAGTCCTTGTACAAACACATACACAACACAGAGATATGAAAACATAGCTGCAAATTCAAGCTGACTCTGAAGTCATTTAAAAAAGAGTGCTGGAAGAAAGTTTTAAATACTGCTTTTCTGTCATTATTTTTTTCTGTCATTATGTTTTTCCCCTTAATATCCTACCATGATGACTAAGAAGAGAGGCATATATGAAAGTGTTACTATTTCACTATTTTACAGAGATAGCATCGAAGCTTGTGGCCTCTATTTATATGTGCAGATCAATTAGTTCTTTGTTGAAATACTGAAAAAATCCTGAACATCTTGTGTCCAAGTAGAAAAATGCTGTTAACTGAGTTGAAGAGAGAAAGGTGAGGACAGAATACTTCTCACAAAAAAAGGATGCTATGCATCAACTGAGAGTCAGCCTGGCATAGTGGCCTGGTTAGGACCAGGGTTTAAATCCCTGCTCAGCCATAGAAACCCACTGGGTCACCTCACAGTCCCTTAGCCTTGAAGGAAGACCATGACAAACTTCCTCAGAACATACCTTGCCAAGAACCTTCCAGCATAGCGTAGGCATAAGTTGGAGTTGTCTTGAAAGGCTCATAGCAACATGCAACCCTCAAACTGTAATGGTTAAACAACAGTTCCCCAACTTGGTACCCGTCAGATAAGCTGGACTACCATGTTTGCTGGGTTTGATAGACATTGGGCCCTTTCCATTTTAACTGCCACTCTGTGGAATCCTGGGATTTGCAGGTTAGGGAAAGGTATTTAGAATTCTTAGCCAGAGATCTCCAGTACACCCACAAATTACATATCCTTGAACTCCATTGGATGCAGCCGTGGCACTGGAGTGGAACCACAGCACTATAACTGTGCAGCATGAAAAGGTCCATTATCATCTAACACATCTGGACATCATCAAGTTGGGAATGCTGACTTGGCAACGTTAAACAACAACAGAGGGGTAACAACATCCCAGGACACACTACTACTGTCCTTAAGGTGGTTGTGCTCAAACAACAGCATTTCAAAGGGAAGCTGCACACTGAAACCACTGAATTATAATTAATCAAGGAGTTTCATTCTGCCATCTCTGGCTTGGTTTGGAATAGCTTTTAATCACATTGCATTTGTCCATCAGCTTATCAGTGCCAAGATTATTGTGCTATCATCAGCACTGCTTTTTAGATGTTAATAACATACATGTCTATCATGCTTTCTGTCCTTCCCACTCCCCAACCATACCAGCAATTAACAATAACACTTCATACATCTGATAACGTAGATATCAGTCCTCAAATACTTATGATATAAAAATGTGTTACTCTTTAAGGTGTCAGAAGACTTTTGGTGGCTTTTATAGCCTTGAAAAAATATATTTTCCCTAATATTTCCCTTTATTTTTATCTTGATCTGAAGCATCAGTGAACTGATCTACAGCTAATGTAATCCTTCTGCTTAGCTAACTCTCTACTGGATTGTGTCCCTTGGCTTGTGTATCATCTTACAGAGAATTACTGATGGTTCTAAAGAAGGAAGGAGGCTGGGTGTTGGAATTTCTCTATCCTCTGCTTCAGCACTGAACAGACACAGCTGGTCACAACCTGTTCCTTTATATGCATTTGTGTTTCATAAATGTTTAGTAGTAGCTGCAGCAAATGTCTGCTGCTGTCTAGAACTGTTATAAACAAAAGCTGGATGCTGGCGTCTTTCTTGCCTTACTACTTGGAGGCAAGAGAAGTGAAGAATCTGTGCGAGCTTGTATGGAACTCATAGGTGACAGGCATTTTTTTTCTGAAAATTGAGTCTAGTTCTGCTTACAACTGATGGCTCTTCCCCAAGTGAGGCAGGGCATGGACAGGCAGAATTATTGGTACTGTTACAGAAAGTGTACATTGGCACAGATGATCATATATATATATATGTGTGTGTGTGTGTAGTATGTGTGTAGATAGGTATATGTATGCGTGTGTGTGTGTGTGTGTGTGTGTGTGTGTGTCTATTAGAAGCACATATAGATTTTAGGCATCACCCCAAAGTGATGCAACAGAAGAGAGGAAAAGACTTGCCTGTGGACAACGCTGTTTCACGTCCTAAAAGATCTATTGTTTTGAGAAAAAAATATATAACTTCCACCAGGTACTACCTGTGTTCTCTGAGCTATAGCAAGCTCTGAGTCAGAACTGTTTTCATTTATGCTTCTTCTGGAACAGCTTACTACCATCTCCTTTCCTCTGTAGTCTATCCAAGGACATAACAGTGATCCTTCCTATGCCTCCATCTCAGTCCCTGATGAATTTAGTTTAAAGAGGTCTTTAAACTAAGTTCCGCTGGGGAGGGAGACAATATTATTCAGGGCAGGGACTTGGCGAGCGCAGGGGGAAAAGGCCCAAATGATCCTGGACAAGTAGTACAAGAGGCCAATGGCGGGAGGAGTAGAAACAATAGTACAGGACTTGCAGGAAGGGCCCGGGGACTTAAGTGTCTATACACTAATGCACCGAGTATGGGAAACAAGCAGGATGAACGTGAACTCCTAGTACAACAAAATAAATACGATTTGATAGGCATCACTGAGACCTGGTGGGGTGAGTCTCATGATTGGAATATAGGAATAGAAGGGTATAGCCTATTTTGTAAAAATAGACCAAACAAGAAAGGAGGAGGAGTAGCCTTGTATGTCAAGCACATTTTCACCTGTGAAGAGATCCATGACTTAAACCCAGAAAGCCAGGTCGAGCGCATTTGGGTAAGAATTAAGGGAGCGAGAAACAATAGGAATATTCTGGTGGGGGTTTACTACAGACCTCCAACCCAGGCTGAGGATTCTGATGACGCCTTCCTCAACCAAATGGCTGCACATTGAAAGAGGAGAGATACAGTAATAATGGGAGATTTCAATTACCTGGATATATGCTGGCAGTCAAACTCTGCCAAGACAGCAAGGTCCAGCAGGTTTCTTGCTTGTCTTGCAGACAACTTCATGGTCCAGAAGGTGGAAGAGGCCACAAGGGGATCAAATATTCTAGATCTGATCCTGACCCACAGGGATGACCTTGTTAATGAGGTAGAAGTGGTTGGACCTTTAGGGGGGAGTGACCATGCCCTACTGGAATTTGGCATTCAGTGGGAAGGAGAAGATAAGGGTAGGCAAACACTCATCTTAGATTTTAAAAAAGCGGACTTCGGTAAACTTAGGGAGCTGCTGGCTGGAATTCCATGGTCAAGAATAGTGAAAGGGAAAGGAGTTCAGGAGGCATGGGAGTTCCTTAAAAAGGAGTTACTTGAAGGCACAGTCTAAAACTGTGCCAATAAGGAGGAAAAATGGAAGGCATCTGAAGAAACCAGAATGGTTGACTAAAGAACTCTCAGCTGAGCTCAGTGTTAAGAGAAACATGTATAGGAGGGGATACAGGAAAAAAACCCAAAATTTAGAGAGTTGGATATTCAATATTTAACTGGGAAGGAAAAATCTATCATATATTATTAAAATTAGAATTAGAGCATGAAGTAATTAAGGACTATATGATTAAGTGGTCGCGGGACCTGGGATATTCTATTGACTTATTAGAATGGACAAAATTATGGACTAAAAATATAAAATTCACTAAAAGTGCATATTTGAAAGAAAATTTTTACAAAATGCAATTCAGATGGTATATTACACCCCAAATAATTGCTAAAACATCTAAAAATTACCCCAATAAGTGTTGGAAATGTGGTGAGAAATCAGGGACGTTTTTTCATATATGGTGGGAATGTAAAAAGGCTAAAGAATACTGGAATGTTATTCATAATCAAATTAGTCAAATATTAGGAATACATTTGTTATGTAATCTGGAATTATATTTATTAAATATGTTTATGGTAGTGAATGTAAAATATCAAAAGGAACATGGGAGGTTATTATTGTATATGGTAACGGCAGCAAGAATTCTTTATGCCTCAAAACGGAAAAATACAGAAATTCCCATGAAACAAGACTGGCTAATTAAATTGCATGAAATGTTCCAAATGGATCTGCTAACCGCCTTGTTAAATGAGAAGATGGATAGAAATAAGACTGCAAAGGAATGGGCTCCAATGAATAAATTATGGAAAGATAATTGGAAGGATATTTTTATTTGTATGAGGATTTAATAGTAATGAATTTATGTCTGTTCTCTTTTTTCTGATTGCTTGTATAATTTCGTAATTCAATCAAGTTTTTTTAAAAAAAAGAGAAACATGTATAGGAAATGGAAGAAGGGGGAAACCACCAAAGAAGAATTTAAGCAAGTAGCCCGGAGATGTAAGGAGGAGGTCAGAAAGGCTAAAGCACAGAACGAACTTGGGCTGGCCAGAGACATTAAAATCAATAAAAAGGGCTTTTTTAAATACATCAACAGCAAAAGGAAAAAGAAGGAGACAATAGGGTCGCTGCGCAGAGAAGATGGTGAATTACTCACAGGGGGAAGAGAAAAGGCAGAACTACTTAACACCTTCTTTGTCTCAGTTTTTTCCCAAAAAGATACAAGCACTCTATCTGGCGGTTGGAGAGCAGATGAGGAAGCAGGGGAAATGAGGCACGTAATAGGTAGAGAGGTAGTACAGGAATACCTGGCCACACTGGATGAATTCAAGTCTCCAGGGCCAGATGAATTGCATCCTAGGATTTTAAAAGAATTAGCAGAGGTCATTGCGGAACCTCTTGCTATAATCTTTGAAAACTCTTGGCGGACAGGAGAAGTTCCGGCAGACTGGAAGAGAGCAAATGTTGTCCCCATCTTCAAGAAGGGAAAAAAAGAGGACCCAAATAATTATCGCCCAGTCAGCCTGACATCAGTACCCAGAAAGATCCTGGAGCAGATCATTAAGCAGTCAGTTTCTAATCACTTAGAAAGCAGGGCGGTAATCACGAGAAGTCAACATGGATTTCTCAAAAATAAGTCTTGCCAGACTAATCTTATCTCTTTTTATGATAGAGTAACTAGCTTGATAGATGAAGGGAATGCTGTGGATGTAGCATATCTCGATTTCAGTAAGGCCTTTGACAAAGTACCCCATGACATTCTTGCAAAGAAACTAGTAAACTGCGGGCTGGACAGGGCTACTGTTAGTTGGATTTGTAATTGGTTGACCGACCGAACCCAAAGAGTGATCAGGAATGGTTGCTTCTCATCCTGGAGAGAAGTGACTAGCGGGGTGCCACAGGGTTCTGTCCTGGGCCCAGTGCTGTTCAATATTTTTATCAGCGACTTGGATGAAGGAACAGAGGGCATGCTCATCAAATTTGCAGATGACACCAAATTGGGAGGGGTTGCTAATACGCCAGAGGACAGGATCAAAATTCAAAATGACCTGGATAGATTGGAGAGCTGGGCCAAGGCTAACAAAATGAAATTCAACAGAGAGAAGTGTAAGGTCCTACACTTAGGTAGAAAAAATGGAATACAGAAATATAGGATGGGGGACACGTGGCTGGATAGCAGTACATGTGAAAGGGATCTAGGAGTCTTCATAGACCACAAGCTGAACATGAGTCAGCAGTGTGATGCGGCAGCCAAGAAAGCCAATGCAATTCTCGGCTGCATCAATAGGAGTATGGTGTCTAGATCGAGGGACGTACTGGTACCACTCTACTCTGCTTTGGTTAGACCTCACTTGGAATACTGTGCCCAGTTCTGGGCACCCCAGTTCAAGAAGGACATGGTCAAGCTGGAGCAGGTCCAGAGGAGGGCGACCAAAGTGGTGAGAGGCCTGGAAGCCATGCCCTATGAGGACAGACTTAGAGAGCTGGGTATGTTTAGTCTGCAGAAGAGAAGGTTAAGAGGGGACATGATAGCCATGTTTAAATATTTGAAGGGATGCCATGTCGAGGAAGGAGAGGGCTTGTTTTCTGCTGCTCCAGAGACCAGGACAAGGAGCAATGGATTCAAGCTGCAGGAAAGGAGATTCCACCTGAACCTCAGGAAGAACTTCCTGACAGTCAGGGCTGTCCGGCAGTGGAGTCTGCTGCCTCGGAGTGTAGTGGAGTCTCTTTCTTTGGAGGTTTTTAAGCAGAGGCTAGATGGCCATCTGTCGGGAATGCTTTGAGGGTGTTCCTGCATGGCAGGGGGTTGGACTGGATGGCCCGTGTGGTCTCTTCCAACTCTACATTTCTATGATTCTATGATTCTATGAATTAGTTCCTAACCTTCCTGACCAACAGAAAATTCAAGCACAGATGACAATCAAATTTATGATAAGGAGGTAACAGGGAAGTCACGTCCATGTGGAAAACAAACTTTGGAATTTCACTGATATTGTTCCACAGATGCAAGGATGTTGATTTTGAAACAAAGATGTTCTTCTAAATGTGACAATCAGCTGCCACAAACAAATCAACCATAAGCGGTTTGAACTTAAAATATAAGGCAGTTTCAGTTTCTCTCCCTTTTCTTATGGCCAACACCCAATTCACCTCTACCACAACACAAGGGAGGCCTATTCCAGCAGCATGGCTGTAATACAACTTGACAGGCAGTATTGGCACGTCAGACTACACCAGCATAAACTTCAAAACAAAGAATTTATGTGGGTTAAAGAAAATCACCAGAACTACTAGCACATAACTTCATATAAACATACGGTGTGGAACAGGCTCAAGATAGTTGGATTAACAGTCTTTAAGGTGCCACAAGGATACTTCCTTGTTACTCCTGTATAAACTAGCATGGCTACCTGTTGGGAAACTGTTGTGGAGCACACATAAAGCAGTTGTTCGAAATGCCTCTTGCTTTACAGCAGCCAAATGGAATCTTTTTATAGATGATAGTCCTTTTCTATTTGAAGGCTTCCTCTCTTTGAAGGGCTGTCCAGATTAAAGATAACGTGGTCAGGAAAGAAGGCCAGGGGCTTTGTATCTGCCCATCAACACCTGAACAGCAGACTGAGCAGGCACGCAGGTTGTCTGGGTCCACAGTCTTTCCCACTCTGCCAAGATCTAATGCGTTTCTATTTAAAATTGTATTATTTCTAAATTTGCATCTAGCTATAAAATTATGATATGCAAATTTTGCACATGTACATCTCCAGACCCGTTTTAGGGAGGGTGTTTTTTTTTTAGCTAAGGAAGCTGGCCGTCTCAACTAGCTTCCTTCTATTACAAAGGACTACATTTTTAATCCAAGTCAGTCTGCTTCAGAAAGGGAATGGGAACTTCCAGCTGCAGGCAAATAACCAGCTTTGGTCCTTCCAGGGACCTGTCTATAGGCAGCTCCTTCTGTATGCCTGAGCAGGGAATCAATGATGGGGGAAACATACGCTTTTGGTTACAGGTAGGATATTAGGAGAGAATTGCCCATGAGAGAGCTCCCCATGTGAATCCATTTGAAACATTTCTGCCACTCTTGGATTGGACTGACCCAAACACTCATTTTCACTACTGTTATTTTTTTAAAACACTAGCATCAAGGTTTTCCCTTGGAGAGTGAGGATCATGGAGTATCCAAAATACTTTAGGACTATTGTGAAATTGAATTGTTGCTGGGTTTGGGGGAGGTGAAATGATTGCCAATGAATGCATTTATGATCCTGAATCTACATTTCTGCTGTATCCCTGAATGATTCCTAAGGGGTATATTTCTGGTTGTATGAGAAGAGAGGCAATCAAGAAGAATTCCATTATTTGGGAGAGGAACCTGTGGCCCTCCAGATGTTGCTGGACTAGTTTCCATCACTCCTAACCACTTGGCCATGCTGCCTGGAGCTGGCGGACATTGGCATACAACAACATTTGGACAGCCACTCTTCTTTATGTCTGTTGTTGTACAGGGAGCATAATCATTCTGACATTGTATTAAAAAGATTTTAGAGTGGATTCAGATTACAGGGTTAATTTTTGGATTCACTCAGAAGCTGATAAAATGATCCTGCATTTGGTGCAAGGCCACATTCTTTGTTGTTAATTAGATTGCTTACATGGAGGCTAATCTACTGATCACAATAATTTCATGGAGCTGGTAATTAGAAATGAAATCTCCTGGGGCACACAAGAGTATGACTATTATGCTAATCTTGGCCCTTATTTTAGTCTATGGAACTATATTCTGCCCTTCAGCTATGTTTTTACAAAGGATTACACATGGTTTCATTACAGAATCATGCACTTTTCATCAGCTCAACAGCATTTTATCTGCCAGCTGTGCCACCATATGAAAAGCTATATTGCAAAATATTATACATACACAAACACACACACAGAGTTTATCCTGTCCCCTTCAGCAAATTTAGGCCACAATTACATGGAAAAGCCATAAAATATACTTTGGAACAGGGGTGGGAATCATGTATTCCTACATATGGTTTTGATTAGTTAGGTGTCTGAGGGCTGCTGGGACTTGCAGTCAAACAACAGCTGGATTGACACATGCTTCCCACCCCTGGCTTAGAAGAAAAAAATCTTTTAAAAAAAGATTGAGGAGTCTGATATTTTTTGTGCAAATTATGTCACTGTCATATACAGATAGTGAACAGCTTTAATGAAAGATATTCCATTAAAGAAAGAAATGACCTCTTAATAACAGGACTTAATTATAGCACTTTTCTAAATGTTCACTTTCTCAGTAATTCTTTCAAGCAACCTGTGAGTAAGTTAAGCCATTATTACCAGCACTCCTACATTAGAGAGGAGGGGATGTAGGCTTGAGGGGGTTGAGAGAGTAGTCTACATCTTATTACTAATTCCAAGCAGAGAAGACTCAATTGATTCAATGGTAAGTCAACATTTAGATAAATTCCCCTAATTCAGTCTACTCTGACTGGAACTGACAAAAGCATTCAGGCCATAGTAGTTAACACCTCTCCCCCTTTCAAAGTTGTGATCCTAATACAAGTTAATTTTACTTCAGATTTATATTCTTGCATACACTGCATGTGCTGAATGACAACCCATGAGATAAAATATTTATCACGGTTTTAATCAAGATAATTAGTTTTAAAGAGGGAACTTTACTATCTGTGATAATTCTGGAGAAGGCAGCACTCTAATACCGACTTGGCTTGAAAAGTTTTGTGGCTATAGTTGGTATTTTCTTCAGTTGCAATGAATCAACAGGGCTTTTTATTATTATTATTTTTAGGAGGACAGGCTTGTGCTTTTCATACAGCATAAACTCCCACTTGAGGCTGGGAAGAACTCTGGGTAACTGTTAACACTAAGAAGCCTTCACAAAACAAGGAAAAGAATGACTGGTACAGATAGACCAGTACACTGGTACATGTAAGTGCTGGAATGCATGCATGAATAGGCCAGAGTAGAACTGGTGCATATTAAAAATTCAAATAGGAACACAGCTTCATTATTTTTAACCATTGCCATTTCCAACCTTACAAATAAGCCATCCCTATTTACTGCTACTAACTATAGGCCATTGTCTTTTTTTTTTTAACATTACAGGCAGAAAAGGAAAAAAAGAAAAAGACATTTCTGTTTCATTTTGGGAAGTTTTGCCTGCTGCACTTTTGACAGTCACATAGGTGTTAACAAACTATGAGCCCTGTCAGAAAAAGATAACAATCCTATACTAATGGGATGAATGGCTGACCAACCCCATAGATCCCCTTTTAGCTCTCTTTAGCTTGACCATATCCCAAAACCTGATCGAGAGGCTTTAGGTGTTCCGAGATGCTGGTTTGGGAGGCAAAAAAGAGCCATCAAGAAGCACAGTGCTTCAAATTTGTTTATTTTATTCATTATTGGCATTTAGCAAGCACTTTTTTTTAACTCAAAGTACCCAAAGCAGCGTCCAATATGAAACACAGATAACAATGAAAAATTTAGCAATATGTCTCTTTGTAGCTAAGCCAACATCATTACAGGTATACCTCAGTTATGAAACTGATGTGTTCCTAGACATTACTTCTTTAACAGAAAATCTGGTACCAGAGACAGGAATAACATGGAAAGAAAAGGGACAGTTTCCTATACCACAAAAAAGAAGAACAGTTCAGTATGTTTCAACAAACCTTTTAGTCAAGACTATCAATATGCACACATGGAATGAAAGAAAAGAAAAATATTTTGAACCTTCAGGAGACTATTTGAAGCCTTTTTCCAAATGTTTTCTTTCACCAGCCTCCACATTTCTTATAATTTCCATTCTGATGACCAGACTTATAGATATGACTTTTTAAAAAAATAACAAACAGGCTGGTGGTATCTGCTAATGTTATCTCCTTTCTCTCTGTTTTGCTGTCCATGAATGTTCAGCAGCTGCTATTTACACTGCCAATTGTAGGCAGGCACAACTACGATGGAATCTAGAATAGCTAGAACAGAATGCCATTCTTTCCCAGCCTTTTTTTGCATGGTTTAATTCAGACACATTGCTGAAATCTGAAAGTTTGTGTTTCTCTAGCCCCCTTTGCCATCCTTCTGATGTCAATGCTGCTAAAAAAAACCTTTCACCTAAAGGATGAGGAGAAAAAAGGGACCTGGGCCATAAAAAGACTTTGTAAAAAGGAACTTCACTGTCAAAGGTTATCTGAAGCATGTCTATACAATAAGCTGTCTGAGCCTTTTTTCTAACAAGAGGTGAAAAGCCAGATTTTGGAAGTAAGTTTCAGACAATCTTCAAAGGCAGTTTCATGTGACAAGCACAGTACAAGTGTTTCAAACAGTGAGCAGAACACAGTGGCCAGAACAGCTGGAAAAAGAAAGTATTACAGCCAGTTCATCAGCTGATGCTGAAACAAGGTACTTCTAGCACAGTTATTATCTGGCAACCAAACAGCAAAGCTCAGTCAGGTTAATCTGCACACTGCAGATCTGTTCTTTCAGAGGTGGGAGGTAAAATCCTAAAATCATGGTTATGACAGCTGTTAAACTGCTAACCAAACAAAGGTAGCTGTGTAGGCTATAAGGCGAAAGACTCAACAATCTGTACTGTAGTCTAACTAAAGTTGTATTTTCATGCCTTTCTGTTGGCTTAATAAAGGTATCACCACAATAGTGATTTTAGAGTTTTTTATTTGTTATTCAGCCTGTTATACAGAAACCTTTGCTGCACACATATTTGATGGCAAAGAAATATAGCTAGCTACCTTATTCCAAAGTTCCAGATGACCTCAAACTTCCTGTTTCCATGTTTGACATTTAAAACAGAACTTCTGCATCTTCATCTGTGCCTCTACACTGGGAACCTCTATACCTTGTGAATCACAGGGTGAGAATGGAAACACAAAATTCCACTTCTGACATTACAACTGGGAATAAATACAAGACACTTGCACTTTCCTGCTCTGACTGTTAAAAAAAAAGCCAATCTCAATGTCATCATGTGAAGAAAACATGGTCATCTTGACGCATGAATGTGGTAATTACTCCATGGACATCTTGCCCAAACTAACCATGGACAAATAATGCTATGGGAAGTGAAAGTATTAGTGTTAATAGTCGGGAGGCATTCCTTCTCAGAGACTAACTACTCTGATCCAAACTCAGATTGACAGTACAATTTCAGTGGGCCATAACTGTAACGTTTCTGGTCTCCTAACTGGAAATGAATCTAAACAGTGAAGGCTGAATCCAAAAGTGTCTTGTGCAAGTGTGTCAGCCATTCTTTTTGTGCTAGGCACTCACATTTTGTCAAAATCATCTAATTCCCATACTTTTTTTTTTTACATTTCCAATTCCCATTCTATTAATTTTATTTATACCTCACCTTTTCCTCAAAATTACAAATTAAACTGATTACAGCATAAGAGATAGAATTCAAAGACACAGCTGTGTTAGTCTGGATCAGTGTGCAAAGGGATTGTATAGCACCTTCACTCTAACTGAGGGAAAAAAGTTGGTAGCAGAAGCTTTCATAGACTTAAGTCTACTTCTTGCATCTGATGAAGTAAACTTAAGGCTATGAAAGCTTATTCTTCCAACTTCTTTCTTTCAGTTGGCCCTCCACGTTCTGTAGGGTTGGGGTGCAAGACCCCTGCAAAAGTGAAAAAAAATCACAAATATCAAAATGTGTGCATCTGTGGGAAAGGGGCCAAGACAACATGGGGAGAATGTTCACCCAGGGTCAAAACCAGATCAGGGAAAGGAGAGGGGGAGGGGATGGATTGGCGGCCCTATACTTCTCTCTCATCCCCTTCCTTCAGTGTGGGGGCCATCGAGAGAGGGTTTATGCTGCTTAGAAATTGGGCTGTGAGTCATCCTTAGCTGACCAGGCAGCAGCTGGTAGGAGGAGGAAGAAGACAACAAGAGGCAAGTTTTTAAAAGGCTATATGACCTGATCAGAGTTGCTGAGAGAGAAAGTTCCCCTGGAAAAGAAGTTCCTGAGGTGGGGGGGGAGGATTTAAGAAATTCACAAATAATCAAATCTGTGAATATTAAACCTGCAAATGTGGAGAGCCAACTGTACAACATAATTAAAGCATACAGAAGGTCAACATTCAAATAGAATTATACTATTAACAATATTAAAACAATTTAAAACACAGTTTAAAAGGTTAGAAACAACATGATTTAAAATAATAAAGCATCCTCTTAAAAGCCCTTTCCTTAAAAAAATTTTAAAGCTTCAGTTTTACAAGCCTGTTAGAATAAAAATCTCTGCTTCTAGATGGAAGGACAACAAAGGAGGGGCTTTTCTAGCTTCCCCTGAAAAAGAGAAAGGTAGCCAGTGACAAGGCCCTATCTGGTGTCCCTACCATCTGTACCTATGAAGGTGGAATGGCTGAAAGCGATCTGTCAAATAGCCTGGATCTTATAGGGCTTTATAGGTCACCACCAGCACTTTGAATTGTGCCCAGAAACAGACTGAAAAGTGGCGCAGCTGTTGAAGCAGGCCAAGTTGAATAATCTCCATAATCTGCCCAGTTAACACTCCAATTGCAGCTCTTTGTACCAACACAAGTTTCCGAACACTCTTCAAAGGCAGACCCCATGTAAACCACATTACAGTAATCTGAATGGAACTAAGGACCTTCTGCACTACACTGTTATAGTGCTATTATTCCACTTTCAACATCCTATGGAATCCTGGGATTTGCAGTTTAGGAGAAACATTTAGAATTCTCAGTCAAGGAGCTCTTTGGCCTCAGTAAACTACAAACCCCAGAATTCCACAGGATATTGAAAGTGGAATAATAGCACTATAAAAGTGTAGTGCAGAAAGGCCCCAAGGTATATGCTGCTGTGGCCATATCAATCATCTCCAGAACAGACACAGCTGGTACATTAGCTTTAAGTGTGCAAAAACATTCTTGGTCACTGAAGAAACCTGGGTTTCCAGGTTCAAAGCTGAATCCAGTAGTACTCCCATCCAGCACATTCCTATTTCCTGACCTACCTTTCAACTGACAAGGAGCATCTCTACTTTGCTGGATTCAGCTTCAGTTTGTTTGCCCTCATCTAATCCATTACTGATGCCAGACAGTGGTTTAGAAACAAAACAGCTTCCCTTGGAGTTTGGTGGAAAGGAGAAACAGAGTTGGCTGTCATCAGCATACTGGCAGAACCAAACCCCAAAACTTGGATGTCTCCCAGTGGTTTCACACAGATGTTTAATAGCATGGGGGACAGACCTGAACACTGAAATGAACAAGAATACCTTAGCAACACCTTCAGAGATAATCCTTCCAGCAAGTCCTTTCCTAGCAAGGTAGCCCACAAGAGTGGTATTGAAAACCACTGAGAGGTCCAGCAGAACCAAAACGGACATGCTCCCTCTGTTTAGGATTACCCAGCAAAGATAACCCAAGGTGACCAAAGCTCCGTGTTCCTTAAACAGGACTGCAACCAGACTGAAATAGATCTAGACAATGCTTCATTTAGGAATCTCTGGAGCTGGCAGGTCACAACATATTCTGTTGCTGATTGCCGTGAAGTTCACTTTGAGTTATGGCAACCCTATAAATGAGACCTCCAAGACACCTTGTTACTAAAACAGTATTGCAAACTGAGGGTCATGGCTTCCTTGATTGAGCGTATCTACCTATAATGTGGCCTTCACCTTTTCCTACTGCCTTCCACCTTAGTGTGCATTACCATCTTTACTAATGAGTTGTGTTGCTGCTTAGTATGTCCAAAGTATAATAGCCTCAGTTTAGTCATTTTGGCTTCTAGGAAGCTTCAAGTTTAATTTTCTCTTGGGCACCTTTTTAGCAGTTCATAGTACCTGTAGAACTCTCCTCCAGCACCAAATTTTAAATGAGTTCTTTTCTACCTGTTTTTTTCATTGTCCAGCTTTCACAACCATACATAAAAATTGGAAATACTATGGCATGGGTGATTCTGACTTTGGTATTCAATCATATGTTGAGGACTCCATCTGGTTCTTCACAGCTGCCCTTCCAATTCCTAGTCATCTTCTGGTTTCTTAACTTTAATCTCCATTTTGATTTATGCCTGAATCAAAAATAAAAGAAATCTTTAACTATTTTGATGTCTTCATCATCCATTTACATAAATCCACTGGTGTTTTACTTTCTTATTCCTAATGTTCAACTGTAAACCTGGTTTTGCATTTTTTTTTTCATCTTGACTTTCCTCAGTAGTCCCAAATCTTTGCTATTTTCTGCTGGTAGTATGCTGTCATCTGTATAGCTAAATTGCTGATGTTTGTTCCTCCAACGTTTATACCCCCTTCCTCTGAGTCCAGTCCAGCTTTACATACAGTACTTTCAGCATACAAAACAGACAGGGTGATAACACACAGCCTTGTGTTACCCTAATTTCTGGGGGTCCCTCAGAGGAGACCTAGACTGACCCCAATTTTAAGAGGATTTCCAGTCGCACCAAGCACGCGCTCAGCACGAGACGGAGGTAACCTTGCAAGACCTTGTACCCAACTTTTATGGGGTTAGGCCGAGTAAAAAACCAGACAATATTAATTTATAATTATTTTATTTATTGAAAACCTAAGGCACTGCACACTTACGCACACTCACGCAGACCTAAGAAAAATAAAGAGAGGAAAATTGATAGGGGATTTGAAGAGGAGCGTCGGAGGAATACCACACCTGATCCTGACATCCGGGAGTCCGAAATAGTAGCAGAAAGATGGAGGTGTAGAAACTTAGCACTTGGAAGGCTGAGGGGATTGGTCAAACGGATGGGAGTGATGGCCCACAAAAGAAGCAGGAGGCGATCTGAGAAAGCACTTGAAAACTGGGGGTAGTTATAGGGGGAAATGTGCCTGGAGGGTAGACAGTCCCTGGGGAGGTGCTTAGGTGGAGACAAAGCCTCCAAAAGGTCAGTGCTTGACTTGATGGGTTTCAGTCAGGGTTGTCAATAGCCCTGACGGTATGTAAATGGGAAGCGCTTGACGGTTGAATAGTCAGAAGCGCTAATCCTGTCAAGCTGACGGTTCGGGGCTGACAACCTTTTGTGTGCTTGGTGCATACTTGAGTTTCGATGTGTACTTGCGTGGAGGTCTCCCGAAGCAGCGCGACAGAAAGTTACTAGCCTGACCAGGATTTTTCAGCCATTTGGCCATGCCTGTATGTGTGTTTATCGGGGGGCCTCTCAAGCATGTGGAGAGGTATATTTTTAATAGCCAATTTATATTAAATTGTAGACCGCGGGTTCAGGCTTATCCATCGCAGTAACACTTGCCTGGTGCACAACTGGACACCATTCTGTTTCTCCACATTCTGTCCTGATTGTGGCCTCATGGGTTGTACATCAGGGCAATCTAATATTGTGGGACATCCATTTCTTTTAAAGCGATCCATGTTCTTTCATGATCTGCACAATCAAAGGCTATAATGTGTAAAGCACAGACTGATTTTCTTCTGAAATTATTTCATGTGCTTCATTAACCAACATATATTTGCAATATAATCCCTAGTGCTTCTTCCTTGTCTGAACCCAGGTTGGACATTTCTTGCTCTCTATACGGTAAAGTCTTTGTTGTGAACTTTTGAGCATCACTTTGCTTGCACGGGAAATCAGTGCAATATTCTGATAGTCTCTAATGTCCCTTTTTTTGCGGATTTGAATGTATATTAACCATTTCCAATCTGTGGACCATTGTTTTGTTTTCCATTATTTGTTGGAAGATACTAGAATAGTTTCTGTCTGTTTAGCTTGAAAAAGATGTACTGATATGGAATCTGTTTCTGGAGATTTCTTTCTCCCAAGTGCTTTCACAGCAACTTCCATTTCACTTTCTAAAACCGAGAGTTCATGGACAAAAGGTTCTTCCTTAAAGGAATCTGTACTCTTTCATCTCTTTTATGTTACCTTACCTAAAAATTAAATGTCAAACACTGGCTGACAGTTATCCATTATAGAAGGCTTCTTCAACAGAGGCCTTGCAACTGCCTCCTTTAGGCATGTTTGAACCCTGTCCTGTTGTAAGAAGGTATTGACTACACCCTTCATCCCCATGGCTAGTCCCTACTTTGGTTCTTTTTTTTTTAAAGTATTTTTATTAAAATTTTGAATAAAAAATAACAAAACCCCCTCCCTGCTTCCAAGCATCTTTTTTCCAGTTGAGTCTGTGTTTACATTCCATACATACAATGTTATTGTTTAACAAACATCTTACACTATTACTTTTAACATTGTTACATTATAATTTATGCTTTATCTATTACATCATTTATTTACATTATCCAACTTTTCATCAATCCTTCTTTATTCCTTCCTTTTCTTATTCTTCTATCCAATTCATAATTTCTTGCCATTCTCTTTCAAAGTTCTGGATTGGCTTATTTTTAAGTGAAAAAGTTAACTGTTCTATCTCTACCATATCCAGGACTTTTAATTTCCATTCTTTTTTATCAATATAATTTCTTTCATTGCTTTGGCTCTTTTAATGAACTAAGAAGGACAAAGTCCTAAAGGATGTGAGCTGGCTCTCACTTCTCCAAAGATCCTGTCCACATCCTCAGGCTGCACAAATAGAGAAGAATCCATTTGTGCAGTTACAATCAAAGTTACATCCACTGGGACAGTATCAACTACACCATCTAGGCTGAAATGGATCTGAATAATATTACCTGCAAAGTGCCATTAAAATTTTTCAGGCTGCTGAGTGGTTTGAACTATTTTTTCAGAGGCCAGAAAGTAACAGACCCCAGATTAATCAGCACAGCTCTATTGGATGGATCCTGACACAGATAGAATTTATTATACAGAACAAAACCAAAGCCAAACATAGTCAGGCACACATTCCGGATTTCAAGAAAGCTGGTTTCAGTAGGCTTAGGGAAATAGTACATGAGATCCCATGGTCAGCAATGCTCAAAAGGAAGGGAATTCATGATGCCTGGGTGTTTCCTAACAGTCAGATATTGAAAGTGCAGTTGTAAACAATTCCTATGAGGAAGAAAAATGCGAGGTGTCTAAAGAAACCAGAGTGGATGTACAAAGAATCTTCAGATAAACTTAAGAAACACATATAAGAAATAGCAGAAGGGGGAAGTTACTAAAGAGGAATATAGATAAATAGCCAGTATTTGTAGGAAGAAAGCCAGAAAAGCTAATGCTCAGAATAAGTTCAGGCTTGGTGGCAAGGCTAAAAATAATAAAAAGGAAAGCTGGGATAAGTTTGGAGCAAGAACAAGGAAATGGTAGGGCCACTGTGCAGGCTAGACAGTGAAATGCTAAAAGGGGACAGAAACACCTTCTTTGCTTCAGTTTTCTCCCAAAAGGGAAAACAATGATCTAACTGGTAAAAATAGAACAAATGATGTAGTAAAGGAAATGCAACCCCAAACTGGTAAAGAGGTAGTGAAGGAATACCTTTTTGCTCTGACTGAATTTAGGATTCAGGACTGGATGATCTGCATCCAAGAATACTAAAGAAACATGTACATGTAATCTCAGATCATCTTTGAGAATTTTTGGAGAACAGCATACTAGAGAATATTCTTTCCTTATTTAAAAAGGGCAAAAAGAACCCGAGGAACTACCAATCTTGACATCAATATCAGGCAAGTGTCTAGAACAGGTAATTAAGAAATCATTTTGTGCACACTTAGAAAGGAGTGCCAACAAGGGTATGTTTAAAAACAAGTCAAGCCAACCCAATCTAATCTCTCTCTCTTTTGGATAGAGTTACAATTTTGGTAGATTAGGGAAGTACTGTGAATGTGGCATATCTTGATTTCAATAGTGCCTTTGACAAGGTTCCTCCATGATATTCTTGTAGGCATGCTGATGATCTGTGGGCTAGACAATGCTACTGTTAAGTGGATTTGTAACTGGTTGACAGACCAAGCCCACAGATTGTTCACCAACAGTACTTCTTAATCATGGAGATAAGTGGTTAGTGGGGTGCCTCAGGGTTCTGTCCTGGGCCTGGTTTTGTTCAAACATCTTTACAAATGATTTGGATGATGGAATAGAATATTTATTTATCTATCTGATAAATAAAAAATAGAATATTTATCAAATATGCAGATGACACCAAATTAGGAGGGGTAGCCTGATACAAGACAGATTAGAAACAGAATTGACAGACTAGACAGCTGTTAAAACTAACAAAATGAATATAAGGTGTTTCATCTTGAGAGGAAAAAATAAAATGCAGATATAGAATGGGTGACACCTGGTTTGAAAGCAATACAAGTGAAAGAGATTTGTGGGCTTTAGTAGAATATAAGCTAAACATGAGACAACAGTGTGATGTGGTAGACTAAATGCCAATAAAATTCCAGGCTGCATCAACAGGAGTACAGTGTTCAGAGCACTGGCAGTAGTAGCACCATTCTATTCTGCTTTAGTCAGCCCTCGCCCAGATTTCTGTGTCCAGCTTGGGCAATACAGTTCAAGAAGGAAACTGACAAGCTGGAACATGTCCAGCAGAGGGCAAGTAAGATGAACAAAGGTCTGGAAACCAAATCCACGAGGAGTGACCTGGGAAGCTGGCTATGTTAACCTTGGGGAAGACTGGGAGATGATCTTTAAATATCTGAAGGGATGGCATGTAAAGAGACAACTAGCTTGTTTTCTAGTGCTCCAGAGACTAGAGCATGAATCAAAGGATTCAAGTTACAAGACATTTGATCTGAACATTCTTCTTTCACTGAGCATTCCCATGTGTTGGGGGTTGGACTAAAAGGCCTTTTCAACTCTATGACTGTAGAGCAGGGATTTATTTTTTGAATGTAAAATGTCACATACAGTAATGGTGTTATTTATGTGAAAACTGTTTTTTAAATATACACACACACATACATACATACATGTCTTTAGTTATACATGCTCCACCCTTCTCTGTATATTGCTTCCAAGTTCTGCATGTGATTTGTGCAATGGAAGGCCCCTGACCTATTTTTTTGTTTTAAAATTTAAATTCCCTGTCTTACCCCCTTAGGGATCAAGAAGGCTTACAACATAAAATCAACAAAGTAACATAATACTCGTCATCAGAAGGCAATAAAACACGATCATAATAAAATTATAGCAGCCATAAAACAAAATAACACCAGACCATAAAATCAGAGGAGCCAGTGCCAACCTTTTCAGAGCCTGTGAAACATCTGTTGAAATAAATAGGTCTTACTTTCCTGTCTTAAGGCCAAGGTGCACATACATGCCTCAGAAAGGAGTACTTTGTTGTCAACTAAAAAAAAAAAAGAAAAAAAAAAGATCTAGCTTCAGTCTATTGTGGTTCTAGAGTCCCAGAGTCGGTTCCAGTCTTCTGCATCTCAAAGCATGTCTGTAAGAGAGGAATGATAGGCAAAAATATACCTCAAGACATATAATGTTGATTAAATATTAATGCTTCACTTAAGATCTGTTTTAATACATTACCATTAACCATGTTTTCATCATTATGCTAGGAACTATCAAATCTTTTGCCCTTTCTTGCTTCCTGTACACATGCCAATAGATCTCTAACATTTCAGTATTGAACATGGAGCCAACTGCCTCTACAGTCCTTAAGCCACTGATACTCTAAAGTTCAGGGCCTAAACAAATATATTTACCAAACACCATCTACTAGTCAGGTCTTGTAGACCAGGGTTACCACACACCCTCCTTTTCACAGACATGTTCTCTTTTTCAGAGCTAAAATTTCTATCCAGGCAGATTTTTAAAATGTCCAAGTTTTCTTCTAAGATCCTGGCTAGAGGAAGTGGGTGATCAGGTAGAAGAACTCTGAGGAAGAGAGAAATGACGGGTTAAGGCAGGGTGGCAGAAATCCCCAAAGAAGCCAGTCTCAACCTCATGGGGTTTATCAAGTGATTCACTGTCTTCCAGCTGGTTTGGGGCTGCCATTGCCATTATTGGGGCCACCATCATCCTCCGTCCCAAGTGGTCTGTCAAGGAAGAAGATGGTGGACAGCAGAAAGGAGTCCCGCTGCCATTGCTAGGATGGTGCACAGCCACAAGATAGGTCTCATCTGTTGGGCCACATCAACTGACGAGGGGTGGCTCCTCTTACAACTTTCCAGAGCCTATAGGGTATTCAAAGTTAGTCATCATAGTAAATGGTGGTTTGAAGTAGGCAAATGTGTCTTTTTTGGCATTTCAAAATACAGTAAACCTACCCTAGACCAGGGTGGGCAATTGTGGACAAGTAGGTGACTGCATCAGCCTTTCTGGAGACCTTGGAGGACTATCCCTCCCATTGCATTAGCGCCTCCCACCACACATTATTTTGTCCCATGCCCTCTAGGGGAGAAAGGAGGAATTTTCACTATGTTTTTGGACATTCCTGGGCCATTTTAGGCCCAGGAGAGGACTTTTTAACAAGAAGTGAATGGAAGTCACTTCCTGTTTTGAAAAAAAGGCCTCATTTGGGCCTAAAGTGGTGAGCACAAAACATGATGGAAATGACACCCATCCTCTAGAAGGCATTTTAGGGTAAAACTTTTGTTTGATCCCTGGGGCCTGCAAACATGGTGGAAATGCTATCTGCCCCCCCCCCGGGTTTCTGGAGATATTTTGGAATTTTTTTTTATTTTTTATCTCTAGGGGATTCTGGGGGCCACAAAAATAGCCCCAGCAGCTGCATGCAGCCCATGGATTGCACTTTACCCATCCCTGCCCTAGATGCTATACAAGTATAAACACAGTTTATCTGAAGATTTGAGTTCTGATGAGTTCTAATTTAACATCATAGGGGATGGGGTGGAAACAGTTTATATCAGGTAGGGAATATTTACACAAAAGAAATAGATCTCATCCTCAAGCCTGATAGTATGCTTCCTGCAAAAGTCTCCAGTAACATCTCCTACTATCTTCCTTCACCAATTCAAGATCATTACTGTACTGTTTCTGCAAATACCGTACTCTTTAAACCAGTGGTTCTCAACCTGTGGGTCCCCAGATGTTTGTGAACTTCAGCTCCCAGAAGCCCTGAGCATTGCCCATAGTGGCTGGGGCTTCTGGGAGCTGAAGTCCACGAACATCTGGGGACCCACAGGTTGAGAACCACTGCTTTAAACTTTCAAGATTTTCAACTAGGGAAACTAATTTGATTACACAGATCTATGACTAAGCAGAAGATGGTGAAACTGGAGAAAAGAATTTCAAGATCTAGGGTGCTACCTCTGAGGTTCATTTACCAGTCCTATGAGCCAGGCAGTCGCTCAAGTCCACCTCTGCGGCAGTATCATCTGACTCAAAACACCAAAGGTGGAGAGCCTTCTCCTGCCCGAGGGCCAAATTCAATTGCAGAGTTCCCAAGGCTGCATTCCCGGGAGAGGCAGGGCCAGAGCCAAAAGGGGAAGCACCAAAGCTTTACCTTCTCAACTGCCAAGTCATTAAACCTTAGGAAAGGCATTTTAACCTTTCAAGAGAAAATAAAAACTACAAAAGCAAGTGATGGTGACACAGAGAATGTATGGAGAATTCTATAGAGGACTGAATGACGTTCCCTCCCTCCCGCCCAAGAGAGCCAGATTTGGCTCCAGGGCCTAAGATTCCCTGTTCCTCTGAATACTTTGCCCCCAGTCTTACCAGGGGAAGGGACAGATAGTAGCGTCTAAGGCAGCAGTGACCCCAGACATACTGCTGGACTACAATTCTCAGTCTCCCCACCCCCGGCTACCCTTGTCTCCAGCCGACAGAAGCCACAATCCAACGTCTGGCGGGTCACGCCCTCCCCATCTGCCACCATCCATTCCCAGCCTGAACCTCACAAATTCTCACTCAGAGCCTTACAGAACAAGCCCCGCTTCAGTCCTCGGCCCCCTCCGCTCCAGTGCGCGGCCGCTTTCTCCACACAGGGCACCAGACCGCTCCACGTCGGAGGCGCTGCTCCACGACACCCCTCCCTCTCCCCCGCCTCAAGACATACACCCCCCCACCGTCATCTTCAGCTCCCGCTCTCGTTCCTCAGTCAGCTCCACCCAGCCTGCCTCCCTCTCTCTCTCTCTCAACGCGGCTCATTACTGCAAAACGTCCCCCCCGCCTTTTCCCTTTCTTTCTTTCTTTCTCTCCACTCCACCCCCAGCTCCACACGGCTGCGTGTCCGCCCCTTCTCTCCCCCCTCGCTGACGACGACGAGCCCGCTCGCCCAGACCCCCCTCCTTCTTCCTCTTTGCCCTCTTCGCAGTGTGTGTGCGTGCGTGTGTGTGTGTGCGCGGAGCCGCGCCAGGGCTGTGCGAAACGCTCCCGCCCCCGGGTCCCCGCCCTTCTTCCCCCCACCCCGAGCCAGCGGCTGTGGAGACCGGCAGCGGAAGCAACAGCGCCCGCGCCCAGAGGGGCACGAAGAGCACCGCCGCCGCCGCCGCCCGACTCGCCGCCTTTGCGGGGCAGCGACCCCCGGCCCACCCCCGTGGTCAGGACAGCCGAGGCGAGCGGGTCTCCCCCTGGCTCCCGTGGGCTCGCTCCCGCTGATTCTTCCGCCTCCCCGGCCGGCAGGCAGGCAGACAGGCAGGAGCCCCGCGGCGGCGCCATGGGCTGCACCGTGAGCGCCGAGGACAAAGCGGCCGCCGAGCGCTCCAAGATGATCGATAAGAACCTCCGCGAGGACGGCGAGAAAGCGGCGCGGGAGGTCAAGCTGCTTCTCCTCGGTGAGCGCCGCGACTCTCCTCCAGCCTCCGCCGCCGCCCCCCCCCCGAGCCCCGTCCCGGGGATGCTGCCCCCCTCTGCCCGTCCTCCCGCAGCACGCCGCCCTGCCCGGGTGCAGCGCCCTGTTGCAGCCCGCGCCTTTGTGTGTTGTTTACTCGGGAGGAAGCCGCGCCGAACCCCGCCAGACTTGCTCGCGAGTAAACGTGCCCAGGAGAGCCTGCGTTGGGGAGGGAGAGGGCGCGTTCCCCCCTCCCCGAAGCCCTACGTTCGCTCCCCCTTTCTGCGCCTCCCGCTTCTTTCTCTTCACCTCCGGGGGTTCCCAGGACGCCTCCCTTCCAAGGCGCCCGAGCCTGGGCTCGCGAAGTCCCTGGCTGGCATTTCCTCCGGGCTCCCTCGGCCGCTGCCACACCCCTGTCCCAGCCCGACTCCTCTCGCGCAGCTTGGAGAGCGGCTCTGCGCCTTTTTTCCCTCCCTGCCTGGGACAGCCGCCCCGGGGCTTCTTGGGGTGACAAAAGGGGACCGGAAAGCCGCCCGAGGGCGAAGTGGCTCCGCCGTTGGGCGCCCCAGGCCTCCGAACGGTTACTTGTTTTACCTTCCTGCCTCATGAGAGAACCTTAATACGCCTCAAGGAGCTGTGAAATACTTTTCCATCTTCCCCTCCCGTTCCCCAAGTGCCGCCTTGGCGCTTCCAGTCCTCAACGGTTTGTTTCTCCATGGTGGATGGCTGCCTCCAAAGTCCACAACCTAAAATGTGTACTTATCTCCCCAGTCGTCCCGCCACACGCTTTTCTCATTTCTCTCACAGACTTCTCATTTTTGTTTCCTCAGCTAGGGTTGATAATGGTTGATTTATGTGGTCAGAAGAACGTTTAAAAACTGCAAATAGATGTGAAATGCTTGTAGAGGGGCCCAGCTTCACCCTCCGGAGAACTAGGTAAAGAGGTGACTAGACTGTTCCCTTTCAGCGGTGATGATGGTTTGAACATTTCCTGCTTTAAGCTTCTCACTTTGCCTGGTGTCCTTCCTTTTTATTAGGACTTCACTTTTTTACACCCCCTCTTCTTTTAAAAGACCATCATTGCGCAAACTAGAAGTAAAACTAAACCAGAAGGGTTTTGTTTGGACTCTCATCCTGCTTTTGGGTGGTTCTGTGCGAGAACAGTTACTGTGTAAAGAATATTTTCATATGTTATGCAACTCCTCAGATAAGATGCTTTCTGGGTTGATTAATTTTCATGCATGAAAGTCTTTGTCGCCAATTAAGCAGGGCAAGTGGGCATTTAGGTTTGAGCAGTCATCCTGGAAAAATTAGAGAGCTAGGATTGGGAGCGATTTTAGCATCTTGAAAAACAAGAGTGGTGTTGGGGACTTTTTCATGGTGTGATAGGAGAGTATCTTAGTTGAAAAAGGGAGGGGTGAAACATGTAACAAACTCTCCAGAGCGGATGTGCACTGATAGTGAGTTCTTTTAATGGCTAATTCAGTGGCGAATTTCCTCACCAGCCCAAAGCAACTTGCCTGCTACAATGAAAATTACCCATTTGTTTTGTTTCATGATGCCCTTTGAAGTGAAGTTTCAGTCCTGACTGAAATGTCCCTTACACACACAACCTTCAGTGCGCTTCAGAAGGCAACTAACGAATCTTTTGGCATCACAGCTCCTTGTCTCCTGATTTTAGAGAGGAAAGCAGATTTTGAACGTCCTGAATAAGTGTTCACAGCCCTTTGGTTCTGCATACTGTTTCTAAGGTTAGTGATGTGTAGCGCAATCCTAGAGATGTCTACTTAGAAGTGGCCCCCAGTGACTTCAGTTGGACTGCTCTGAGATACTGCAGTCTTTGGCTTATAGCTACACCTAAAAATATGCTGGTGGTTATTGTTATTATTTTATTTCTTTGTATGTTTGTCGTAAGAGGCAATTGTTAATCTAGTATAAGCTGCTTCAGTGAACAACATTGCTTCTGAATTGTATGATAAATCCCCATGGTGGTGATCTGGATTGGCAGATTTCTTAATTGTTTTTAGGCTTAGTGTTTGTAATGAGGCTAATACAGTCGAAACCCAAAATAGTTCCGTTGATTTCAGTTGGCAGAATCCCTAGAAATGATGTTGGGGTCTTGGGTGCATGAATTGATGGCAAATTTGTTGCTTTAATCTCAGGTCAGTCTAGTATTTTCCTGCCTTAAAGTTAAGGAGGGCAGCAGTATGCAACCTGTGACTTTCCATGTAATATTTTTTGAAAGGAAAAAAATATATTAGAAAGGAGATAAAAATTTACTGAACCCCTCAGGAACTTGATACATTTGCCTGTAATATATAACATGTAAACTCACAAGGATGTGTAATTTTAATTGTGTGACTAGAGTTTGTTGTAATTTTTTGTTGCAAATTGTCCTTTACAAAAAAACAATTTAAAAATACTTTAAATAAGGAGAGAATATCAGGTTTGGGCACAAATTCTATATAAGGTGGTAAGTTGTCATTTGCCAACGACTAAATGGTGTTGATTTCAAAAGAGATTTGTCATTTTATATTTGGGTTTCCCTGTTTTGTTATGTAGATCACTGCTGCTCAAAGTGATGGTCTCTGGATCAGTGCTGGTCCCTGAGCCACTGGCTGCTGGCCCCTGGCAAGTTTCTAGGAAACAAGAAACAATTGTACCTAATGGGCACATGTTTAGTTCTGGTTGCTGGCACACTGAAAAAAAGAATTGCCAGTCCCCCATGTACAGGATAATTGAAAAGCACTGATTTTGATGACTTCTGTGTGATTTCATAACTTTTAAACTCTTCAGTTTGAGAAGACTTGCTCCAAAAATAGATATCCCAACAGAGCCTTTGAGTACTGAGAACAAGCTTTGCATTAAATATTAACTGTGTAGACACTATACAACTGACATCTTAGTTTGGTTATGGCGACTGCAAGATTAAGTTATTTCTTTATTTAGGTCACTTAGTATCAATTTCTGCTGAACTGCTAGCAACTGATACTCAGTTGTGCTGGCTATGATCCTGCCAGATTCTTTTCATTACCTGTCTTTTTGCATAAGTTGTGATCTTGAGATGCAAGTCCAAAAAAAAATCTATATAAATCTAAAATATACCAAGTGTGGGCAAGACTGGTGGCTAGAGCGGTTATCATAGTTTTAGATTTTCTTCATCTGAAATGGGGATGAGAACCATGTAGCCCTTCAAATGTTATTGGACAGGAACTCCCTGCAGCCTTATCCAGGAGATCCAGTGGTGAAGAATGCTAGGAGTTGCAGTCCATGAGTATCTGGAGTGCTGCATGATTGCCATCCCCGAAGCAGGGCTTCCACAGAATCATAACATCATGGCAGACCATGAGTAATCTGTATCTTTTCCCTTATAATAATAGGGAGAGCTTTTTTCTGAAATGTCTGAAATGAACTGTTATACTAAAGTTCCTTTTTGAAAAGTGCACACAGCTCTTAAAAATAAAAGGTCAGTGAACTTTGTAACCTTATTACAGATGTAAAATAGTGTTAAAACACTGTTTCATTAATGGGCTGTTTTATGCTAAGGGATAACGAGAGAATTTTGAAATTAACTTGAAGTGGGGGCAGTACTTCACAAAGAACAGTGTTAAATGGTTCGGTCAGACAAGATGCCTTGCTCCTTGGATACTGATAGTATTTGTTGTTGTTGTTGTTGTTGTTGTGTGCCTTCAAGTCATTTCCAGCTTACCGCAACCCTAAGGCAAACTTGTTATGGGCTTTTCTGGGGCTGAGAGAGTGGGTTTCCATGGCTGAACGGGGGATTGAACCCTGGTTTCCAGGGTCGCAGTCCAAAACTCAAACCACTACACCATATTGCTTGTCACTGATAGCATATTTCGCATTAATAAACATATCTGAGACCATTTGTTAAATTCAGATAGTTACAGGACAGGAAATATGGTAAGCAAATGTTTTAGACAGTTTTTTTAAGTGAAAACATTAAAACTTCTGCGATAAGTTGAGTAGTGTGCTGTTAATGGGTTTATCTGAAAATATTTGTTGTGAAGCAAGGTTTATTTTTATTTTTTGTTGAAAGTAGAACCTACTTATATTTTTGCTGTGGCTCTGAAAACAGCTCACAAACAGCACTGAACTATACAATAAAACCAGTAATAAATACCCTAAAACACAGCAATTAGTTAAATAAACAGCGAAATGATCTATCCTGCATAACATTTCTCGCAACACACCACATTGCAAAAGCTTGTGTAAACAGCTATGCTTTAAAAATTCCTTATAAAGCTTGTTAAAGAGTAAATTTGGTGGGCTTCTTTAGCAAGTAAATTCCAGCAGGAGGACATGATGATAGGGCAGCCATCTGTGATCTGATGCATATTTTTTAGAAGATTTGTGTTGAATGCACCTGCAGAGGCAGAGGTACCACATAGTTGTTTGAAAAAGGGACGTGGGTAGAAGATGAACAAATCCAGTGGCAGATTAGCATAAATGATTAACGTTATTAAATGCAAACACCTTCAAACACCAAAGACTCTGAAGTTTGTAAAGTGTCCTGCACAGAATTGCGTTGTTGCTGTTATGAGTTGCATTCAGCACATTAATACTCTGTCTCCATCATTCATAATTTATTGTATGTTTTATCACTATATTTTATTGCTGTGATAGAAAGAGTATAAGCTGTGATGCCCAGCTGAATAGCAGTACTTCCATGCCTAGCACAAACATTTTTATCAATAAAAATTCTCAACTGTGGAAAAATGACTGCAGTTACCAAGCACATGACTTGTGGACATTCATATTTAGTTCCTTATTATCATGAGATTGTTAATTTTAAATTATTATTTATTAATCATGTTTATATAGCAACAAATAATTTTTGTGGTGTTGCTGCAGAGGTAATCTCAACATATCCTCTTTCAAACCAGAACTTTTCCATTTCTTCTTTTTTGTTATTTCCACATCCTTTTAAAGTTGTCTTGACATTTTTGCTGCCTTGAAATACACATAAAGGGGCCCTTGTGCAGCCAAGTAGCCAGTGTTTGCCTAGTGATTTGAATTACCATTTCGGGACAGTTTTTGCTCATCTAGAAGACCGATGGGGGGGGCTTACATTCTATTTTTCTTCTCTGTTATGCAGAATTCTGACTTGGCAATGAAGCACAGGTTAATTTTTAAACATATATGAAGTTCATCTGCATTATATCTACTGATTTTAACACAAGATGGTTGCCCCTTAGACATGAGGCTTAATTTACTGAAAAAGCTGCCCCCAACATCTAGAGAGATGTTTAAAACATTAATCAGTGTCAAAATATGGAGATAACATGCAAAATCTATGTTATAAAAAAACTTTTCTAAGTGATTCTACTGTTGGTGTGAAAACATTCCAATTCTGTTCTGATAGCTATAAGCAGTACATAGAATTGCTGAAATATATCAGCTTTAAACATATAATTCAGAATAATCACCTGGACTTCAAAAACTGTGAGCTGAGAATTGTGACCTTAGCCTGTATCTAAAAATAAGATCAAGATTTGTGTTTTGTTTTGTGTGTTTTTGTTTTTTTTGGCCAGATTAGTAATTTCTTAGCTCTTCTTTCCTTCTCTCCTTCTAAGATATGTAGAAGAGAAGTTTTTCTGCATGTTGTTGGCCTTTATGCTGAAATAAGATTTTTCTAAATACTTTTCAAAGTAGAGTTTGGAATGTGTTTGACTCTCAAATTTTTCTTTCCTTACTTGTAGCTTTTCCTTTGAGGGTGTTATTTTTGTGTCTTGAGTTCTTTTAATTTAGATTGTCACTTGGGAGAGAGTTCATAGCTTTTTTAATAATTGGCTTAGCAAATCCTGGTGTACCCAAATGCCTCTCTCTCTGAGGATCAAAGACTTTTATCATGGACGTGAGAAAGCTGGAGTTCATTTAGCAGCCAAAACTTAAAAACAAATTAAAAACCTACAGAGAAAGTGCGATATGAAAAGGAGATCTGCTAAGCCCTGACAACAGTTTTCACGTCATGGCTGCCTTATCAATAGCTGTACAAAGATCCAAGAGTTCTGTAACACTGTTTTCCAAATGTAGATATCATCGCTAGGTGCCATTAATATAGTGTATTAGTAAGCACCTATCTACATTTCTCATGAGAACTCATTCTAATCTTTTAGTATTCTCCTTTTTCTGTGATTCCACTCTTATTTTACTGGCTTTTGTAGTTTAAAAATGTTATGTGTGTTCTGACGTTAAAATACTGTTCGAAATTATGTAGTTTTATATAGTTATATATACACTATATAGTTTTATATAGTTATATATACACTATATAGTTTTATATACCTACCTATACACATGCACACACACTATATAGTTATATAGTGGCTCAGATCTGTTGCAGTTTTTGAGGCCAGTAATTCATCTATGTGATTCATCTCCCCTCCTCACAATTTTGACCCTTGAAATTTAATTTATGCGAATAGTTAGGAAGATTTTCCTGTTGAGCACGTAACTGTAAGCCACCCCACCCTCCTTTCTTCTCAGCTTTAAAAGTTGTGTTTTAAAAACCACTTGCTATTTCCTGATGTGAAACAAATACAAGTTGATTGTCTTGTGTCTTCAATAAGCTTCTTCTTAGCCCTGTCTGAGATTTCTTACCCCAAAAATTGTCAGAGGCAGGGTTTGGGGGAATATGTGACAGGCCTTTCAGGAGAACATGTAGGAGAACTGTTTCTCCCAACAGTGTTAGCTAGCATAACCAATGGTGAAGAATGGTGGAAGATGTAGTCCAGACATGTTTGAAGGGCCACATATTGAGAAGGTCAGACAGAGAACTTGTGTCACCTGGGTCCCCCCCCCCCGCTGTTCTTTTGTGCTGCTGGGACACCATGCTGATATTGCTGCTAATGGAAGGGAAGAAAGAATGTTTTACTTCTGTTTGATCTTTTCCTCAGACACCCTGAATTCATTTCAGAATGTCCAGGAGAAGGTTGAGACTCCCATCTTTCTCTTTGGTGGGGGAGCAGACAGAGTTTAGAGTAGATCCTTCTGTATCCAGGTCTTCAGGGAAATATATTGAAGCTATAATTAGTTTACAGTATCTGGTTCATTGTAATTAACCCACACAGCAAAGTGACAAGTTTCTTGTAATAGTTCATTTATTCTGAAGTAGGCATCTAATTTTATTTCTGCAGAAAACTCTTCTTTTTCTTTTATAATATATTTGTTGCTGGAAAAATTCAGATAATGAGCTCTAGCCTCAATAACATTTGTTGTATTTTAGAGGTTTGGTTAAATGCTGGATATGGGAGCAACTGGGTAGAAATTTCTAAGGCTTTCCTATTTTTTCCCCCTGTATTTTCATTGATGGCATGAGATAGTAGTGTTTTTGGTTGACTTGCTTAAAAAGTATCTAGCCTACTGGTTGCTTTTTAGCAAACAGTGATGTATCTCCTCTCTCTTGGAATTACTTATTATTTGGCTATGCCAAAACTTGTATTAAAGATTACAGAAATTGTTACTTACAGGCTCAATGTATATCTCATATATTTGAGATGCTCTCTCCCTGTAGGCTCAAAATTCATGAACTGGCAAATGGACTAACAGCTGGTTCTAAGATTGAATACTGAAACATTTTTCTACCAGGCACTTGTTTCTGCCTTCAAGGTGGTGGCTGCAATGCTGCTGCCTTTTCATCTCTCAGACCTTCAGTCTTTGCCTTTTTGCCTCCAACCATCAGCTTCCACCTTTGAGGTGGCAGCTGCAGCACTCTTGCTTCAGTGCTGGAGAGAGACTGAGGATCTGCGAAATGGCAGGAAGTGCGTGAGCACTGCTCTTTGATTACTGGCATTTCACAGATATTGTCTCTCTCCAGCCTTATTTATTATACACAACAGAAGTATTGAACAAACAAGACATGGGGCTACTCCAAAAAGGAATATTCCAAAATCTGAAAAAATCTGAAGTATGGAACAATTCAGGTCCCAAGCATTTTGGCTAGAGGAAGTTCAACCAATATTAGAAAGTCAAATATGTCCTTCACCATTTCTTCAGTTACCTCAGATTTGGACAAAATAATATGTCCATGACATTAAATGACATCAGATGAGGCTATTCTAAGAAATGGGATATGTAGTATCAAAATGCATTTCTGCTTAAAACTGTTTCTTGAAATCTGATCTGTAGGAGCACAGCAATCCATTTGGCCTGTGCTTTTTTCATGTGTTGAGTCAACCTCACATCTATGAAGCCAGAATCAGCTTCAGACTTAGATTTTCTAACTAAATAAGCCCTGTAAAATGGGTAGATGTGACCCACGGGCTGCATGTAGCTGCCTGAGACTGTTTTTGCATTCTGTGGATCCTTCTCGTACCCTACCACTCAGGAAAAAATAATTTTAGAAATTGTGTTTTTTTCCCCCCTATTCTGTTTGTGGCTTCCAGAAGAAGTGATTTTGTGGAGTTTAGGGAAGGTATTTGGAACACTCTCAAAACATTAAAAACAGCCAAACCAGGATGTGACTGTCTTTTTTTTTTTTTTTTTTTTTTGGCATTTTGGAGTCTACTGTGGCCCAAGGAAGGTCCCAGATAGCAAAAATTCGTCTAAAAGCAATAAAAATAGTCCTATTGCAAAAAAATTGAAAAATTCCTGTAGAATTATTGTTCAATCTATTGTAATTTGCACATGGAAAAGTAGAGAAAGGAAAATAAAATTATTCAAATGCTACTGTACATGTTAGTGAATGTTTATGATACATCTGTTATTTCTTTGAATATTAGGACTCCTCACCCCAAACTTAAAATGATGGAAAATTATATCTGTTGTTCTGCTAACAGTTAATTTGCATCCATTTTGTACATAGGTATTTGAAGCCACTTTCAGATTGTTTCTCTTCTCAATGATGCAAGTATTAAGACAGGAAATAGAACAGGAAGTGTATGAAGGAAGAACTTGCTGGTGTGTTGATTTAGCAAAGCAGTTGGTTTGACAGGCACTGTAATTCTAGAGCTACTATTTATCATAGCTCATCTGGGCTAGGACTCAGTGGAGTCTTGTCACGCAAGTACAGAGTGTGACTCAGGCCTAAATCTAGTTGCTAGTCCCAGTTTCTTGTTAAAATGTTAACTGGGGTATTGTCATGTGCCTTCAAGTGGTTTCTGAGGCATGGCAACCCTAAGGTGACCCTTGGCAAGATTTGTTCAGAAGGGATCTCCCATGGCCTTCCTTGGAAGCTTGGAGAGTGTGATTTGCCCAAGGTCACCCAGCGGTTTTCGATGGCTGAGCAGGGATTCAAACCTTGTTCTCCAGAGTCTTAGTCTAAGGCTGAAGCCTCTACACCATGCTGGTTTCTGTTGACCAGAAACAGTGAGATTTATGTGAATATAGTCTTATCCTTCAGCAATTAAAACAGCGGGTCTGCTCTATTTGAGACTAACAGTTGGATTTAGACCCCAGTGCTACTGTGTCTTGCAAATAATTCTGTTGAAAGCGCCTTAAGAGCTGAGACTGTTGCGTGAATTCTCTTTGATTCAGAATTCTAAAGTATTAAGTGAGGGACTCAACATTTTAATATCTGGGGAACACAGTCAACTGCTGCCTGTTTTGATGACTTGGAAGCCTAATGGTATTAGCAAGAATAATTCCTTTTTATGTAGTGGATTACTGTACATTTAATGAATTTTTAAACTTGTATGACACTAAAAAAGGTATGAGGGTGATAGTTGTGCGACTTGCCTCTTACACACTATTTTGAGAGTAAAAAAAAGTAACAGTGAGCTGTTAACTGGAACCTAGAGATGCCCCTGATTGAGAAAGATTTTGAAAAATCAGTAAAAATGCTGTCAATAGCTCAAGATGACCACTATTTTATCCACTTGAGTACTTGGCTGTTGCGAAATACTTGCCAATAAAGTTTTCCCCCACAGTGACTTTAGTTTGTGATAGATTTCGATAACAACAATAGCTAGATTCGTGGTAATCTACTTTTTGCCTTTGGGTCACAGGGCTTCTTTCCAGCGACATGTTGCTTGAAGCATTTGGCAAAGCTGTTGGTCTGTGAGGGCAAGCGCTGACATTTTTATTGATGCAAAGGAAAAAAGAATGCTATTGCATTCTTGCTGGTTTTGTGATCATTTGCAGAGAAATAAATGACTTCCCTGTTTTACTCATACCCTTCTAACATCTACTGTGGTATTCTGGAAACAGTCACTGTTACCATTACCAGTGCTAGGTCTCTGAGTCCTCCTTAGAGAAAGGACTTGTACCTTTAAAAAATTTTCACAGAAGTTGGTAAAAGTCATTGCATTGTGGGGCTGTTTCAGAAGAATTGCATTAACATGAGGTGGTCCTGATCTCTTGGTCCTGATAAACAGATAAGGCCAACTGATCACTCAGAAGTCTGAATTGGGGTTAGCTAGAGCTGCTGTAAGATTGGCTCAGTTAAAAGGAAGGGTGCAGAACTGCAGAAGAGGTGATAGAACCCACTATAATACCAATCCTCAGGAAATAAACTATGTTCCATACCAAGAAAAACATGTACAGGAAATGGAAGAAGGGGGAAATCACCAAAGAAGATTATAAGCAAGTAGCCAGGAGATGTAGGGAGAAGATCAGAAAGGCTAAAGCACAGAACGAACTTAGGCTGGCCAGAGACATTAAAAACAATAAAAAGGGCTTTTTTAAATACGTCCGCAGCAAAAGGAAAAAGAAGGAGACGATAGGGTCACTGCGCAAGGAAGATGGTGAATTAATAGCAGGAGGAAGAAAAAAGGCAGAACTCCTCAACACCTTCTTCGCCTCAGTTTTTTCCCCAAAGGATAAAAACACTCAACCTGGCGGTTGGGGAGCAGGTGAGGAAGTGGGGGAAATGCAGCACAGAATAGATAGAGAGGTAGTACAGGAATACCTGGCCACACTGGATGAATTCAAGTCTCCAGGGCCAGATGAATTGCATCCTAGGAGTTTAAAAGAACTAGCAGAGGTCATTGCGGAACCTCTTGCTATAATCTTTGAAAACTCTTGGCGGACCGGAGAAGTTCCGGCAGACTGGAGGAGGGCAAATGTTGTCCCCGTCTTCAAGAAGGGAAAAAAAGAGGACCCAAATAATTATCGCCCAGTCAGCCTGACATCAGTACCTGGAAAGATCCTGGAGCGGATCATCAAACAGTCAGTTTCTAAATACTTAGAAAACAATGCCGTAATTACGAAAAGTCAACATGGATTTCTCAAAAATAAGTCATGCCAGACTAATCTTATCTCTTTTTATGATAGAGTTACTTGCTTGATAGATGAAGGGAATGCTGTGGACATAGTATATCTTGATTTCAGTAAAGCCTTTGACAAAGTTCCCCATGACATTCTTGCAAAGAAGCTAGTAAGATGTGGGCTGGACAGGGCTACTGTCAGGTGGATTTGTAACTGGTTGACTGACCGTACCCAAAGGGTGGTCACCAATGGCAGATTCTCATCCTGGAGAGAAGTGACTAGCGGGGTGCCACAGGGTTCTGTCCTGGGCCCGGTGCTGTTCAATATCTTCATTAATGACTTGGATGAAGGAATAGAGGGCACACTGATCAAATTTGCAGATGACACCAAATTGGGAGGGGTTGCTAATACACCTGATGATAGGATCAAAATTCAAAAGGACCTGGACAGATTGGAGAGCTGGGCCAAGGCTAACAAAATGAAATTCAACAGAGAGAAGTGTAAGGTCCTACACTTAGGCAGAAAAAATGGTATGCAGAAATATAGGATGGGGGACACGTGGCTGGCTAACAGTACGTGTGAAAGGGATCTAGGAGTCTTCATAGACCACAAGCTGAACATGAATCAGCAGTGTGATGCGGCAGCCAAGAAAGCCAACGCAATTCTTGGTTGCATCAATAGGAGTATGGTGTCTAGATCGAGGGAGGTATTGGTACCACTTTATTCTGCATTGGTTAGACCTCATCTTGAATACTGTGTCCAGTTGTGGGCACCCCAATTCAAGAAGGATATGGATAAGCTGTAGCAGGTCCAGAGGAGGGCAACCAAAATGGTGAGGGGCCTGGAAGCCATACCCTATGAGGACAGACTTAGAGAGCTGGGTATGTTTAGTCTGCAGAAGAGAAGGTTGAGAGGGGACATGATAGCCATGCTTAAATATTTGAAGGGATGTCATGTCGAGGAGGGAGTGGGCTTGTTTTCTCCTGCTCTTGAGACCAGGACAAGGAGCAATGGATGCAAGCTGCAGGAGGGGAGATTCCGCCTGAACCTCAGGAGGAATTTCCTGACAGTCAGGGCTGTCCGACAGTGGAATGTGCTGCCACAGAGTGTGGTGGAGTCTCCTTCGTTGGAGGTTTTTAAGCGGAGGCTGGATGGCCACTTGTCGGGAGTGCTTTGAGGGTTTTCCTGCATGGCAGGGGGTTGGACTGGATGGCCCTTGTGGTCTCTTCCAACTCTACATTTCTATTCTAAGAAGAACCACCTGAGAACAAAGCTTCTGCTGTTTGGAATAGGCTGCTGTAATCATTCTCCCTTCCCTCACTATGCCTGTATTAAGCAAGATAGAGGCTATGTTGACTGAGTAGAATTCTATTAGGTTAAGAATTCTGCTTTTAGACATGGATTGTCAGATCCTCCTAGCAATTGAAATTAATTTTACTATTGCTAGTGGAATGAGTACAGCACCAATGCCTTTCCTCATCAGTTGGTACCATCTGTGCTTTTACTAATGGAAAACCAGTATTAACTGTCTGAAGCAATTGCTGTGGTTATTGGCTTTGCAAAAGTTCCAGACAAATATTACTCATATACTGTAAGTATCAACAGCAAAGCTCCAAAAATTGTGTAGAAGTTCTGGGGAGACATTGACCCTGCCTTCTGGGAATTGCTGAGAGTTTTATCTAAGGAATGGCATTTAACATTAAACCGTCAAATATAATTGCATTCTGAATATGTTGTAAGCAATTGCTCAAGTTCCAAATATCTTTTCTTCCGTGATGTCAAATAAAATAGTCAGCAGCCTTGAACATGTCCCTCCTTGACCGTTAGTATCCACCAATATTGAATGGAAATCATCTGGAGGAAGGGGTGTACAAATTAAGTTGCCAGATGACCAGTTGTGGTCATAAATCTCTTTCTGATATCTACCTGACTCTTGATCACTAGCACAGACTTTCTTTCTTTCTCACAGAGACTTAGGCCCAGTATTCTAGAGGAGATTTCACTTGGAAACTTGGAGGCATTAGGAATTTCTGTTGTTGCTTCTGATTGTCTCCAGTGCCTGTTCCAAAGTGATGGGTTGAGACGGTCCCTCTACCGAAGTGTGCATGTGCCAGAGTGACTTTGGAAAGAAGCAGGATCAGTGAAAAGTAATGGCTGTGCTGTTAAGACCAGCCTGTATTTGTGGATCCTGGTCTGGTTTTGACAGACTGCTCCCCTAATAACCTTGTGAATATCAGTTCTGGATGGGAGTTCTGACTTCTAAATTTAGAACTTCAGAACCATTTAAAAGGCCTAGTGTGGCTGAATGCTGTTTGGTTTTTCATTTTTAGTTTAAAGGAAGGACTTCTTTAAGTGATGTTTGGTCCTACAGATAAAGCCATTGGAGTCCTCATATTGTGAGTACATTTTCTAGCATTCTTGTGCCTGGAAGCTACTTGTGGTGTTGGGTTCAGCATATGTGGTGGGAGGTTAATATGGTGATACTGAGTCCTTCTTAAAGTGTAATTTCATAAAATGTTCTGTTAAGAGATGGAAAATTTCGGATTGTTGTGGAGGAAAGTAGATGTTAATTAGTGGGCTTACTTACTGAACTATTGGATAATGATGTTGGCAGTTACCACTCGCGTGGAGCAAAAGACTGTTGTTTCAGTCAAGTACTTTAGTGGCCAACTCTGATGGCATGTGAATTGTGAGGTGTTGTATGGAAGCTGCACAGCACAGAGCTATTGTACTGTTATGCCTCCACTTAAAAAAGTGGAGTTGCTAAAGCAAGGTATGAGGAGGCTATGCACTGGGTTCTGCCCGGCGAAGAGGATGTTTTATGATACTGAAAGCTAGATGCAGGGGAAATCTATGGCAAATTGCAGTCACAGTTGTTGATTTCTTGCTTTTGAGTGGTACTTATTACTGTTCTCTAGAATCTGCCTTGTTCATAGAAATAATTGTTTCTCATTGCCATCTTACTTTTCTTATGTTTGTACACTCTTAGGATATCTCCCAATTCCTTCTGCTTTATTTGTAAAAAAAAAAAAAAAGTAAATATGATAGTGGGGCATACATTTTGTTTGTTTTTTTGCTTGCTTTTGCTGAGGTAATTAGATCTCTGGAGACACACTCTTCAAATAATTTTTTAGTTTTCTGAACAGATTTGTATTGGTCTTTCTTTCTACTGCATGGGTGGGAAGTACAACAGTGCAAAAAAAAAAAGCAGGGGAGGAGATTTGTTTTGGTGCTTATTCCAACATGCAGGAAGACGCTTGACTATGCTTACTGCAGAATTAAAATATGATTAAACATATGTATTAGCTTATTGGTACTTTTTAATTCCAGCTTGAGTCCCCAAGCTAACGATCTACAGCATTGGTTCCCAGTTAGATTGGAGTACCCACTGAAAGAGTGGAATTTGTGGAAGTGTTGACTCACCTTTCAGCACTTGATTGACTGGATGACTTCTAGCTGAGATTAGCAATTGGATTTAGGTCTAAGATTTGCACAACTGAACTCTATTGTATAAATCACTGGTTCCAAAACTTTGACTCTATAGATGTTATTGGGCTACAGATACCCCCAAACCTATTAATTGGCCATGCTGGCTTTCCTTTCATTTAACTATTCAACTTGTTTATATATCACTGCTCAGCCCACCAGGTACCTCAAGGTGAATTGGTTAATTTGAAACGTTAAATGCAGACGTACAAATAATTTAAAAAAAGACTTAAAACAGACTAAATTAAAAATAATGTAAAACCGGACAGTTAAAATAACCAGAGCTGCTTCAAAACTGAAGTCTTGATTTATTTATTATATTTAAATTTAATTTAATTTAATTTAATTTTTATTTTATTTTATTTTATTTTATTTTAGAGATCTTCCTGTTTACATGAAAATTACCTGATACAGCTATGTACGTATGTTCTTTGCCTTTTCAAATTTTATGTTTTATGTTTTAATAAAAATCGTTAAAAAACCCCCAAACTGAAGTCCATATGAAATACCATGGACTTAGCTGCATGCCAGGAACTTGTTAGAGATGGGGGCAGCCTGACTTCCCTTCCACAGTCAAGGTGTTGGTACAGAGAACACATTGTCACTTGTACTTACCAGCTTAGCCTTATGGGTAGCGAGACATACAGCTGTTAGGAGTTATAGTCCAGTGACATCTGGGGACCTAAGACTGGGAACCAGTGAGGCTTTTTCTTCTTGGTGTGAGCTTATGTCATCTGGCCCTTTGAGTTGTTGAATTACTTGAAGAGGGTTCTTGCATTGTCCCCAGATTGTTGAGTTAAAACTTCCAGTACCTGCAATCAACATTATAAGTGAATCTGTTAAATCTAATGGATTGTGTATGATATGCAATTATATTTAGGTCCATGTACTCACTCTCTTTTGCTGCCTTGTTCACTGGTCTCTTGCATTGGTCCTTACTTGCGTACCCTGAAGCCTTTGTGCCTGTGCCTTGCTGTAATCAGTGATACCTTTATTTAGGTGTTTCTGGTTCATAGGAGCAAGAAAACTTCCTGATTACTTCTTGTTCAGAAATACTAGTCTATTCTGCTGAAGATTTCCTATTGGCTGGCTGCATTCTTAATTCTTGTATAGACTAGTGGCATCTTTGTATACTTTTTTCTTCTGAATAGTCATCAGTCTTGTAATATGGGTGTATAAAAAGGATGACTTTTGGACTGAGTGCTCCTTGTCTCCAGATTGCAACCGTATCCTATGTCTGTATGTAACAATGTTCAGGTATCATTTTCTTGGGTTGTGCTCTACATTTTATTTTGCACACATTGATCCAGTTTCTTTGACAATGTTGCCTTTACTGTCAGATGAAAGTTGAAGGATTAAGTCTTCACCTGGCCCTCCAGATATTATTCTTGCATCTCTACTGCTGGGCTTGCTGTCAAATTGCTGTAAGGCTGGCTTTTGAATGTGAGATGCTGTTAAGCTACACTTTTATTTGCCTTTAATTAGAGGAAATACCAACACCCTCATCTGTTCAGACATGTAAAAATGGAGAAATGTGAGCAACCTAACAGGACCGTTGAGATAAGGTTCGCCATCTGAATAAATAGATGCGTACAGGCAAGTCCAGTCGCTCTTGCTACTGAACTGAATGTTTGAAAAATTGGCAGTTTTGCATAAGGGATTGTGAATTGAAAGCTAGGTTGTTACATTTTGATTGCAGTCTATTCTGTGTTGTGGCTGTGTGTTGTCACTGATTAATAATAAAATCAACCTTGTGTACCAGTGAGGGTTGGGGAGTCAGATAAAAGACAAGACTGCCTTGTACCGACACCAGTGGTGATCTTAGTCTGATCTTGTCGTTCTTAATCAGGAGTTATTTCCTGAGGCATCAGGCAAAGTTTGGGCCTGTTGCCTAATACTTTGAACTGGAAATAGCATGAACAGAATAACAATTCTGTTGTTGTTCACTACTGTTTTAATCTTAATTTAGTATGTTTTTAACTATATGTGTTTTTATGTTATTTTCTGCCTTTTTGTAAGCTGCCCTGAGTCCCAATCTGGGAGAAGGGAGGAATATAAATAAAGGGATGGATGGATGGATGGATGGATGGATGGGAGGAATACAGCACTTCCAGCATGGTTCACTGGTACTTCATTATTGAACTGTAGCTCTTCCCCTTCCCCTTGAGGATACATTGCATATAAAGGCATTGGCAGACTGAAACACGAAAGGGTGTGTTGTTTGATATATCTGGGCACCATATGGTTTAAAGCTTCAGCAGGAATGCAACCAGAGGAATACAGTTATCAAAGACTGCAGGCCAAAAGTTCTTGGCCTTCGTAGCGCCAGCACAGAGGTGGAACTGAATGTCAGTTATCACTAGAGATTATTTGCCTCCTGCTACAGAACTGGAAAGAGGAAGTCCTGTCTGTCTTGTTGTAATGACTATCTGTGTGATTGTAGGTTTTGCTCTAGTAAGCCTGGCTTGCGTGTAGTTCCTCCTCCTTTAGTCCCCACATTCAACACGTACCCTGAACCACCTATGTGTCTTTTTATGTTACACTCACGAGGATGTTATGTTCCTTTCTAGATGGGAAGTAATACTTTACTTGAAGAAAGGAGTGTTTTGAAATGCTGAAAATATAAAAAAATAACGTTGCTGATGAACACATTTGTAAAGCCAGAGCTTTTGCTTCAGTGGTGATGCTGCCATTATTCCACAACAAAGTGTTAAGAGCTGAGCCTGCAGTGCATGACTGAATGGGTTCCTGTCATCAGCCCTCTTATTATTACTCTCTGATCAGGAGCTGAATTGGTCTGCAAGGGCAAGAAGTGTTCAAATACTTAATAATTTCAAAGCTTTGGGGAAAAAATTCCTGCTGCATCTTGACCTTTGTTTAATTCTTTGTATAATTTACCTGGGGGCAGATATTTTTACAGAACCATATCTGTGGTGTTCACCAAACCTGTTTTGTTTCAGCTCCTGCTTCAAGACCCATGGTTCAGTCTCTTTTTATTATTAGAGGTATTCATTCTCTGCATGCACAACTGGTCACCTGAGATATGTGCAGTGCACCTCATGGTTGGATGTCTGTGGTGCCACTATGAGGATTACAGCCTCAGGAAGCTCTTGGACATTTTATGTTCTTTATTTTTATACTCTTTGTGGCATAAAGGGTATACCTCTATGAGAAGATGAAACTGGCCCCAGAGAATAGCAGAGGCTCCTTTTAGGTTTGTCAGATGCTGATCTTTAGGGAGGGGCCTGAATACCGTTGTCGTATACCCTGCTTTAAAAATACTGTTCATTGTTGGAGCTCTACTGAGATGTTTCATATATTAATAAGGCACAAGCAGACATACTCCCTGGTGAAATGAGAACTTTTTCTGTTTTCTTTTGTAAAGTATCTGGAGAGTGCTCTCTCTAGACATTGTGTACAAACTCAGTTGTGTTCTGAGATCTTTGAACTTTGGCAGTATCCTATCTCAGCTATTGGCTCTAGGAACTCACGTTCACCACAAAGTTATTTCTTGGCATTTTAAAAGTAAACACACGTGAATCAAAAATGCATACTAAAATTACTGTTCAGAAATTAGCATTATCACTGCATGAATTATAACAGGAAATTAATTGACTCAGGCAGTGGACAGTCCAGTGTCTGCTGGACATATGAGGCACAGAATTAAGTACGAGTAATAAAAATCCACATAGTAGACCACCATCTTAGACCTGTGTGTGTGATTTCAAGGCATGAAAGTCTAGACCCTGGTTGAAACTGACCAGAGTGTTTTTGATCTTTTTCTTGGAGATTACCACAGGTTTATGCTAAGCCAACTGGGGTTGTAGGGTTTCTGGAAATAGGAAAGAACAAGAGGAAGGAAAGAGAAAGACAAGGAAAATAGCTAGACTTAGTTTGTCTTTTGTTCAGCCTTCTAACAGCTTTTTTCACTTTACTTCACTAAGGGGGCTTTGTAGCTAGAGCCAAAGTATGTAAGGAACCAGAGTTATCATAATGACCCTACCAGAACAGTGTCATTGAGTAGTGTTCAGACGCAGTCCTGCCAGATAGGTGTACTCATAGGATTTTATCACATGATAGTTTTGTTGCACAATTGCACTGACTTAGTTCTGTATTTGATTTTTTCTTATCAATGTTGTGACTCTCCCACAGTTGTCATTATTGGATCACATCTTTCATTGATGGGAAAAAGCTGTTAATGGCTCCAGTTCGTTGCTTTTCAACCATTGCTTCTTGAGTGATTGTTTCATTCTGCTGCAGTTCCAATACTCAGAGAGTCATATAATATCATTGGGTGTAGTTCTCTTCTTCCTCTCCTTTGTCCCCAGCAGGGTATAGTCATTCTACTTTCTATGTCTGGACAGAGAACCATGGTGCGCAGAAACAACTTTGGTTTTCCTCTGTTCTTCAGTACATACTTCTTTTAAAAATTTATTTTACTAAAATTGCACAATGGTGCTATCAGAATGTTGCAATTATAATTGTAATTGTGCTGTCGTGGTGGTCACCAGCATGCCTCAGTTATGGCAAAACAAATAAAGAAATGCATACTGCTGAACCAACTTGAGCAATTGCATCAAAAAAGAAAAGAAAAACAGCATGCAAATGCCATGTAGCATGGACATGAGTAGCAAGGTGGGGTCAGTGAAGCAGTGGGGAAGACTGACTGTGGAAACTTGCAACCCCAGAGTGGCACCATAGTGTTATTGCAGTGAAGATGTGAAAGTGATTGTTACCATACTGATACGTGTTGCCTTTTGCTTCATCATTGTGATTCCTGCAATACAACAGGCTGACGTGATAAAGTTTGTAGCTTAAGTTGCTTGGTGCAGTTGTTACCCTAACGCTGTGCATTAATGGTAATTATTGTCAGTGGAAATTTACAACAGAATTACTTGGCAAACCTTTTGCATGCATGTTTTGAATTTTACATAGATGCTTGCGCTTGTCTCCTTTTGTATCTCACTGAAATAATTATTCATTAGCATGTATGTCAGAACAGAATAATTTAAAGAAGGAACTAAGGCATGTTCCTAGTAGTAAACCTTATCGAATGAAACTAGGCTTAACTTTTAATATCTGTATGCAGAATTGTGCTGTCTGACTCATAAGTTAATTTTATTTCTTAAAGGAAAACTAATCTGTATTTTATAACAGCACACTGTACAATATACCAACTTTTTTATTTCATTTCCTTTATTACCAAAATTTGTTGCTGTTTTATTTATGTTATGTCTGGAATTGTAGTACGAAGAAGGAGGTGGTTGGGGAGAGAGCAGGTTTCTCCTTCCAAAAGTTATAATCTTAAAAAATGTATTTTAAGAAGTGGGGTAAGATAAGAATATGTAAACAATAAATCCTTCTGTGTGGGGTTTCAAATATAAACTAGATAACAGAGTTAGAGATGTGGAGGCCTGGAGAAGGAACTAGAAAAAAAAAGAGTAACAATTTTCTATTTTTTTCCTCCCAAATCTTTCCACAGCCAAGAAAAATGAGAAAAAAATGAAACATTTAAAATGTTTTTAAAATTGAATTATGTAACATTTTCTTTCAGAATGAGGACTACTTTTTTAAAAAAACTTTTTTTAAAAAAATATTTGTTGTTGTTCTGGGCTTCAAGTAGTTTCTGAGTTATGGTGACCCTCAGGCAAACTATCACATGGTTTTCTGGGGCTAAGAGCATTTGACGTGCCCAAGATCACACATGGGTTTCCATGGGTGAGCAAGGAATCAAATCCTGGTTCCCAGTGTCATAGTCCAACACTCAAACCACTACACTACACTGGCTTCAATCCCCCCAAAATTATTTCTAAAAACTATGTAGCATGGAGACTTTAATGTGAGACTGGGCAGTATCAGATCATTGTGATTCCTTTTCCAGGTTGCCTTTATATTTGCTCTCCTTGTGCTGAAGAGAACTAGAATAGAGAAAATAATTTTGGTAATGTTGATGGTTTCTTTAGGATCTATTGCTTTTTGTCTATTCTCAATAAACTGGCAAAACCAAAGAAGTTCCTTACAGTTCATGACCCTGTAACTCCGTTTAGAAGAAAAAAAAGACCCCCAAAAAACCCAAAGAAAATTCAGTTTGCAATTATTGCCTGAATAAATGTTTTAATATACTCTGCATGATAATTTAATGCTAAATAAAATTGTAAGTATTAATTCTATATTTCTGAAGTAGCAAAGTGACTTTCAATCTCTGAAGAGTGCTAATAGCACATTTTTTATTTCTTTTCTGAAAATTCCCACTGTTTCTCCTTAAAAAAAAGAAAAACTTAGAAAAAAAGAATGTTTTTTCTTATGCTTTAAACTTTCCAGAAATTGTACATCCAAAGAGCAATATTATATTTTCAAATTTAATAAATGAAGATGTGGATTTGATTATTCAAAGAGTTAAAATTAAAGAGATCAAAGGTAAAGTATCTGAGAGGAAGAGCAACAAAGGCTTTAAAATAACAATACATGCAGGGAGAACATTGCAGAACGAGGTAAATATATATAATATATAGAGAAGGCCTTGCTTCTTTGTTGGACATTTTAGTGAGGGATATTTCAGTAAAGATAAGAGGATGGAAACAACATTGATAAAACCAAGTTAGTAGTAAAAAAATCAAAACAGTAGAGTAAATCATCCATTCAGGTGCGCAATAGTAGGTGTTAAATAGAGAGCTGCAGAAAATGACTTTTAATGAGAAGGAACAACATAATCGGTTTATTTTAGCGTATCTGTGTTTTATGGAAAAAATTGGAAGAATCTTTTTTTTATTCCAGGAGAGTTAATTGAAATGGACTGAAATCACTGTTGCAGAAGGGATAATGAAGAGCAATAGAGGAACGGCCTACTTGGTGGCCACATTGATCCAGCAGAAGTGGAGAGCTGAAACCTCTAGAGCAGGGCTTTCCAAATGGTGTACTATGACACATTAGTGTGTCGCCTGAAGTGTGTAGGTGTGTCGCCTACAGTCTTGGAAATGTATGTTCTTATTTGTAAATCATATATTTTTAAAAATATATGAAAGTTTTTCATGACATATGTTGTGTCCCCATACATGTTGTTATTATAGTTTGTGTATGTGTCTATATCTCTTATAAGGGGTTAGTTTAACCTCTGGTTTGCTAGTAAAACTGAATTACTGTGTCACAAAATGATACATGTCTAAAAAAGTGTGTCATCAAATGAAAAGTTTGGAAAGCTTTGCTCTAGAGGCTAGAAAGGAAGGTGCTAAGGAAAATTCCGAAATTCACTTAGTGGCCCGTGTCCACTGTAGAGGTAGAAGCTGTCATTTTTAGGCTGCTGTCTTATGCATAGTTTCATGGAAGGGAATGGGACTTGCTTCTGAATAAATCTGTCTATAATTGTGCTTTTAAACAGACCTGAGGCCTTCTCACACTACACAGTTATGCTTCTGTTAATCCACTTCAACTGCAGTGGTTTCAGCCTATGGAATTCTGAGATTTGCAGTTTCTGGAGCATTGTTCAGAATGCTTAGCCAGCAAACTCTAGTGCCACCCCAAACTAAGACTCCAGGATTCCGTAGGATATTGCCATATAGTTTAAATGGATACATGATGTTATACTTCTGTAATACCAATTTACAGCTGTTGTTGTATAGATTTGCTACTCTATGATAACTTGTTTTCAGATTGTCTGTGTCTGTACATTGATAATATTGATCCTTCCTTTTCTGGGTAAATAGCATCCCCTTCCTTAATGCTATGTTAAGCTATAAGGTGCTGATGTTGGGTTTTTGATTGAAGATTTGGAGCAGGGTTAGTTTGCCCAATGAACTCAGGTCCCACAAGTTCCACTCTGGCACAGAGAAATGGAATTACAGTATCATAGGCCCCAGGAAAAGAACCAGTGGGCATATCTCAGATCAGTGGGAGAAAGTGAGATCAGGAGATTCAGTAGCATATAGATGAGAAGGGGTGGGGTGGAAATCACAAACCTGAAAAAATTAAGTAGGTCAGGAAGATGGAAAGGAAACCTAGTCATGCATCCACAATGCTTGTAAAGAGCATTGTGGATGAATGCAGTTTAACATTTAACAATCACAGAGTGTAGTCTAAGGCACATACTAGAGCTGTTGTGTTGGGGGTCAGTAGGTTTGTGGCCAGGGTCAGTATCTCGATTATACCAAGATACTGCATGAGGAACTCAGCTTGCATGTCATGGAACAAAGGCTAGTAATATACTAAATAAAGACTTTACATAGAAAAATAGGGTATAACACATATTTAGCTTGTTTATGAGATGAAGTAATTCAATCAGCCTCTTCTGTTAATTTTCAACACAGTAGTGGCTTTGAAGTTTTGGTGTAGCATCATAGCATCTGTCGTCTTCTTGCATTGGAGTGGATCCTGAATGATAAAAAAAGGATTTTTCAAAAGTAGTAGTAAGTGAATTCTCTCTCTTTTTTGATTAGTTTGCTTTAGGAGTCTGGACATATCTTAGCCGAGCAGCTGTTTGTATACAAGAGCCTTTGTGTGTCATTTTGTTGTATAATTAACCATACATATGTTTGAGCCATGACCCATTCTTTTTTCCTCTTTGTGTAAAGGTAGTCCTAGATTGTAAAACTGTACAATATGTGTGTTGTGTTGGCTTTCAAGGTTAGTTTATTTGTTCAGTGTTGGCAGGGTTTTTTGCTAGTACAGTCAGTCCTACACATTTGTGGGTTTCACGTTTGTGGATTTGATTATTCACAGGTTATTTGCTGTCACCTCCACTGCCTCCCTATACCATTTCTAATAGGGACTGCGAGCCTCGTGAGACTGAGAAACTGCAAACAAGGCTTGTAAGTTCCTATTAAAAATGGTGTGGGGCAGCATTGGAGGTGGCAGTAATCCCCATCAACCAACCACTTCTGCCTTGCGAAGGAATTCTGATGCCTCAAAGGAATTTGGTGGGTTGAATATGGTGATCATACTTTTGTGTGTGTTAAATATGGTTTGGGAGGCCTGTCTGCAGTTTTTCCACTTTTACCAGGATCCTGTGGCCCTAACCCTAGTAAATGTGGGGGGATGACTGTAGTTACTTTGTGGATATGAAGAATATCAGTGGTGAAGGGGATAACTAATTTAGCCTACAGACACCAGCTTTGCTATGAAAACAGAAGTAGGATGAGTGATTTGAAATCCCATACTTTTGCAACAAACCTTGATACTGGAGAAGTAACAGACCATGAGGGTTTGTGGAGCATTGCACAGTACTATTTAATGATCTTTCCATATTAGGAAATGTGTTTGTGAACAAGTGAGTATGCCATTAAAAATAATGATCAAAAGTTGCAGGCTTGCTTATTTATAGAGAGAAATTCTTTTGTCCCCAGTATGAAAAACAAATACATTCATAGGTGATGTTTATTAAAGCACCAGATGTGTGTCTCCAGAAGCAGTATTTTCATTTGTCTGCATTTTAACTTCACCCTGTGAAAGTACAAAGGCACTTGGTTCTTAACTTATTGCAGAAGTTGGTTAAGCAACACTTCCTCTGTGGGCCAGGCTGAACACACTGTTGATTTACTTGAAGCAAAATGGCTGATAAGTAGTATGGTCTTTTCAAGACCCTTGTAAGGGAGTCATAAGGCCTTTCCACCCTACACTGTTATAGTGCTATTATTCCATTTTCAACATCCGGTGGAATTCTGGGGTTTGTAGTTTACTGAGGCCAAAGAGCTCTCTGGCTGAGAATTCTAAGTACCCCTCTCTAAACTGCAAACCCCAGAATTCCACAGGATGTTGAAGGTGGAATAATAGCACTATAACAATGTAGTGTGGAAGAGCCCATAGCATTGGAAATTAACTCTTAACTGTTTCCTGGGAATTAACTGTTAAATGGAATGAATGAAAATCATATAGACAGAGAACCGCTAAATTGGGGGTGGGAAAAATGTCACACCTTTTTGCCCCCCAGGGATCCCCATTTTGTTTAAAAAAATTGTTGAGATTTATTGCCCAAATTTGATAGCCAATAGTAAATTAGGGATGGGAGTCATGTAGCCCGTTAGATACTGTTGGACTGCATCTCCCTTTAGCCCTAGGCAGCATAACCTGTGATAAAGAAGGCTAGAAATTTGAGTCTAACAATATCTTGAGGTGCTTCCCTTCTCTGTGCTAAATGCGCTATTACCAGTGGGAAAAGGAACAGGAAAAAGAAAAGCCAACAGAAAAGTCATTTTAAGTATGTTTGGCTTTCATTTATAAAAATAAATTTAATAATAAGACAGGATGACTGGGGGCATGTTATTTGCTAATAAAGCAGGGGTTGGGTTATATTTGTCAATAATGAAAATCATGTCAAATACTAATTAGTCAATTCATTCCTGCACTAAGTAGGAAGGTGTTTGATGAAACCCTGTGCTTTTCCAGCTGTCTGATGTGGTGGATCAGCCATTTTTTCCTTAGCATGCCAGGGAGTGGTACCACATTTGTGCCATATTCACATGGACTGCAGACTGGCAGCTGACTGTAGACTACCACTTTGAGTAGCACTGTACTAATTTACTTGGCTTTTTAAAAACGGACTTAGACAAATTCATGTAGGCAATTGTTCGTGCCCAACGCAAAAGCAGTTGTTTGCTCTTCTGTGTCCTGCTGGTGAGGAGGGAGAGGGAGAGGAGGAAGTGGTCAAAAGAGACAGGAAAGGACCGTGTCTGGCTTTACCCATTGCCACTCCGCTGCCCTGACAGATCCCCCTTGCCCTTAGAGAGTTTAGCTCTTGGCAGGAATACAGTCTCCTACCCCGTTGGTTGTTTGTTGTAACAGTTAAGAGGTAGTATAGCTAGACAGAGAGAGAGTACATGGTAAATAGTATGCATAAAGTAGCTGTGATTCTCGTATTAAGATAAATGGTACAGGTATTTCTTCTCCACACTTTTGTTTGATCGTAATTGTATCTGGTTTGTGTAGATTGCTTTGCTATGTTTTGCTTTTGTGACTTAAAAGCAAAATCCCTAGCGGATTACAGGGCCTATTGGGCATATCTGAAGTGCTATCTATAAGTTCTCAAGGTTCTGAAATATCAAAGTAGAATGCTGAGAATTTTTAATTCTAATTTATATAGTGCAACACTTCCATCCTAATAAAACTAGAGTTCTGCCTCTCTGCATTGTGGATGTAAAACAGTGTGTGAGAGAGATGTAAGACGAGGAATGTAGCGGTTATGTTCACATCCCTTTCTTGGTTATATTTGAGTGCAGCATATCCAGATGTACCTTGGCTAACAAAATAGATATGTTCCTCGACGTTATTTCTTCAAGAGAATTTGGTACCAGAAGCAGCAATCACGGGGAGAGTATAGGTGTGGGTTCCTATAGCACAAAAAAGAACAACAAGCCAACATGTTTCACCAGACTTTTTGTTTAAAATTAACAATTTGCATATGCGAAATCAAACAACTACGTCAGGTAAATCTTGACTAAGTATGCAAAAATATTTTGAATCTTATAGTTTTTTCTTTCATCAGCCTCTGCTTATCTTGTGATTCCCATTTTGGTGGGCACAAGTATAGATCTCTGCTTGGGGTAGTTGGTGATGCAGTTTGCTTTCTCTTTTTGTTTCTGTTTTGCTGTTCCTGCATGTTGAATGAGGGAGTCTGTGGGCAGTTGCTGTTTACCTTGTCTGTTGAAGGCAGGCACACACAGTGACAGCAGAATTGGCTAGAACAGAATCTTATTAATTTCTCTGCTATTCCCTAATCCTATTATTTCTCTTCTGTTCCCTAAAACCTGCAGCTAGACAGAGGATGAGGGGAAGGAGGGGCTTAATGGACGTAAAAGGATTTTGTAAAAAGAAGCTTCTTTGTTAGAGTCTTTCATAACTGAAGTATGCTCGAGTCTAAGAGCATCCTTCTTACTGTGTGTTCTCAGTACAAAATCGAAGATGGATTGCAGGTATTTTTTTGGGGGAAAGGCATTGTTTTATTTGTAAGGCCCCTAAGACCTTACAATTGGTGTTAGTAAGGAAATGGAAGGACTATATAATTGCATAGTTGGCATTCCTCACAGATTTTGGCAGTCTTTAGTTTTTTTTTTTTCCCCCTTCTTCAGAATCACTGCATAGTGGTTTCATTTTGGTGAGCTTTTACTGAAACAGAGAGTGAATTCTGTTTTTATAGGTGGCATATATTGCTCCTTTGTGTGGATGGGATTTGGTTATTCTCTTAATAGTTTTCCCACTAACCTAGAGGAAGATGCAGACTTCTGACTGGCACTATAGGAGGAAGAAAGAAGGGAGTTTCCTGGCCTGTAGCTGAAGCACTGAGCCCTCGTTCTTGACGCAAGCTAGCTAGAAACAGCTTGTGGGCAGGCAGCAGTCACAAGATCCATGTATGCTAACCACTAGCTTAAGTCATTACAGACATACCTTGTGCAAATTACTTACAGAGAAGGCTGGAAGTGTCTTACTCCTAATAGCTTTAATATTGTTGAAAATGATCTGCATACACAAATTGGTGAATTAAGTTTTTTAATAGTAACCTCCCTTTGGAGAAGACTTATAAAAGGCTTGCCGTGTTTTTCAGAGAGTTGCATTGTTTGTGCTGATTATGTATTCCAGCTACCATCTTTTTTTCAGTGATTGGGATGAGTGGGATCCAATGGGATGGTCTCTCTTGCCAGTAAAATCATATTATGTAGTCCTCTCTGTGTTGTTGCTAATATTGTTATGTGCTTTCAAGTTTATTCTGATTTATGGCAACTCTGTTGTGGAATTTTCTTGGCAAAATTAATTCGAAGGGAGTTCACCATTGCCTTCCTCTGAGGGTGAGAGATTGTGACTTATCCATCTAGTGGGTTTTCCTGGCCAAGTGGGAATTTGAACCCTGTTCTCCCAATGTCCTAGTCTAACATTCAAACGACTGTCACTATGCCATGCTGTGTGCACATATTTGGGGGTACAGTAAATCCTGTCAAACTCAGTGGGACTAACTTCTGAAGTGGGAAGTTCATAGGAGATAGCTGTTACATACTTTACTCAGTGATTTTTGCAAGCAGTGTAAATGGGTAAGGTGGTTAAGGTGGAAATAGATTGGCATGAAAAATCACCTTGCTTGCTTCTTATTATTGTTGGGATGTTTTGAGAGGGGAATCCAGCATCAACATGTAGTGCTGTTAGACACATTCTGTTGAGGATGTATCCACAAAGATGTTTGCCCCACCAAGGAAGAATTCTTTATAGAAAACAGCTTTTACCTATAGCTTGATTCATTGCACATGAAGTCATAATATAGGAAGTCTGGGCAAGGCAAGGCTTTGTTTCTGTTTTTCTCTCTTTTCAAATGAAGTACAGTTGTCCCTCCATATTCGTGGATTTGACCTTTGCAAATTTGATGATTCGCAAGTTGCCTGCTTGTCTCCCCTCCATTCTCCTCCTCCCATTCCTTGGCCTTTTGGCCAGACACTCTGCCTTCCTTCTCTATGCCCCAGCGAAAGGCAAGCAAATGGGAGAGGGAAAGGTTCACATGCCTCTTGCTTGTGCATGCAGGAAGAAGGAGGGGCGTGCAAGCGACAGGCAGGCGAGTGGAGCTGAGGGGAACTGTTTTCCTTTCCACTGGCTTGCCTTGTCCACGTGGGCAGAAAAAAGGCAGGACATATGAGTGACAGGCAGGACAATGGAGCGGGGGAGCCCCAGAGGGAATGGAGTGCTCATTTGAGTGGTGGGGGGAGTTTTTCATGATTTTTTGACTTTTGCAAGGGGCCTGTGCCCCGAACCCTCATGAAAGTTGAGGGGCTACTGTAATGCCAAGCATGTCACTCTCTTTGTATTTGTTTGCACTTGAGAAGAATCCTTGCAGTTCACTGGCCCAATACCCTTTTTGCTATTGTATTATTTTCATTCTCTGATTCTCTGGTCCATTGAAAAGGTAGTTTAGTACAGGGGGAGAAAGGGTGGATCACACTGCAGCTTCATATGGTATGTCGATCAAGGGTATTCTGTTTCATTATGCTTGCCACACAACTTTCTCACAAGCTGTTTTTTTCCCCTGATAAAGTAGTGCAGACTCTAATTGCAAAGAGTTAAATATTATAGACTGAGAAATGGACCCACCTGGGAATGTGAGGCGTAATGGGGGAAATGGGGGATGGGGGAGAAGTTATAATTTTTATTGCATTTATTGATCATAGGAGTCTGAATAGCCAAGGCAGATTGTGGGTCACAAGTTCATTGAGCCTACTAGAAAGGAAAAATACATTCCTACATCTCTTGACCACTGAAAGCTCAGCTTCCTTAGTCCACAGAAGAAGTGTATTAAGACAGAGGTTGAAAAATGTATAGGATCTAGTGGATGTAGTAAGAACTGGTTAAGGAGATGCTGTGGGTATCTGAGTGTTTACCTTAAGGAACAAGATGGATTGAAACTATTGGAATTATGCATTTTTAGCTTTATGCCTTTAAAATGCTTGTACTGTTTTAAATTATGGGTGATTTTACACAGTAGCTAATTACAAAACAACTTTGTGTCATCAGGTTTTTAATTGTGTCTTCTTTTAATCTTGTTGTAAGCTGACTTGGATTCCTTGCCCCCCCCCCAAAAAAAAGGATGTTCAGTTGGCCCTCCACATTCACTAGGGTTTAGGGGTGCAGGACCCCTCCAAAAGTGAAAAAACTACAAATATCAAAATGTGTGTGTGTGTGTCTATGGAAAGAGGGTCAAGGCCTGGCATGGAAAGTGGGCATCCAGAATCCAAACTGGGTCAGGGAAAGGAGAAGAAAAAGGATGGGCCAGCATGGTGACCTTTTAGTTTCCCTCTCTTGTCCATCTTCTTCTTTGCGGGGTGTAGGGGGGCTATTAGGAGAGGGTTTGTGGTACTGAGAAATTGTGCTGCAATCTGTCCTTAGCTGGCCAGGCAGTGGCTAGTGGAGGAGGAGGAGGACCAGAGGTCGGTTTTTAAAGGGCTGCATAGCCTGTTCAGAGCTGCTGAGAGGGAGGGATTCTCTGGAAAAAGCATCTCCTCAGGTGAGGTGGCAGGAGTTGAAAAAAACTTGCAAATAATCAGAGCCTCGAAAGCCAAATCTGTAAATTTGGAGGGCTGATTGTAAATAAAAGGAATGGGAAATGTCTGCAAATTTAAATTGAAGTGGAGTGTAGCACAGTTAGAGGTACACTTGTTTAATGATACCAAATCTACACACGAACACAAACATATGTTGTGAGATGACATATTGAATGACTTCCTGGCTGGAGTCACACAGACTAGATTAATCTTTGTTTCTCAGTTGATGTTTGAGGGTTTGTGTTCGTGTGGCAGTGCTGTCTTTCAAAATAATTTGCAACTTTGGCCCTTTCCACACGCGGGGTGGGTAAACGGGGGGGCGCATGCAGGGATGGATCTTACCTGAAAATAGGTTGCTCCGTCCCTGCGGGAAGTGCGCGTTTGCTGCTCTAAACGGCGGTGAATTTCGGCGGCGTCTGGCGGCACCCAAAATGGTGGCTGCCGGCTTCCATCGGCGCTCCGCCAATCAGGGCAGCGTGCCAGCCGGAAGCCCGCCCCCGGGCAGCTCTGCAGAGACGCGCTAACGCGTCCCTGCAGTTTTAAACAGGGCGCGGCGGCGGGGCAACACTCGCAAGTCACATAAAAGCCACTTGAGAAGTGGTTTTTATAAGATTCGCAGCGCCATCCCCATGGCCGCGCGAGGGCGATTTGAGGTTTAGAACCTCCCATTTGCGAACTGCCCACATGTGCCTCGCGGTGTAGAAGACCTCCTGGGGAGGTCACCCTAGCGCGGTCAATATGCCCGTGTGGAAAGGGTTAGTGCTCTCTCTCCACTCCTGGTTTCTTCCCTTTGCAATAAATAGTGGCTGGCACCTGGAGACTGTTGCAATGCGCTGAGATCCAATGTAACGCTACTGCCTTTGGACTGTTGACACAATTCTACTTCATGGTGTTCTTGACTTGTGAGGAATTGGCCTTTTGTGAGGCGTTAGTCTTAGTGTAGGTGCTACACTATTGCTTCTTGTTAGGTAAGCAGTTACTCATTTGCCCTTTTTTTTAGGAGACAGGAAGTGATATTAACAAAGGCCTTGAACTTGAAGCAGGAAATCTTGTAACTGCTTTGCAAACTTGTACTAAGATAGTTTTGGGTTTCTTCGTACACCTACTGAATCATTTCTTGTTCATTCTCTGCAGTTAGCTGAACCCTCCCAATTTTTGATTTTGCTAGCATAGAATTATAGGCATATCTGTTGTTGCTGTTGCTGTTGTTGTTGTGTACTTTCAGATTGTTTCTGACTTATGGTGACCCTAAGGCGAACCTATGATGGGGCTTTCTTGCCAAGATTTTTCCAAGGAGCTTTGTCTTTGCTCATGCCTTCCTCTGAGGCTGAGAGGGTGTGACTTACCCAGGGCTACCCAGTGGGCTTCCATGGCTGAGCAGGGATTGGAACCCAATCTCCAGAGTTGTGTTCCAGTGCTCAATGCACTACAGCATGCTGGCTCTAAAAATGGTAGCTCTACCAAAATAGAGTTTTGAAAATTTGGTTAAAGACTCATACATATTCCTCTGCATGGAAATCTTTAATTGAAGGTGAAAGATTTATATGATCTGAAGAGAAACCACTTGAACTTAAAAAAAAACAACACTTTGCAGACTGAGATGATGACATTTTCCTAGAGGTTGCAAACAGGATTTCTACTCTGGTATTTCTCAAAGCTTGAGAGAAGAAAAGAGACCCTAAATATGCAATGACTCTACATCCTCTTCTTGCTCATTGATGCAGGGGATGCTGATTTTGTGGCAAAGGCAGGACTGAAATATTGTTACGAAAGCATAAATAACAACATGTGTGGAAGGGTAATACCAACTCTGGCTGTGCGTGTATGAGTATGTAGCCGAGATAGTCATAAAAGGTAGTTGATTTGTAGCTCTTCATGCAAACATTGCTCTTAATAATAGAAACATAGAAATGCTTCTGTGACAGTAATTTGAATAGCGCAGGTATTTTAAACGAGGGGTAAAACAAATCTGTCATATGGAATGTAGGGCTTTTCTCTGTTTATGACTGAGCAACCATGGTCTAAAAGCAGATAGCAGAACACATTTATGTCAGTGGAACACTGGTGGTTATGGAAATTGTGCTGAAATAGATTAGCCAGTAATTGATCTCTGTCTGTTAAATACTTGTTTTTGCTGAATTAGAAAAAAAATGGTCATAGTGACCTTTTTTTTTTACAATGCAAATTGCTGTTACTTGATGCTACTTAGAAAGGGAATTAAAGTTTTGAAAAGGATGAAACTTTCTCGTTTCAGGATGTAAAGATACTAGAGAGTGTGGATTACATACTGCATTACAAACTCACTTCTTGTTTAAAGGGCATAATAACTCACGATTTATCTGGGAAAATAAAGAACAGATGTGCAGTTCAAAGAACAAGGAAAGTGATGTTTTAATTTTACAAGGGTTGTTAATATGGACCAGAAAGCATGCTTGTATGTGCTGTTATTGGTCAAAATATCCTTTCTTTTGTCTTTGGTGAAGTCACAGAGTATAAGAGGCAATGCAATCTGTATCAGTGTGCTAGCTCTGACCAGAGAGAGCATTTCTGGAAGGGTAGGGTTTCCTGTAGCAGAAAGAGGAAATGTTTAGGAACTGCTCTGCTGCCGCCTTGTTTCTGGGTGGTTGAGCAACAGTTCTGTTTACTGGTTAAAACTCCGTTGTCTGCTTTACACTTCCTTTAGTTATATTTGCCTGTTGTGTAATACAAGTGTTTCATGCATATGTACAACTAACATCTTATGGAGCACAAACAGTTGAAGGGAGAATGTGTACATCTAAACATTCATTTCATCAGCATAACCTTGTCTTGCTGTGAAAAATGTTTTGGTAAATGCAAAGCATGATACAATATACCGTTTCTAAAGATAGTTGGCTGATTCACTCTAGGCTTCCTGCAGGGAACTGCCACGAGTACGGGCTGTTACGTAGCCAGGGCTGCTCCCATTTCTCCATTTTTTTTTATCCATTCCAGGAGGAAGGCCAATAAATTATGGCTGTTGGTGTTAGGACAGCTGCTCATGACTGGGTAACACCTTGTGCTGTTCCCTTCTCTACCTCTTCATGGAGACTTGTTAGTTCTTTCTTGTAGCTGCTTTAATATTGAAATTCAGATGGATGCTGAAATGCATTCAGGGAGAAAAAAGCCTTTAGTCAGCTTGAAAAAGTGACAGCCCACAAACAGTGAACAACTTTTTAAAAGATGTAGATGTTTTTTAATTTCCTGTAAAGATGAAGGTTAGATGAGCTTGACTACATTACTTGACAGCTCAAGTTATGAATCCAGCTATATTGGGTGTTATATATTCTTGGTTTACATTTGTGGGTTGACACTGAGAGCTGAAGGAGAAAAAAGATTTGTTGATTTTAGATGGAAATTTACCATGAAACATACATCATGATGCCATTTCTCTTCTGTTGGGTGGCAGAAAGTAGGTGTCCCGCGAGAAGCAAGAAGAAGCAGAAGTAAGAGCAACTGAAAAATTCTTAGAATATTCTGTGGTGCATTGGTTCAGTTACTGATACTACTTAATTCTAAAGCAGTGCTGGAAGGGATTAGATCATTTTGGAACTTCCTTCTGTATTATCAACCCAACAGCTGGACATTTTTCTGAGTGCTGGTTTTCCCTATCTTTGCATGAGTTACCATGGCCTTCATGTAAACAGTTGTGCTGATAATGTGAAAATAATGTATCTGTGGTAACTAGATATTGATTTTGCCTTTAGTTACTGAATGTTATTGAATTGCTGAAAGGCTGAGGCCAGCAGAGGTCAGTTTGTTGAAACCATTGGTTCTGTAAAGCTGAGGCTACCCCTTAATCACAAGATTTAAGCCTATGTATATCACCAGAAAATCAGTTTCAGTGTGTGAGGTCATGTGGTGCGAATGTGTATTAGAGCTGGTCTATATTCATTAACAAGAAACTCTCTTTGCTGAATTCATATAGCAATACTGTTGCAGAGTTGTTGTTTTTGCTGCTCTAGAGATATGATGTAGTCAAATAGCCAAAGGGTTTTATTTTAATTTCCTGCTATGTCTCTTGAAATGGTTACTTTTTAAACAACCACCACCACCGCCACCATCACCACAATACTTGTATGAATTTAATGGAGAACGATAATAGTGCCAGAATTGGACAAATCTTTCCAGTGTGTGTTTTTGTAGTGTCTTTGTTGTTTCTTTTGCAGTAAGACCTGGCAGTGAAAATGACCATAGATATGAAAAAACGATCTCACTCTTCCCGCTCAGCTCCCCATTGCTGCCCACATGATCATGCTGGGGCAAGTGGGAGAGCAAAATGGGGAGGGCAGTCTCACCCTCCCAGCTCTGCTCCCCACAGCTGGCCGTGTGATTGCGCCAGGGCAAGTGGGAGAGTGAAGTGGGGAAGGCGATCTCACTCTCTCCACTCTGCTCCCCGCAGTTGCCCATGCAGAATCATGCCAGGGCAAGTAGGAGAGCGAAGTGGGGAGGGCAATCTGGTCTTCCCGGCCCTGCGGCTGTGATCACGCCCAAGGGTGGGTGGCAGAACAAAGTGGAGAGGGCGATCTTGTCCCTGGTGGTCTCCTGGGCAGTGCATCCGGGGAAGAGAGAATGATCATTGGTGGGAGTTATGCAGATTTTTTGTTACTTTCGTGGGGGCTCTGTACACATATCCCTGTGAATGTGGAAGGCCTACTGTAATGCCTTTTCTTCTCTGCTAGTTACTTTAATAAATGTAGCTCATCATTTTGCGTGCTTCTCTTGATGCTTTTAAATTGTGATAAATGGTTCAATGTTTTTGCATGTATATGACAGTGATCATAAGCGTGACAAGCTATATCTTAGAAGAAATACACGTGAGCCTCTGGAAGTTGTGGTCTTGAGGAGAACAAAGGGGGATCTTAACCCTTTTTCATTAGCATCTGTTGATCAGAATTTTTGCCCATACCCTTCTCGGTTTCCAAGAACTGTCACTGGCATTCTAGAGGTGGACAAACAAATGGAGTGGTGTGGTGGCCACTAGGAGAAGCTTTAATTCTTCTCCCTCCTCTGCTTCATCCATCTGTCAAAGTAGTGGCTTTCTCAGATTGTTTTTATTTTTATTTTTAAACAATTCACAAATAAAAGACCACAATTTAAGTTTTCCAGTTTCAATCCAGAAGAAAGAATAATGTTTCTATGTGCAAAAGAACAGGAGCAGAGAACCTAAACGTTACAATTTTACCAGGAACCTGCTGTCCATAAGAAGCTGTCATGTTCGTCAAGTACGAGTAAGGATTAATTTGGGAGAAAGAATGTTTGTACTGTGAGGACAAGTAGTAAATAATGCTAGCCCTTTAAAGACCAGGACTATGGTTGCTATGCCTGCTGACATTCCAAAAACTGTGCATATGCTGGACAAAATGTGCCAACATGTCTACTGTGAAAGCAGTTGCTGTCAACAGCAAAAGACCTAAACCTCTTCTTCAGTTTGGGTAATGCAGATTCATGTTCCCAAATCTTTGTTTTCCAGTGGGGACTGATAGTTTCTTAGAGCTGGTCACTAATGGCGTGGTGAACTGTCAAGCCACACTACAAATAGGGAGAGTGTACATGTAGTAACCATTTAATCTCTTCAGTGTGCATTCTCTCTGGCTCAGATCATTACAAGGGTCATTGGAACCTGCCCTTAGCTCAGTATCACTGGGGAACTGGTAGAACAGCTGGTCCTGTAATAAAGAGGTATTGCCCTCACTGGTTGTAAGATCTATAGAAACTCAAAATATATCACAGCTTCCATTTTTATTTAAGGAGTTCCATGAATTTCTTTTAAGGCTTTTCTGACATGTGTAAGGAGGGAACCATGAAAAAGTCATTCTCTGTTCAGTAGTAAATCTCTTGCTGGTAGATCCCTAATTACTAGCTATGCATAAGAACGATTCCCTCCACTCCAATTCTGTAAGCCCATCATTTTGTATGTATTGAGAGGCTTTAGCACCTATAACCTTGTAGAGGAAGACAAAATATCCCATATACTGAAGCTTGTAACAGGAATGTTATGCTTTGTACAAACAGACACACAAAGCTTGTTAGCAGATTAAATTCCAGTCCTATTCTGGGAGTAATGTGGTTCTAAAGGCAGATTCCTTAATTACTAAATAAAGTCATAGATAATATGAAAACATGTTTTTGGTAATTCCCTACTTTCCATCATTCCAATAAATAGAAACAGATGAGATTCAGAAATCATTAATTTTTGTGGATTTTTCTTAAATGAAGCTTATTAGCAACCCATGAAATAATGACAGAAATGTCAGAAACAAACATAGGTAGGTCATATTGTAACTCACATAGTTCCAGATAGGGAACTGTAGCACCACACTAAGACCTTTGTTTGTTGGTGATAAATAAAGTTTTTTTCCCCAAGTTCTGCTGGTAAACACTGACATCTGTGTCTTGGTTATGAAGTGGTTATCAGGTTATCATGCCAGGGTAAGCATGACTGCCATAATGCAGTTCAGAAAGTAGTATTTCTCATCACCTAGCAGCTGGTGCTGCTGATTCCTTTATCACCATTAATTTCTTCTGTGACCTTTGTTACTCAGCTTACCATTATAGACTGATCAGTAAGGGACGTTGGCTGCACCCACTATGCTCCAACTTGGATTTTACCCACATAAGCTTTTCAGCTCACTATAGGGAGAATCATGAAGGATCATTTTGCCCATAGTTTCTTCCCATCTCCTTAGAAAGCTCTTCCCTTGCTTGTTTCACTGCCGAAATAATACTGTATAGCCTTTGTGCTACAAATTGGTTTGCGCCAAAACTTCTTTGTCTAGTTCCCTGCTTATCTTTATTTAACTGTTCCCAGTTGCAGTCCCAAGCCAATGCTATTTGCATACTCTGTGGTGGTTTGTTTAATAGCCAAATGTTGCTGTTACTTCCTGCATGTGTATTAAGCCTTAAATTATTTTACACATTTGATTGCATAAACATTGGACTATTCCAACAGGGTGTCTGTATTATGAGAAATGGCAGGTGTGGCTGCTTACCTGCTTCAGCCACTGCTTTCTGTTTAAAAAAAAGAAAAGAAAAGAAAAAAGTGGTGCGGGGAGAACCACTTCACTGTTTCCTGAGCATTTTCCCCTTGCACTTCATACTGCCTGTTCATATCTTTTCATTGCTCTAGGTCTTTTGTTACATTTTGTTCACCTTTCTACATGCTGTCCTGTTGTACTTCTGTATCCTCATATTGCTTTTTTGATTTCCTCAAAATGTTGCTTTCCATCCTGTTTTCTGCTCAAAGAATAACTGTTCACTTCCCTTTCTTGAGCCTTTCTTATTTTATAGATTTTTTTTTACTTGCCTTCTTATAGCATCTTCACACACTTTCCATTGTGATCACCTTCAATTTGAACTATAGTTGACCCTTCACATTTGCTAGGGTTAGGGGCACAGGACCCCCACAAAATTGGGAAAAAATTGCAAATATCAAAATGGGTGTGTGTATCTGTGGGAAGGGGTCTGAGGTATAGTGGGGAATAGACACCCAGGGTTCAAACCATGTCAGGGAAAGTGGAGGGAAGAGAGGTGGGTCAGCTTGGTGGCCCTGTGCTTCCTCTCTTGGATATGTGAGACATCAGGGAGAGGGTTTGTGGTGCTGCAGAACTGAGCTGTGAGCTATCCTTAGTTGGCCAGGCAGAAGCTGGTGGAGGAGGAGGAGGAGGAGGAGGAGGACGAATACTAGAGATGGGTTTCTAAAGGGCTATGAGACCTGACTGGAGCTGCCAAGAGGGAAGGTTCCCCCAGAAAAGCAGCACATTGGGGGGGCAGGGGTCGAAGAAACTTGCAAATTATCAAATCCGTGAAAGTCAGTCGACTGTATAAGGAAGGAAAAAGTTTTACACTATATTTGAAATATGGGCCTGCTGCATTTGAAAATGATAAGTGTGAAGTTTGTAATTGCAAGTTGGTGCAACTTAGCTGTGCAGGGCTTTTTGGTACTATGTGAAGAGGTTATTTCCCATGCTAGTCAAACTGATGGAGCAGACATGCTTAGCAGGAGCCCTCACCTCAATAACAGTCTTAGAGAGACTTTTAAGTTACTTAGCTCTTTATTCACAGCTTCAGTTAAGCTTATAAATCCTGAGAAACTGCCCCATTAGTAAAGTGTACAGTTAGGACATTTTGAAATGGATTATTAAATGTTACTACCCCAACACTCATACTCTTGAATTTTGTTTTCCCTGTTTGCCAATTATTACATGCTTGTAGGATTTTCTATGGATTTTCATAGAAAGAAAGCGTATGCAAAAGAATTGGAAGCTTCTGTCCTGCAGTTTCAAGGTTGTAGACTTCCTGATAGAGCAGGACAGGCACAGTTGTCATAAATTTATGGGATTAAAAATTGTGTATATAACTACTAACAAGGAATAAGTAATGAATAGGGGGAAGGTCAGAAAAGCTAAAGCTCAGAATTAACTAGGATTCACTAGAGAGGTTAAAAATAATGAAAAGGATGCTCGGGGGTTATATTTGAAGCAAGAAGAAAAACAGGGAAATGGTAGGACCACTGCATAGGGAACTTAGCGAAATGTTAATGGGACAGAGATAGGGCTGAGCTGGTTAATATGTCCTTTGCTTCAGTCATCTCAAAAATGAGAAAAAGTACTCTAACTGGTGAAAATAGAGCAAGTCATGCAGTAAGAGGATTACTGGTAGAATAGGTAAAGAGTGAAAGAATGCCTAGCTGCTTTAAATGAATTCAGGCCTTCAGGGCCAGATGAACTGCATACAAGCGTGCTAAACAAACTTGCAGATATAATCTTAGAGCCACTGTCAGTAATTTTTGAGAATTCTTGGAGAACAAGAGAGATCTCATCAGACTGGAAGAATGCAAATATTGTCCCCATCTTCAAAAAAAGTAAAAAAATAGGACCCAAGCAGTCTGTACACACTTAGAAAAAAATGCTGTAATTGCTAAGGGCCAGCATGGGTTTCTCAAACAAGCCATGGCAAATCAGTCTTCTTGTTTTTGGTAGAGTCATAAGCTTGTTACATCAAGTAATTTCTGTTGACATGATATATCTTGGTTTCAGTAACACTTTTGACAAGGCCCGCATTATATTCTTGTAGGCGAGCTGATGAAATGTAGGCAAGATAATGTTAAAGTTAGGTGAATCTGTTATTAGTTGATAGACTGAATCCAAAGAATGCTCACCAATGGTTGCGCTTCATCCTGGTGAGAAGTGGGATACCTCAGGCTTCTGTCTGGTCCCAGTGTTGTTTAGCTTCTTTCTGGTTGACTTCGATAATAGAACAGAGGGCATGCCCATCAAATTTACAGGTAACGCTGAATTCCAGGGTAGGTTGGTGGTTTGCTAATACTCTGTCAGATCAGAGAGTTCAGCCAAAACTAACAAAATTAACTTCAGCAGGGATAAATGTAAGCTATTACATCCTGATAGGAAAAAGGAGAAATACAAATACAGAGTGGGTAACACCTGGCTTGAAACCAGTACATGTGAAAAGGATTTAGGGGTTTTAGTAGACAAGAAGCTAAAACCCTAGGATGAAGTAGCTAAAACAGTCAATGTAATTCTGGGATGCATCAACAACAGCTCAGTGTGCAGACTGAGGGAAGTAGTAGTGCTACTCTATTCTGTTTTGATCAGACCTTATCCAAAATACTATGTCCAGTTCTGGGCATCACAGTTCAAGAATGATATTGACAAGTTGGAATGTGTCCAGAGAAGGGCAGTCAGGATGGTCAGAGGTCTGGAACTCAAGCCTTATGAAGAATGACTGAGGAAGCTGCTATGTTTAGCTTGGAGAAGAGGAGACTGAAAGGTGACGTGATAGATGTGTTGGAATATCTGAAGGGATGTCATGCAGAAGATGAAGCAAGCTTGGTTTTTTTCTGCTCCAGAGACTAAAATAGGAACCAGTGGATTCAAAATCGCAGAGACTCTTCATCTGGATGGCCTCAGAGGGTGGTGGACTCTTCATCTTGGAAGTCTTTAAACAGAGGTTGGATGGGCATCTGTCAGGAGTGCTTTAGTTGTGTATTACCGCACAGCAAAGGTTGGAGTAGATGGCCCTTGTGGTTCCTTCCAGCAGCTCTGTGTGTGGTGTATCTACAGGCAAGCATGATATACAGATAGAAGTTCTGTGGTCTTGCCTTTGAGAAGCAAATCCACTTGATTCTGTTGGACCAGGCTTTAAAGTTAGCGTGCGCAGTATTGCAGGCTTTGCTGAAACTGAAGAGATTATTAGATGTGTGAACTAGAGTAGATATCTGAAGATGAAAACTTCTTCAATAGAACTGAGCATTTTAAATCTAATCTGTTTAGAGGAAACAGGGAAGCTTTTATAAAGATAACAAACTCCTAACTATTAAATGTAAGGTATACACTTATTATTGTTGCAACAATTAACAGTTTGTCTTCTGTGTGTGGTATTGGTTGCATTGATATGTCACATTAAGCCATCAAATCTGGCGTGGTAAATTATTGTGTGCATGAGCAGTATATATTATGCACATCCCAGTTCTTTTTTTTCCCTACTGCTTATCATAGAATCATAGAGTTGGAAGAGACCACAGGGGCCATCCAGTCCAACCCCCTACGATGCAGGAACACACTTCAAAGCATTCCCAACAGATGGTCATCCAGTCTCTGCTTAAAAACCTCCAAAGAAGGAGACTCCGCCACACTCCTTTGAGGCAGCCTATTCCACTGCTGGGCAGCTCTGACTGTCAAGGACTGTCAAGGTCAGAGACCCGGGCAGCGAGCCAGCCAGGAGAAGGGAGTGGGAGAGCTAGCAGAGTCCTGCCAGGAGGAGTCAAGCAAGCACTTACTCAAAAGAAGACCATTTACCAAAGCTAGTGACAACCGAAAGCCGTAGTCAGAGTTCCAAAAGCCAGGGGCCAAGAGATCAATCCGAGGTAACAGGAGCCGGGTGCTGGAAGCAAGGAACAGGCAAGGGGAGAGCTTGTAAGAAGTTTGCCACAAGCAAAGGAAAGCTTCCAGGCAGGCAGTTATGTAGCCCAAGGCACAAGTGTGGCTAGTCACTGCTTCTTGAACTTAATCAAGGAAACCTCCCTTTGCTCAGCTCTCTTGAGTCTCTGTCTTGCTTGTGGGCTGATTGACACAGGCTCCAAACCATTTTCAGAATCAGATCCCTGTTGCCCTAAAAGAGCAGGCTGAGGAATGTCCTAGCCTGCTTGGTCCATGGCAGCAGGGGGAGCTCTTGAGCTGCAGGACTCATCTCCAGCCAGAGCCACAGGGACCCACAGCTGCTGCTCGTCATCAGCAGCTCTGACAGGGGCTTCAGGTAGAATCTGCTTTCCTGCTGCTTGAATCCATTGCTCCTTGTCCTAGTCTCTAGAGTAGCGGAAAACAAGCCTGCTCCCTCCTTGACATGACATCCCTTCAAATATTTAACCATAGCTATCATGTCCCCTCTTAACCTTCTCATCTGCAGACTGAACATACTCAGCTCCCTAAGCTGTTCCCCACAGGGTATGGCTTCCAGATCCTTCACCGTTTTGGTCACCCTCCTCTGGACACATTCCAGCTTGTCGACATCCTTCTTGAATTGAGGTGCCCAGAACTGTACACAGTATTCCAAATGAGGCCTAACCAATTCAGAATAGAGTGGTACTATTACCTCCGTCGATCTAGACACCACACTCCTATTGATGCAACCAAGAATCGTGTTAGCTTTCTTGGCTGCCTCATCACACTGCTGACCCATGTTCAGCTTGTGATCTACCAAGACTCCGAGATCCCTTTCACACGTACTGCTATCCAGCCACGCGTCCCCCATCCTATATTTGTGGATTCCATTTTTTCTGCCTAAGTATAGGACCTTACATTTCTCTCTGTTGAAATTCATTTTGTTAGCTTTGGCCCAGCTCTCCAATCTGTCATTTTGAAATTTGATCCTGTTCTCTGGGGTATTAGGAACTCCTCCCAATTTGGTGTCATCTGCAGATTTGATCAGCATGTCCTCCACTCCTTCATCCAAGTCATTGATGAAGATGTTGAATAGCCCTGGGCCCAGGACAACCGTGTGGTACCCCACTAGTCACTTCTCTCCAGGATGGAAAGCAGCCATTCGTGATCACCCTTTGAGTTCAGTCAGTCAACCAATTACAAATCCACCTAAGAGTAGCTTCTTTGTGTAAGTGCGTAAGCATGTCAGGAAGCTTCAGTTAAGCATGAGTTTCTGTTACATCTGAACTGGACACTATACATAACTGCTTTCAAGCAAACCAGCGTTCATAAGTGTGGTGGAGCCTGGTGTGTGTGTGTGGCTATCAGAGCAGTCCTAGGGCCAGCTGGTCAGATAACTAGATTGGCTGTGTCTGAGCAAAACCCGGCCCTAGCAAGAGGGAGGGGCTGTGGGTAAGACAGCAGAAAGCATAAATACAGGGAGTGCAAGCTGAATTCTGGCTTCCTTCAGAGAGATTCTTAGAACTTTAAGTCAGGACCTTCAGTCAACCAAAAGGGGTTGCCTGGAAAGAGGGTTATCTTCTCAGTGGCCCAGTGTGGGGCAGAGAAGAAGTCAAACCACTTCTGAGAGGGAAATTACAGGCTTGTGCTAAGGGGATCCAAAGGTGCGTGTGTGAAAGTTCTGTTTTTGAATACTGTGGTAGTTTAAAGAAATTAGTTAAACATCTTTGGGGAAGTGTTATTTTTTTTAATATTCTTGAAAAACCAAGTATCTTTTTCTCTGTGTGTTATTTCAATAAAGATTTCATTCTGTTTTTCTAGTTTCTGCCTCAACAGAGTGTTTTTCTTCAGTTTTACTTTTATAGGAACGCACTACCACAGTTTATCAATCCTTCTTAAATAACCATTGATAAACTTTGCCCTTTATCCATTAAGGTGGTGGTTTTAAAGGGAAAGCAGGGTTGAATAAGTGGAAGGGAGGGAGCCAAGGTGCTATAGCAGGATAAAAGGGACAGTGCTACAGCAGTTAGGGAGAAAGAAATGCAAGCCTGGTCTGGCGCCTTGGCGTTCTGTCTACAATAAGCTTGCTTCCAAACTCTCTGCCTGTCTGCTTATAGCAAGAGTTGGAAGTTATAACTCAAGGATGCTGAGAATTCAACAGTATCTGGAGGGATACATTATTCCCACTCCGGTATATAGCTGCTAAAGAGATCAGTCAGGCATATGTATAGATCTATGGAGTAGCAAGTGTTTCGGGGGGGGGGGTTGGTTTGAAGAATGCCTTCTAGTATCATGTAGTGAAGAGACAAGACTTAATTCTTTCAACATGCAAACACTGATGTACTGAGTTACTAATTAGCAAGAATAGAAGGTACTTCAGAGTACAGCCTCATCATCCAGATTCTAGCCTTCTGCCATTGAGCAGTATGTGTATATGCTTTAAGTATTATATTGGATCTCACAGCTGTATAAAAAGGAAGCATTATTAGCTTTAATTTGTAGTGTCCAAATGTTTTTGCAGTTAAATAATTGAATTTGTCTACAAAAATGTTAAAAAGATTAGTGTTGCATTTTAGATTGAACCGTTTGCTCCTGCTTCTTGCTAGTCTTCTAGCAGAGCGGTGATATTTTGAGACATTGATTGTAGACACTCTCTGTTTTAGGAATTAAGACCAGAAATATGTCACCTGTAACAGCTGGTATTTTATTTCGAAAAGGATTAGTGATACATACGAATTCTGGTGATGAAGGCCCTTGTGCTGTTTCAGACGAGTAGTACCGTAGGTAACTACAACTGTTGCTAGCTACCTCCATACTATGAAGTGGGTTTCTTAATGATGCCAGTGATATATGATCAGTCTTCCAATTCCTGTCAGATGTTCATGTAAACATCTCATGAACTTAATTTCCTCTTCTTCCTTTAAATAAAAGATTGTTTTAACAACCTTTTAAAAAATTCTCCTTCAATTCTACTTCTTCATCTGTATGGCTAGCACTGTTGCTCCTGGATTCTTCATTGAATTATCCCATCAGAGGTGTACATCTTTGTGAGAGAGAAGGAAAAATGTGAAGAAATGGAAGAGTGGTATATTTTAAAAGTCTGTCCTATGAAGAGTAGATAATAATTTGTTGCATGTTATGAAAATATCTCTAGTGAAGGACTTTTTTGCCCAGTTTTTCTGCAGTAAATACAGAAGTAGTACTGTAATACCATTACATGATATGTAATATCATTACATATACTATCTTGCATTGGTTCATTCCAATCCTTAAAGTGGATGCTAATGATGGAAATGTTGCATTTTTAATCTATTAAACAGATTCTTTAAACCCTAACCTTTTGTCTCCTGACACACCTGTGCATAAGAAGTGGCATACCGGAAAAGGAAAATCTAGCTCAGTGCAGTTTCTCCCTCCAACTGCTTAAAGGCTTTTCATTGGAAATGTTTGTTTCTTCTTGATTTTAAATCACTCTGTATCAGGAAAGGCTCGCCCTTCCTAGCTGTATGGCTAGTTTCCAGGCAATTGTTACATTTAGAGAATGGATGCCATTTATGACTTTCTGGGGATTGGGGTAGTTTTCCTCACATCTTCATGATTTCTTCCTCATAAAGAAGGCAAGTAGTTTGCAGAAGCTTTGGGAATAGGGAAAGAGCAGCTGGCCTTGTCTCCTCTGTAACTGAAGTCAGCAGTGAGAGAAAAACAACAACAGCCCTCAAAGCCTCCAAGGTTAAGAGCTATCCTAGACACAGAAGACACAGTGTTTGGGAGTGATGTCCCCAGAAATAGTACACACAACTGTATCCCTTCCTTTTAGTCTAGCCAGATGCACAGTAATCATTTTCATTATGTTATTGTTTGCTATCACATTGACTTCACTTTATCTCAACCCTATAAATAAGAAACCTCTGTGAGCTGTGTTCACCAAGAGGACTCCTCAGGTCCGGCAGACTTATGACCATGTCGTTTGCAATTAAACCAGCCTATCTGTAGTGTGGTCTTCTCACCTACCTTGCACTTTACTCAATATTATACTATTTTTCAATGAGTTATGTCTTTTTATGGTATGTTCAGTGTATGACAGCCCAATTTAGAAATTTTGGCTTCTAGTTAGAGTTCAAGCTTGATTTGCTCTAAGGCCCATTTATTATTTTTTTTAGCGGTCTGTAGTAACTCTTCTCCAGCACCACGTTTCAAAGGAGTTGATTTTCTTTCTGTCAGCTTTCTTCACTGTTCAGCTTTCACAAGCATAAATGGAAATCTGAAAGACTATGTCATGGATGATTATGATGTTGGTGTTTAATAGCATGTCTTGAGTTTACAATTTTCTTTACAGGTAGTTGGAGTACTGACTTTCATTGATTGAATCAATATGATGTAAGAGGTAATGTTGGAAATGAATCAAGGGGACTTGGGTTTAACCTCATATTCAGCCATAATATATCTTGTCTAGCTTATTTCACAAGATGGCTGTGAATATAAAATAGGATAACTCCATGTATATGGTCGTAAGCTTCTTAGAAAAAGAATGAAATACAAAGGTAATAGGGCAATTAAATATCCCACCTCAGAAAAACAAACAGATGCTGGACTTTACAGTTTAGAATGGAGTCTTTGTTTATCCTACTTTGTTTCCATTTTTTAAATTGTATATCAAAGTGATAGACAAACACATAGAAATACACACCACCTAGAAAATTAATAGTATAGTATTCCATGACCATGATTGCAAGTATAATCTGTATATATATTGCTATAATCTGTAATACATTGTGCGCTATGCTTATGTCTTCCTGTGTATTTTTTAATTACTAGTGATGAGCTGAGAGCCAACATAGTGTAGTAGTTTGAGTGTTGGACTAGGGGACTGGGAGACAAGAGTCCGAATTCCTGCTTATCCGTGTTGTTGTGTGCCTTCAAGTCATTTCCAGCTTATGGCGACCCTAAGCTGAACTGATCATGGGGTTTTCTTTGCAAAGTTTTGTTTAGAGCAGTGGTTCTCAACCTGTGGGTCCCCAGATGTTTGTGGACTTCAGCTCCCAGAAGCCCTGAGCATTGACCTTAGTGGCTGGGGCTTCTGGGAGCTGAAGTCCACAAACATCTGGGGACCCACAGGTTGAGAACCACTGGTTTAGAGGAAGTTTGTCTTTACCTTCCTTTGAGGCTAAAAGAGTGTGACTTGCCAAGATTCACCTAGTGAATGAGTGGGAATTTCAACTCTGGTGTCCAGAGTCAGAATCCAGTGCTTAGAGTCCTTCATTCTCTTTTGTGGCTTGGATGGTGCAGTAGCAGTGCAAGATGAACACAGGACTTTAGTGCTGAGGGAGAAGAATATCTTTCAGCTGTGGGAGTCTTCTCTGAAATTGCCTTGCAGAAATGAATGTATCATACTGTTGTTCAGAAGCAAGATATAACAGATACATTTTATTTTCATCTTCATAACTCATGCCATTAAAATAGGAGATACTTTAATCCGAGGGGAAAGGAATACAGTACACCATTCTTACCAAATACAACAGCAGTTCTCCTGTGTGCATTTCCAGGCACTAACAATATTATTGGAATATTCTGCTACTTCTTTTTCCAATCTGTTGGTGTCTGATAGAAATCCAAAGAATAATCCATTGCAGCTTTCTTCCCCCCTCCCCAAGAGGCCCGTGCCCAAGCACAGTGTGCCTGATTAGGATGCAAGTGATTTAATACCTTTGGAATGCTGAGCTTTTCCAGTCTTTCAGTATTAAAACAGTCTTGTTTTGCATCATTCTCTGTGAAGCTCATTAGGTGCAAAGATGAGGGAGAAAAGAGGCTGTGAAAGCTTTATTACCCATTTCTTCTATAATAACTTGAGCACCTTTCCCCACTTTAATTTTCCCCACTTTAATTCTTGATATTTCTGGAGCAAAGTGTAAGGTGTGCTAGCACTAGTTCAGGGGAAGAAAAATACAACCCTTTAGAAAATAAATACTATGCTCTGGACTTGAAATGCAGCTGAGCACCAAACCAAGACTTGTAACTCTTATCGGTGTTGCAGAATGAATGTGGACCATATGACTATGAATGTGGCCAGTCTTATTCAGCTTCAGAAATCAAGCTGAGTTGGCTCTGGTGGTCTTTAGGTAGGTTAGGAAAGAATCCTGTCTAAAACCACATTGAATGATTGCTGCTGATCAGAGTTGACAGTAAGGACTCTCTATAAGGTAGCTTTCCATGTTCCTGAGTACTGTCACCATAGTGAACAGGGTATTTTTATTACACTTTTTAATCTGTTGCTAATATAGCTGTCTTAATTTTGTAGGTGTACTTTCATAGCATCTTGTTGAATATATGCCTCCAGTGATTAGATATGTTACATTCAGATCTTTCTGTGCTTGTAAAGAATGTTCTGTGCCTGTAACTTAACCTGTGGCACACCCATTCTGATGGAACCCAAAAGACCTGGACTTACATTTCGGTCCAGCAAGATTGTGTCATACTTTTTTTCCATACTGGTGTCTCCATACAGTTGAAGGTAAGCTGATTTTTCTAGTGAATAGGTTGCTGCATGTGGCAGGTCACTCCTACAGCTGGCCCCGGAAATGAGACAGTCTTTAACCCTAGGTTGTCTGGGCCAGTGCAAGAACATATAATTGCCCCTTAGCTTAAAGTAGTTTTCAATTGACTGAGTAATATACTGGGAATTCTGTATAGCACATACTGAAAATAAAAATAGATACTAATTCTGTCACTGGTCTAAACAGTTTGGATCATAGCAGACTTATAAGCTCTTGCTTATTTTTCATGGTTCTGTTAGTTTTTGGAGCAGTGAATTGTAGGAATGAAAGCCATACTTGAAAATCCTACCATTCTTTGTGCCCCACCCTTTTAAATTGCTGGATTCACCACCATTTTTAACTCACAACAACTTGGTGTAATGAATATACACTGCCTTTGTGTCTTCATTGCTATTTATACTCTGTCCAGAAAGCCCTAATTTTGCTCTGAAATTAAATTATGAAAGACCTCTCTCTCACATGAGGGTCTAGATCCAAATCAGCTCCCCTACTTAGAGCTGGCAGCTTTGTTTTTAGCATATCATCTAATTTAGTCCTGAGCGTGCCAAATTTATAGGAAAAACTCCACTGATGTCATTTGTCCACCAAGTAAGCACATGATTTACAGTGCTGCTGCTGTTAATATTATCTTTGTATAGTGTTTTCATTTCAGAGATAAGCAGGTCTAATCATAGAATGGTTGTGATAAGGAAACTGTGGCCATGGGAAACTGAATGCTAGGGTCATGTTTAGCCAGCTAAAAACAAAAATAGAACTGTAAACTCCAGATTTTATATGTTATTTTGTATAATAGAAGTGTTATTGTGAAAATGTAGCATTGGGAATTTTGAGACTTAATTTAGGCCCATCAGTCATCCAGTTAACTTCTCAGACCTCCAGGACTTCTTCACATTTGGCTGTGAGGAAAAAGTATATAGTACTATTATTTTTATTAATAGATTTATATACCACCTGTAATCAGGACAATTTATAGATTTTTTTTAAAAAAATATACAATAATAGTTAATTGAAAGTTATAGAGAAGGTATAGTTGAGAGTAACTGGAATGCCAAATTTGGAAAAGTAAATGTTTTTAAAAGCCTTCCCTTCCATTCCTTCTAAATGTGGGTGGAGGTGAGTTTTCTCACTTTTGAGGGATTCCAAAATAGCCAGAGGGAGAACTCAGAATCTGATTTTCACTCATTGGTAGAGTAATGTGTTAATCACCCTTCATACCTTGCAGGTGTACAGAGAAATTACTATCCTGTCTGATCACATATAATGACGTAATAGAGAGAACTCCTTTTTCCATTTTATAAAAAATTCACTGTTTCTCTGGAAGCAATTCTTACAGGGCAGAGGTGGCCAAGTGAGTGGCCTTTTGCAAATCTGGATTAGATAGATGAGTTTCTGTGTACCATTTTCTCTTGTCTCAGATTACCTCACACATTTGCTTTCAGCAATATTTATTTTTAAAATTTAGTTCTGCTAAATAAAGAACTACATTTGCTTTGTTTAGTCCAAGGGCTTTGAGTATCTACTGCAAAAGTAAGTGTTAATAATGGTTTATTGGCTAGCTGCTTAAGAAATGCCTTCTTTCATATGGTATTTGAAAATGTAATATCAGTGAGCGCTGGATGAAAAGTCCAACATTAACAATTATTAGGAAAGCAAATCAAGGGAAAACAGCAAACATCAAAATGCCATGTATGCTATTGTTACTTTTTGAATAAAAAATATAGGTCATCATCTTGAATAACATAGTATAGTGGGAGATGGTCGAGAAAATGGCAAGTGCAAAGAAGCATTTATAAATCAAGGTGCAAGCATGCGGATCTTTTAAACTTACAAATGGCTAATAAGAATGCAAAACAATTAAGGCTTATAGAAGCAAGTAGTGTAGAGAAGCTAAATTGTTAGGGATCCTGCTTTCTTTTTTTGAAAAGTAGAACAGAATTTTCCAATTAAATTTGAACTGGCAGAAATGGATCTTATCTGACCTAGGATCTCTTATGCATTACAGTTCTGTTGCTAGCCATAGCAAACTGTCCTGTTCTTTGCTTTGTTGTTTTTCTCCTCCACTTTCGCATGAATGGAGATACTGGAGCTAATCAGCGAGTGGCATGCATTTAAGAATAAACAATAAGTGCCCAGTGTGAGCAGCAGTCTGTTTTGTTCAGACCAAACTAATGCCAACTTGATTATTAGGCAAATGAGGCCATTTGAAAAGCAAAGGAAAACAAAAAATCTCCTTATTCAAATTGTGCTATAGGTTTGTTTCATGTGCCTTTGCCTTCAAACAGCATAGTTTGCTTAAAATGGTAATGATTAATTACGGTAGCATCTTTGGTGAACACTACCAGAATGATAAATTTTTACAACCAGAGGGAGACTTGTTTTGGGGCGTTTACAGTGGCATGATTTAGGACAAAGCATGACTTAGGATGACTGCAGGATTGCACACAGCGCTCAGTTTTATCTCAGGGTAATTTGTCATTAGCTTGACTGTTGATTGAGCTTTAATACAAGAATAGCTGAAGCTCATATGAAATGTGGGAATTAAGCAATTGCTCTTGGCTGTTTGTATGCCTGATAGAGGAAGCATGTACCTGTGAGCTGGTAGAACAGTTGGTCAGTTGGAACAACTGAGAAGCACCGTTTCCTGGGCTGCTGTGAGCCCACGTAGCAGCGCCTTGATGTTAGGCCATCTCTGAGCTGGCAGGAGCCATTTGGCAGAGCTGGAGTCATCTCGCTGCATATCACTTGGCCATTTAACTGCATATAAAACAATTGTAAACTCTTCATATCTCACTGTATTACCATACTGTCAAGCCTGAGGGGCAGTAAAGAATGTTTGACTCTTTGCCTCTTATTCTTGAATCTTAATATGTAATACAGAATTTGAAGTTGCCTTTTCATAGCTTCAGTATGAAGTTGCTTTTTCATAGCTTCTCTAATTTTTTTTCTCTCCCTATAATGTAGATGTACCTATTGTACTCACCTGCTCTTCTTTGATACGCCTCACATCAGTGGGTCTTTGCTCCCGTGCAGTAGCTGATTTCAGAAACTTCTAGAGTTGAGTAGCTCTGCAGGAACCCTCCTCCTCCTGAGCATATTGAGCATGCTCAAGCCCTCCAAGCTACCTCCCTCTCAGTTTCGTTTCATTTGCTGAACGGTTAGCAGCTTCGAAGCTTCTGGCTGAGTAGTGAACCTCCTTTCTCTTTCCTCTGTTCTTAATATAATCTTTTCTTTTCTTTTTCTGTTCTCACCCCTTGAATCTCTTCCATGTAAACTGAGAAGCTAGAATTAACTAACAGCACTACTTTATGTAACGTAGAACAGTGTGTCTAAAGATTTGGATGGTAATGAAAACTGTTTCTGACCATCACATGTGGTGATCTTGTGGTCTGAACTAAGTAACAGTGTGTGAGCATGGGTATAAAATGTGTTTCGTTTGTTGAATTTAGTGTTGCTGTTTAGAAATGGGAACAGCAGCAGAATATTGCCTGAAAACCAGAAGTGAATTTCCTTTTATTGTAGCTTTTCCCACCAGAATGGTTTGTTCAGTCAGTTCGGCATACAGGTAGTTTTGAACATTTTGTCTTTGCTCTTTACCTGATTGTTTTAATAGGTAATCTTTGTCAGTAATCTTCCTTCCTCATATTTATTATATCTTTAGTATTTCTCTCATCATGGCTTGATTACAAAGGAGATCAGTATAATCTACACGACAGCCTTTCAGATACTTAGAAAGTATATCATCTTTAAATACTTGAAATGCTGTTATGTAGAAGATGGAGCAAGCTTGTTTTCTCTTATTCAAGAGGACAGAGCTCCGCACCTGCCCAGTCAAAAGCACATGAGAGGCAGTATATGTGCTTGTGGAAAGATCGACTGTATTACAGCCTGCATGTGCACAACCTCTGAGGAAGCACACACCTCTGCACTGATTTTTATGCTACTCTTTTGCCCCAACAGGACTCTGGCTTTTGTGTGACTTGCTTTTTCAGGTTTGCCTTTTGCTTTCAAATATATCACAGTTGGAAATAATGGCTCATATCCACAGCAGCAAGACCATTATATGCACAAGAATGGAAGAATCCAGAACGATCTACTACTATGGAAGAGTGGTTACTGAAATTGACAGATCTAACGGGAATGGATACATTGATTTGGTTGATCAGAGGAAGGTCATTAGTGATTTTTCTTAAAGAATGAGAACCCCTTATTGACTTTTTGCAAAAAATGTTTACAATAAATGTTTATAAAAAGGAAATAATGGCTCATACAGGACAGTGAAAAGTGCAGTGGGATCATACATTTATTGCCTTCTCCATTTCTAGATGGTTCTGACCATTATTAGCTGTGTTGTTGATATTGACCAAACTAGTTAGCAATAACTTCAGACTATGTTTGAAAACTATGGCTTGAAGAGAGCCCACAAATGTGTAAAGCAGGTGTGGGCAAATTGTGGCTCCTGGGCTCCATTTTTGTAGCCCCGGAAGTCCCCTAACACTCCCTCCCCCCTTTTTTTTAAAAAATGCATTTTTAAAGATAATTTTTGCCCCAGCACCACACAGAAAAGTCTGTGCATGAAATCCATGAAAACACATGGAAATACCCTTATACTTAGAGCATCCCAGAACCTCATAGTACCACCTAATACCACTGTTTTTATTTGTAATTTTGCTCAATTGCACTTCCTGATGTCACTTCCTGTCATCCTTTTGTGAGGGACTGTTCACAGAAATGCAGATAGGGGGGCTTGCTGCATATGGGCAGAGCCTTTGGAGCATCTAGGGAGAAATTGGCCCTGGTCCCCAGACAGTTTACCATTCCTGCTTTAGAGGTTAGCTTGAAAGCTATACTGCCTAATCAGTTAATCAGAGTGACTAAAATATTCCAGATTTTTTTAAAGTCCCTGCTTAATTGAGTACCATTTTGGTAGAGAATTTCCCCTTTTTGCACCCTGTTCTCTCTTTCTAAATCGGTGCCTGACATCTTCTCCTCCCATAGATAGGACAGAGAGGAACAATCCGATGCAAACTTGTAGCTCTCTTGCACTGCAGGGTCTTGCTTGTATCTCGGACAATTGGCTTACCCTACTGTCAAAGCAAGCTATCCCACCAGATCCTTTGAAATAGTCTGAAAAGTTGCAGTTCTGCATTCTGCCCCATTGAAATTGATGCCTGATTTAGAACGTGTGTTGTTTCAGGCCTGTTGATTTTATTTACATATATATACATGTAAATGCAAATGATCTAATTGTATAGCTGAAACCCATGTGATCATCAGCTTCCTTGAACTATGTGACAGTCCTGGTTAGCGTTAATCACAGTCTACCTTGTGGGAAACTTTGTTTATGGCAGACCAGGAGGACAGAGATGAAGGAGATTGAAGCTGAGTGCACAGCCCATTTCACATTTGGCATCATTGTTCAAAGGGCTGGAGTGTGATGTCTGAAGTGGGCCACTGTGTTTCAGGAGTCATTTACATAGGCTGTCTCCTCCCAAGGGGATAAATTGATGTATTTAAATGTAACGTCTCTCTACATAATATTCTATTTACTTCAAAAAATGTTGTCTATTTCATCATGTGAGCAAGCTATATATTACTGTCTTTCACATTACAGCAAGGACACAGCATTGGGAAAAGATTATGGTTTCAGTGTGTGTGTGTGTGTATTTGGCTTACTGCTTATATTTTTCTTTTATTGGTCTTGATTTTCGTGTGTGTATTCATTCATTCATTCCTTGATCCGCCCAGTCTTGTTTTGCACTGATGTGTGAGACATACGTTGAGTGATTTTGCTTTTTCAAATTAACTGTTGCCATGACTTCTAATAGCACTGCAGAGGTTAGGGATGAAAGTGGGGAAAAAACAAGGTTTTAGTTTTTGAATAAAACATGTGAGTTTATGTTCTTATGGGTTAAATAACCTCCCTCCAAATGGAATATTTACTGTTAAAGTAAAAACATTTTCAATATTAATTAACTTGAACAAGAACCATAATTGAAGTAAAATGTTACTTTGTCCAGTGTAGGCAGAAATAATTCTTGCTACATATTCTTCCAAAGGTTGGGAAAAGCTGTACAGAAGGAGCTCAGTACTAGTACAGATGGAGCCAGTATTCCAGATTAAGAATGTTGTCTGCCTATTTAAATCAGTTTAATTTTTTGCATAGCTGTATGAGCAGCAGTTAACCCAACTTGCACCTTATCTTATTTCACAACATGCTTAGATGGCATTTGAAATATCCTGCATGGTGTATGAGAGAAAGAATCAGACAGATAGACATGCCTACATAATTGACACACAGAGAGGTGAAGGAAAATGACACATAACCAAAAAAGTCACCAGGTACATTGTAAGCAACAACCAAAGCCCAGGTCTCGAGCTATTTGTACCTCCTTCAATGTTTTACTTAGGACTTGCTGGTTGAATTCCAAACACTTAGTTGTGCCTTTTCCCTCAACTTAGTAGACACATTGAACACCCACCCAAGCGCATCAAAAGTGAAGCTGGAATAGGATGTGTCTTCGCACTGTTTGTCTCTCTGGATTTAGAAATGCACAATGGTGTTAATGCTAGTTTCTCCAACCAGAGCCCAACTACATTGATCAGTCACAAGTATAAATTGTTGTGAGAGTGAAGCTGGGACATAACTTGGTCTTGTGGGAAGGTATTGTATGCTCCTTCCCACTCTCAAAATTTGTTAAATGTTACTTGGTGCAGGAGTATCATGTGTGATATGTGTGACTTGCACAGAGACCTCTGTGAAGAAGAGAAGAAGGATGTTAGAGATAGATGGGGAGGAAAACAAGGACTAGTGGAGATGGCAGGATTAACATTTTGGGTGATGTTGAGAGAGAAATGAGTACATGGTATGGAACATAGAGGCTGGACTAAAAGAAAAATGGTAAGTAAAAGTTATAATACAAAGATAGTGAATGTTACCATATTGTATTCTCGAGTTATGAAAAAAAAAAAAAATAGTACTGGTCATATTTCAGACTGGTTTATGTCATTTCTTTATATTGCACATTTTAATGAATCAATATAGACTAAAAAAAACCAACCTCCAAGTGGTTTGAGTTTTAGATTCTTGGACCAAAAGGACATGCAGAGAAAGTAGCAGAGGTGAACCAATCTCCATGGGAGGAGTATTGATGCCCTGCAAGCCAGAAGATGTAGGCCCAGTTCTCCCCTGTTTGAGAAGAGGCTGTACTGTATCGGATTGCAGGTAGAAACTTGTGTAAAGAATAATCCACTGCATAGGGAAAGGAGAAGGAAAGAGATGTGCATTTTGGGTCAAAGAGAGGTACAAGAATATAACGAATGGTGGATAATGTTTTAGATGGAAGGACTTGGCATGCAGTGGGAGGAGGATATAGAGTGCTTTGTGGAAGATATTTGAAATGTAGAGTAATTGGAGAATGTGTCAAAATCATTTTCAAGTACATGTTGGGAAGAAAAAGTAGAATGATTGTCTTTAAACATATGTTTCAGACACAGTTGTGAGGAGGATTGGATTCACAGATAGGTTTTTCCAAAGTAATGTGATTTGTATTATGTGAAAAGTGCAAAGAACACAGTTGTTTGAATTGAGCTTCCTTCCTTTTAGAGCAAACCCAGCATATCTTGCTGAAGGGTTTGTTTGTCAATATTGTCTCTCTGAGTAGCATATTTGGATTATTTGGGCTTACCTCAGTAAAAACTGAGGAAAGAGTGGGATGGATTTCTGCAGGTAGCTTATACAATGATTTGGTTACAGTTTGGACTGAATTTAAAACTAATTTCAGGTCTGTAAATTGTTGTGTATATAATCTTTTTATTATGCTTGTTGTGTCAAAGGCTGTATGGAAAGCTTCTAACCATAATTTAGTTTTACATTAAATGGTGTCCGTCTGCTGATGGAAGGTTCTTTGATCCAGCAAAGGCTGTGGTCAGTGGAACAGGGAGGAAGGGTCCCCTCCCTCCAGCCTCCATGTCATAAACTGTTTTCCAGAGATTTTGGGATTCTCTTGATCAATATGTAAGATGGCACAGGTGCGTGAAAGGTATGGGAGATAAGCAGTCGGCACTTTTTCAATCCCTGGCGATGAGGTCTTAAGGGAGAGGGATTTTTGATTCTTCCCATTGTTTCCCAAATATAAAGTTTCCAGCTGTGCTTGGACCACTACTCCCAGAAGTCCTTGGCAGTGTGGCCAGTGATTTAAGGCTTCTGGAAGTTGAGTCTAACAACACCTGGCGCTTCAAGTTTGGGAGGTGCTACAAGAGGCAGACATCTTCAAAGAGAAGCTTACTCTTTGTACTTGGGTGAAGATTGATATCAGTTTTCTAGGACAGTTGTGGAGAAATGGATTAGTCAGAGATTCTGAAAGGAACCTGTGGTGTAGCCTGATGTAGTCTTGCTGCTATATTAGATTTTTACCAGGGCCAGCCTAGTTGTTAGGCGGGATGAAGTTGCTGCCTCAGTCAGCTGATTCAGAATGTTGTGCAAGGTCAGCGTATGGTTAATTATTTAATGTACTGTCTTTTTTTTTTTTACTCCCAGGAATGAGGAATGGCATTTGGAATTTTATGTCTCATGTACCAAAATAACTTGGTTTGTTTCAGATACTATGCTGCTTGACTTGCTTGATGTTTAGTCTCCAGAAGAGAAGGTTAAGAGGGGACATGATAGCCACGTTTAAGTATTTGAAGGGGTGTCGTGTTGAGGAGGGAGTGGGCTTGTTCTCTACCGCTCCAGAGACTAGGACAAGGAGTAATGGATTTAAGCTGCAGGAAAGGAGATTCCACCTGAACCTCATAAAGAACTTCCTGACAGTCAGAGCTGTCCGCTAGTGGAATATGCTGCCTCGGAGCGTGGTAGAGTCTCCTCCTTTGGAGGTTTTTAAGCAAGGCTGGATGGCCATCTGTTCGGAATGCTTTGAAGTGTGTTCCTGCATGACGGGGGTTGGACTGGGTGGCCCCTGGGATCTCTTCCAACTCTATGATTCTATGATTCCGTGACTTAAGAGTAAGGGAACACCATTTGCTACTCTGCTGCCTCAGGCAGCCAAATATCTTGGGCTGGTCCTGGACTACAAATTTCATTGCTGGAAATGCATGGTTGCTTTACATTACTTTTTACTGCATCTTTGTCAAAAGGCAAATACAGTGTTAAGAGTTTTTCGGTGGATGTACCAGTGTTTTGTTCTGTTGTTTTGTTGGTGGTATGTATGAAGGCTTAAGTAGTACAAAACACTGACAATGCAAGGTTGAGTTGTTGATCTGTAGATATTAGCATGCCTTATGCCAAATGTCTGATAATTAGAAAAATTACCACATAAAATTCCTATGCCTAGTGGGTTTGGGAGGGGACATATCCTGTCTTGTAATATGCCTATCTTGTGTTAGTCTGGGGAGTGCACTGGAGTGCGCTTATCCTGACTGACACATAATAAGACAAATTACCAAGGAGGGTGTGCCCACACTCTGACTTGTGAGAGAGAGGAATTTGATATAGGAGTTTTCTTATTGCTGGCCGTTCTGATAATGCCTGCAGAGGATTGTGCTTCCACTTCTAGTTGGAGCATTTAAAAAAAATCAGTAGGCCTAAAATAAGGATGCCATTAGAAACTAATGCTTTGAGGCAGCATTATTCCTTTCCTTTTATTAACTGTTTCAAAATGACTTCTGAAACTGAAATGATCCAGTAAACCTGGGATCTGTAGACTTTGTGATATGTCTTCCATTTATCAGTACATAGGAATGAGGAGAATAATTCACAGGATAAAAAGAATAGAACTATCAGTGATTACGTATTTGTGGTTGTTAGCTTGGCTCTTTTTGCTATTGTTTTATCTGTTGAATGTGTCTGAAAGTGATAACAGATTTTTTTGTTTTTTCTTTGTTTACAAGGACTGCGGCCAATCCAAAATATTACTGGTTGTATGCAGCTGCTATTGTTATCTTTATCCCTATCTTCATCATTTATATCCTGCCTTTCTCCCAATATTGGGACTCAAAGCAGATTAAAAACATACAAAAACATCTATTTCTCTCTCTCTCTCTCTTTCCCCCCATCCCCTCCGTGCACACATGCGTGTGTGTGAAAAATCAATTAAACAATTTGCAGCAGTAAAACCAGTTAAAATTCATTAAAAGACAGAAACAAAACAGCACCCTATTAAAACCTCATCACAGTTAATTCCTGAAAACCTGATGGTATGGAAAGGTTTTCATTTACCAGCAGAAGGAGAACAAGGAGGCAGCTTCCTAGCTCTCTTAGGGAGGGATTTCCAAAGTCTGGGAGCAGTCACCAAGAAGTTCCTCACCTTTGTTTCCACCAGACATGTCTGGGGAGGTATTGGGACAAAAGGAAGGGCCTGAAGATCTTAGAGCTTGAATGGGCTCACATAGGGAGATATGGTCTTTAATAACCTGGACCTTAGCCACATTTAAGGATGAACTATACCTTTTTGCTTGCCTTCATGCTTGCCATTACCTCAAAGTGTTTATCCTCCTGTGTTATTGACTGTGCACTTGTTAAGGATACCTGCTTACCTTTTAATTGTAATAGCTTTGTTTGTGAATAAGCTATCTCAGATTCATCACCACCTGGACCAGTACTTCTTAAGTCATCCAGTTGGAGATAGGTGGCGTTTTGCAAAATGTGCCAGGGATCAGTATCATATTTGTGTCCATTAACTACAGCTGTTTCTTTCGTTCCTGGGAATTCTCCAGGGATTGATAGCTGACAGCTTGTGGACTAGAGTCCCTGGACCACCACTTGGAGTAGCACTAACGTTAGAGGGCTTGGGTGTCACTCAAATCTAATATCCTTCTGTGGAGACAGATCATGAGTTGGGCTGACAGTCATCAAATTGAGGAACTTGCAAGACTGTACCCATCCCTAAGGAAAATGCGAAGGAAAGCAGGGAGCCTATTAACAGTAGCTTCCATTTAACACACACACACACACACACACACACACCATGCACAGCAGTGAACTAAATGGATAATAGGGTTCTGGAATGAGTGACATAACAGTCTGTTCCTAAAACAGCAGTTCAAATTGTATTTCATACGGAGTTGAACTGATTATCCAGAAATTTACTGGAATTATGTGCTATACCAGCCCACTCCCTGCTAAGATTAAAACCACCTTTAAGAACTCTTGGGTTCCTCTTTCTGCATCCATCTTGAGCAGTGCCCAGAAAGTACTAATATGAAGCTAAGTAAACTAGATGCTAATTGTGCCCAGTCTTTTCCTTATTTTTCTTCTCTCTTTCTTGTCTGGGTATAATTTGGGTTTGAACAGCGTGTTCTTATTCAACCCACCTTTAAGAAACAGCAATGCACTTTGTTTCTACCTCAAATTTTCCTTAGTGCTTCTAGCGTTTAGAGTGGGGGAAGGAAAGCTCTCACTTAGAATGTATCCAAATTGCAGTGTTTCTGAAGGCATTAAAAAGAATTAGTGTTGTGTATTAGTCATTCCTCAGTCCATGCTGACTGGGAAAATGGAAGATATCCATAAGATTACTAGTGGCCTCAAATGCCAGTGCTTGCTTTGGTAAGTTAGAACAGGGGGTGGACCAAAGGTTCTAGAAATCTGTTACTCTGCATGCTTGTTCTATTTATATGGGTAATATAGGATAAATACTATGCTGTACATTGTTCTGATCTTTGACAAACAGCTTTTCTGATAGCTTTTTCTTTTCTGTAATCTTGGGGGGGGGGTAGGTCAGCTGAATTGGTTTTTTAAAACAATTTTGCAAATGTTAGCAAGTAGGACCCGCAGTTTGAGCTGCTGCAGACAATTCCATGAGGACAGTTTGCCATCTCGTTTGCCACAGTATGTGCCTGCAATCATGGCATGCTGATGAAATGCAAGGATGTCAAGTGGATGAGCGTGGTCTCAGACTGTCCCATGTCCACAGCTGTGAAACCTATGCCAAAATCCTATTGGGTTAGTTCCATCTAAAGCAGAACCACTGAACAATTGTTGAATGAAGAGTCATCACTTATGTAGCTCCTCCGTGATTCAATGGGACACCATTAGGATTCAGGACCTTCACTCCTCTTGGCTTATTTTCTGACTTTAAAACCAAGAAAAAGTGTTTGGGAAGAAATGTGGGAATCCAAAGTAGGATTAATCTGGCTAGAATCATCAGTACTGAGAAAGCTCAGTTATGTTACACTTTCAGACATTATTACTTTTAACCCTGTTCTAAATTCTTGGGATTTGTTCCCCAAAGCTGGAGGCCTGTCATAAGAGAAAGTTTAAATCCCTTGCCAATTCCAAGTCTGCTGTTCTAAACAAGGATGAAAGGAGGAAGCACAATTTTTTTTTTTTTTTGGGCCATTCCTGACTTGTTGAAGCCATCTGAACCTTCTCTTGGATTAATGCTCACTTACCACTGGGAGATTATTGAACAACAGTTTCCTGGGCTGAGTATTCCCCTTTCTGGCCAAGATGATGTGAACTATTAGGAACCGCTGCCTTAAATTTGCAAGTTTGTGCTTTGGACCTAAGTAAATGTAATTTGTACTTAAATTTGCAACATAGTGAGAATATTTAAGTACAATACAAAATATGATTCCTTAAAATCCTTGGTTTGGCGGGGGGGTTAGGTGTAACAGTGGCACATATTGTGCACTTATTCTAGCTTGCAGTTAGAGTTGGTACAAAATTTTCCATCTGTGGTTTCTGTGGTGTGATTGCCACACCTGGCACTTTGGCTTGTCTTCTTCCACAATAAGATAAATAACCCAACCAAAACCCATTGTCTCTTTCTGTGGTTTGTTGAGGAGGCCTGGTCATTGGATTCAGACATTATTATAAACAAAGATGCAGGGGGTCTGTGATGGGTAAGCTGTTCCTTCTTGCAGTACAAACAGGCTGTCTTGTCTTTAGTAAGGATTCTGGCTTATTGTTGTGTCTAAAAACACACAGTCTTGCGGATTGTTAAAACTAAATGAGCTTTGGATTTATTAGGCCTGATACAGAAATAATTAAGTATACCTTTTAAATTCATAATTGCGTATAAGTTTCTCAGTACCCAACTTTAATCACAAGCATGTTTATAAAATTAAAGTGGCCAGGTCATTTTAGATCACTGATTTCACAATTGTAGGCATAAATGTATTGGGTATCAGAACGCTCCAGTTCCTTTTTTCTTCCTATGAATTTTCTTCTGCCTAACACATTTTTCTGTTGTTTGCAAAATATAGTGTTTTCATTACCTTCTACTGGGGTTCATTAGCTGCAACTTGCCTGCTGTACTTGATTTCATTTACTATGTATTTGATTTTATACTGCTGAGATGAAAGGAAAGTCAAAATGCACCTGGCAATTGAGGCCTTTTTTTGTGTGAGTGTGATGGTAGTGAAGAGTTGTGTGCTGACATTTCTATCTGTATGTGGTTTTAAATTAATGAATATGTGTATTCTGCATCCGTAGACCTTCAGGCTAAAAATCCGAAACTGTTTTGGTTTCGCTCATCTGCAGCAATTTGCAAGAGTTTTCCTAACAAAGCAACATGTTTTCATTATAAATTGATTTTATGGTTATCCAGCATCCCCCAATAACTTAAATAGGTTTATTCCATAATGATTTTTCTTATTAACAACATTATATTGTGAGTTTCTATAGTCTACTCAAGCAGGTACATTGAGACTGGAATTGTTATCAGTTTGAAAAGTGCCTAAGGTTACAAGGTATTATACAAGTATAATTTTTAAAAATGCACACATAGTATTCTGCCTTCAGGTTAATAATCTGAAAATGACAATGTGATGTTATCATTTTGATGAATCATTCTCAATGCTACAACTGAGTGACAGTGTCACTCACCGTGGAGATGTAGTTTTTGGTACTATTCCTGTGGCACGTGTAACCCCTGCATGCGCTTTTGGATAGGTGAGAAGACACAGATGTGGCTTTTTCTTCCTTTCCCCCGCAAGGTTTTACTCTAGATAATGGCGATTATAGTTACAGTCCCGTATGTTGTGAGAACTAGAGGTCTGACTGCTCATAGTGCTAATTGCATCATTTTCTGTCGTATCACCCTTTTCTGTTTAATTAATAACAACTGTAAGAGACATTCTGTATTGAGGTGATGCTGGGTGGGAAGATGAGGTTAAATCTTTATGATTCTGCCATGGTCATAATGAAACTCTCTCACCACAGTCCTGATATTGCTGTTTGGCTTCATGGTGTCAACAATAGCAATAGCAATAGCAGTTATTTCTATACCGCCTATCAACTGGTGTTATCTAAGCGGTTTACAATGTATTTTAGCTAATTGCCCCCAACAAGCTGGGTACTCATTTTACCGACCTGCGAAAGGATGGAAGGCTGAGTCAACCTTGGAGCCTGGCAGGATCGAACTCACAACCTTGTGGTTGCAGTACTGGGATTTAACCACTGCGCCACCAGGGCTTCTGTTGGTGTCAGTAACAACTTTTTTCTAAACCTAGCAGTAGCATGTTTATATGGGGAGGGCGTGTTTCTAATTGCAGTTGTGGAGGGGAAGGTTGCATGTCACAATCCTTTTCTCTGTGACTGCAGTTAAATACAAGTACAAATACAAATGACAATGTGATTGCAGGCAACACAATTAGCAACATGTAGAGTCAGGCACATTTAAAAAGTTGCAGAAAATGTGGTATCTCAGAATCTCTAAAAATTCATGGTATTCTTTTTTCCCCCTTGACTGATGTTCACAGTGAAACAATTGCCTGTATTTTGACAGGTTAATTTTAGTATAGTTTTCCCCCTTTGTAATCTCTTCCCTCTCTTGGTGCATGTAAAGGAGAAGCCCTGCCATTAAACGTTTGGAATCTATTTTAGAACAACACAAGAGCCATTTTAAACACAGGGTGCTAACACTGTGTATGACCTCACTCACAGTGCTAGAGACTGTCATTTGGCAGAGTTGGCATTCTCTTCCTCCAAGATCCACCACACGAAGTGTCTTGCTCTGTACTTATCCTATGGCAGCTTTCCCCAAAGGTCAAAGAAGGGCATGAGAACTCCTCAGAACCCTTGAACATCAAAGCCAACACAAGCAGAGCTTGGAAAAGTAACTTTTTTTGGCTACATCTCCTTGAATCCCCCATCAGTGTTGGTTGGAGGACTCTGGGAATTATAATCCATAAAGTTACTTATCCTAGCTCTGAGCCAACCACTGTGTGGTATGTCAAGGCCGTTGCTAATGCTATTTTCCCCTTCTGTGAAGAAAACTAGGATCATGCAACCCTGTTTGATTCAGACTTACTCTCACCTACCTCCTCCCTTGTGATCATGCTGTCACCAAGTGTGGCTAAACCTGGCCATCAAAACTTGGCCACAGCTGTTGCCTATGTGCTTTAGTTTCTGACTCAGTCTTCTATACCAAAGTGGCTACAGCCAAAATGTGGTTAGATTGCACTTAACTAGGATCCTGCAGGGATAGTAATGCTAATGCTAATCTGGCTTTAGAGATGATGGTTGACAGGCAGTAATCAGTATCTATGCCCATGTCTATGCCTATGCTTGTAGGAGGAAGGATTTGTTGTGATAGCTTTCCCAACTGCCTTGCTATGCCTTGTTCCTAGCAAGTTTCCAGCCACCACTCAGTATCTCTGCAGATTAGACTACTTGGTTTATTTATTTGTTTACCTCTTTCATGTTTTCTTTTAAAAGTGGTCATGTTGGAATTAGTTGTTACCCCAGACACAAGGCTGGAAACCCTCCTCAATAAAAGGGCAAATCTTATTTCATGAGATTTATGTACTTGCAAGGAGGTGGTATGTTGATGAAGTAATTCTGTTTTTGTTATCTTTAAATCTTTCATAAGTGGTCATATGATTGAATTTTAAGTCCATGCTGGTTTACTAAAACAAAACAAAAAGTAGGCAAACAAAATAATCAGATCTGTACAGCTGCAGGCATTACAGCTTTTTCAGCAGTGGGATAGTCATGAGCTGCTTTTCCTCTGTGAAAATATCTATCTCTGTATCTTATTAAACTGAATTTTATATTGCAGCTGTAGGGGATAAAAGAAAACTCATTGATTTCAGTCTTTCTGGTAACCCTGCCTCATGCATTAGGATTGATCACATGAAAGACACTGAGAGAGTGAGGAAGGCTGCTTACAATGTAAAAGGTATATTGTGTGTCTGTGTGCCTTCAAGTCACCTGCCGACTTATGGAGACTGCATTAATTTCATAGGGTTTTCTTAAGCAAGGAATACTTCAAGCTGGCTTTGCCAGTTTCTTCTTCATTACCCCCCCTTTTGTTTGTTTGTGCATGTGTTGATGCATGTATCTTTGGAGCTTATAACTATGCATGTGCCACATAACAGTATATACCATCCATTGATGTTAGTACTTTAGGGTTGATACTAAGCTGCCGTTTAACTGATTTCTCATTGTTTTGTGCCTTGCAAGAGATTTAGCTCAGCCCTAATCCTAACTAAATATATTTGTAGGTCTGTAAATTAGCAGTTACAAATGGGCAGCCTTTATCTTGGACCAAAGCCAAATTAACCTCCAGTGAGGGAAATATTGGTAATTTTGTGAGCAGACAACTGGATGCATATGAGAAGTGAACCATGTGCGTTTGATATATGTGGATTAACTGACTGATCAGGAACAGAAACCCAGTTTCTGTATACATACCATGAAATTGTTGACTAATGGTCCTTGTGGATCAAGCTGAAACTTCTGGTCACCAGCACATGGGCAGAAATACATCCCTGAGGAACAGGATGGATAGAGACACACAGTTGGACAGTTAATTTACTCCATCTATCTTTGGAAAGCAGCATCCACAATCTTCCCAACCATTTTTTTCCTGAATCAGGTAAGGGATAATATGGTAAAAATGTATAAACCTATGTGTGGTTTGAAGAAAGTGAATTGAAAGACATTTGCTCTTTCTTTAATAATAGTAAGAACTTGGGTCATCTGTCACTTCATCTGCTAAAGCTGAATGGTGAAGCATTCAAGATAGCTAAGAGGAAGTACTTTTTCACATAGCACAAAATGTTGTGATGTTTGCCAACTTGAGTGGCTTTAGAGATAGAATAGACCAATTAATGGAAGAAAAGGCTACCAGTGAGTACTAGTCATATTAGTCAGGTGAGGTATCTGAGGTAATATGTAAGTAGCTGGGGAACATGAAAAGGAAATGTCCTGCTTATGGACTTCTTCCATGGGAGCAGCCACAATGAAAACAGAAGGCTGTACTAAATGGATCTCCTCCTGTTTTACTGCTACTGAACTGTAATAACACTGCTTTGTAGTGTGGTTCAATGAAATAAAAGAGGAGGACCTTTATATAGAATTGAAAACAGTATTTTGTTTGTAAACACACACCACATACACCACACTTGCCTGCTGGATATTCAGGGTGTTGTTATCCTTTAAGAATTGCTATAGTAACTAAAAATTGAATGTTGGTAACTGTGATCTGCTTATACATGGTTCTGGAACTTGTCATCTTTTCTCATGCACTCTATTCACATTTTCAATTTGTACATAAAATTGTGAGATTTTCTGTGTAGTAAGAGAATAAATCTTTAGGGCTATTTGTTAGCAGCGGTAAATAATTACTTAAAATTGTGTATTCCACTTGACCCTTTGATATTTCCTATTAAATAATCCATTCTAACAAGTGGTATGTGTGTGTTTTAACTGGTGCATGAAGCAAATATAACAAAAACAGAAGTTGTATTTTACTTTAATTGGGTAGGGATGCAGTTTGATGTGGTATTTGTTGCCCGTATTAGGTGGGGGGATTGCTAGTGGGGAAGAATAACATTTCCACTTCAAATCTCCTTCCTGATATGCTGAAGAAAAATACTAATGGGAATCAGGCTTTACTGTGTGTTTTGAACTGCTGAGATGGACAATGGCTTTTTAGCAGAATCACGAGATGTTTGGTCATGATCTGTGATTGGTTGTTCCCTGCACAGCCAATGTGATGCGTAGGTCCCAGATATTGTGTTTCTGGAAGAGATTCTTAGATATGCTCATACAGGTGTGTCTCTTCCCACTGGTGCTCTGTTCACCCATCTCTTCATTTATTTAACTGCTAATACCATCTTTTGGAGCTTTTTATTAATTTTATCTTCTTTCTCTCAGTTTCTTCTGAAAGTGTTGGCAGTATTGCCAGCTGTACATCCCTAGTCATCATGAATGTTAGATGAACTGTTTGTCTTCTGAGTCAGTGGTGCTGTTTCAAGCTAATAAACCATAATTCAAGGTTTTGATGCCATGCAAAGATATTTCTGCTTGGTTTGTTTACCAGCTGCCGTGAAGGCAGTGGAAGCACTTGTGTGCATTTACACATGGTTCATTCGTGTTCTCATTTAATCAACAAAAATTCCATCCTTATTGCATGTACCCAATGTATTGTCCACAGAAGAATGTGGCCATGAGGTGTAGGTTAGGTATAGATGAGCAGCATAATCCTCATAAACAAGAAGTGTGTCAGTTTAAGTATAGGAAATCTGTTGTGTCCTCCTACCCAGCCCACTGTGATTTTTCCTCCTTTTTCATTTTGCTTCATATTAAAAACATTCACCAATTACTGGAAGCTCTCCTACGCAGACTGGTAAGAGATTCCAACTTGGACCCAGTTTAGCTATGCAAAGAGTTTAGGCAAAGCTTGGAAGTGAGAAATAAATAGTAGAAATAATAAGCATGCATTTATACAAGACTTCATAAATTTCTGCTCATAGTTATATCAAAATCTGCTAAAGATGTTGGTTTATGTTTTTTGTTTTAAAACTTAGGATCTATTTTTGCTGTGGCCTATTAAATTTTCTACTCTGTAGTAGTTTGTATATTTACAGGAAATTACATAGCAATATTTTTAATTGCTTCCTAGTTTCAGTAGGTAGGAAGAATACATTCTCTAATGAGAACCTAGAGTTCAGAGGACAGATGTTAGAATGGAGGTGAAATGGAAGAGTGAATGTTGGCTCTTAAATTCAAATGTGATGGTGACCTGTTAATGAAGGCAGGACTGGCACTCAGCACATTGTGCTCTAAGCAGTTTCTGCAGGAACAAAAAGTGTCTCTGTCAGAGCAGCCTCTGCTATAATTGACTGTTTTAGTTTGGGCCAATTGGGTTTTAAGGGAGAGACAGACAGGGAAAGCGGAAAGGCCATTTCTGTGAGTCTTGGTGGAGGAACAGAATGGGCAGGATGAGGAGATGGCTACTACTGAAGTGTATTCGTGATGTGTTTCCGCTCATTGTAAAGCACCAAGAGACATGTTTTATAAAAAAGTATTAGAGCAGCATGACTGCCTACCCTGCCCCCGCACAAATGGGGTTAATGATTTTAAAGCATAAAACAAAAGAGTGAAAATACAATTCCCTTTTGTTAGCTGGAAAAAGGTTTGAAATGTAGCTTAATAGGAATTAAGTTGTACGAAGAAGACGAGAACTTCCTTCTTCCAGAGAGCTTTTCTGTTTGAATGGTAAAGGGAAGTTAAACACAAGTAAATAGAAGAAGATCTCTCTTTTTAAAATAAGCCAAAGAGATTTATTTTATTTTTAGAGTCCAGCTGAGTGCTCTTGTTAGGAATTCTGTGAAGTTACAGTGGATACTAGGATTGTTTGCTACACCAGTATTTTGACCCAGAAAAATAAGTGTTTGAACTTTTTAAAACTAAATTTAAATTCATCTGTTCTTAGTGGGGCTGGACAACCATCACAAGAAGGCAAAGATTTGGTTTTGTTTTCATTTTGGAGATTTCAGTCATTACTTTTGATTTTGTTAGGCTATAGACTTGACAAATATTAAAGAAGTGATGGAGAAATTTGAAGAAGGATTCTTGTGTGGTAAGGTCTTTCCTTTCTCACCTTCTGTGTTGTACCAGTGCATTCACTCTGGATCCAGAATGAAAAAAACTGTGGGGAAAATAATGACAAGGAATCTTCTTTTGATTTTAGGATTGCTCTTCCCCAAAGTACTTAGCTGGACCAGATGGGTAGAGGCCCTTTTGAGTTGCTTTTAAGATTTTGTTTAATCCTTTTAGCACTTTGAAATTGGGTTGGACATAGAGGAGGGAAGTAGTTTGTTGATGGACATGAAGGCTAATCAGCATTCCAGGATCTGAAAGAGGTGTGATTTATTTCATCATTAATATGTACAAAAGCTGTTCCAGGTGGTACGGGTCAAAAATGGCTTCATATGAACAGAGTGGTGAGGATGGAATTCCTTTTTCAGCCTGGTCCTAGACAGAAGAGTGTATGTGGAGCGTGGGTGTGAGATAGGTGAAGCAACTGCACATCCATAGCAGGTTTGACATTGGATTTATGGACATTTTGTCTCCATACTGTACTGTAGAACAAGTAAAATATAACTGTTTTCTAAAGCCAGTTAAAGAAGCCTAGTGTGGATCAATTAGCTGCAGTGTGGTGAGGTGGTTTGGGCATTGGGACTACAACCTTGGAGACCAGAGCTTGATTCCCAGGTTGGCCACGGAAATCCACTGGGTGACCTTGGGTGCATCACACATTCTCAGCCCCAGAAACCCTGTGATAGGTTTGCCTTAGGGTTTCCAGAAGTCAGAAATGACTTGAAAGCACAACAACAACAACAACAACAACACTTAAGTGTTACATTAGAGAAGAGCTGAATCCTGTTCCAGGTCCCCACTATTTTACTTTAAATAAATGAGAAGCATATGTACTTCTTTGGAGTGGTGTGTTGTTCTCTTAAATTTTGGTCAATGGAATAAGGGTTGTAATTTCTTTCTTTTTTCTTTTGTTTTTGGCCCTAGATATTTTGTCCAGAATTGTTGTTGTATGCTTTCTACAACTGTACACATCATATGATTGTGTTACTTAAATAAAAAACTTTTTTTAAAAAAAATCTACACTGAAAACACAAACTAAATGATACAGGAATTTCTGTATTTGTTCTTAATTTGTCTTCCCCATTCATGTATAGTGTGTATGTGTGTTTACATAAATGCCTCTTAACACCAAAAAGAGGGAGGAGGATGCACAGGTAGGAGAGGAAAGTACCTAAAAGCAGAAGGGTGTGCTCCCCACTGTCTATACCTGAGGGTGAAGAACTTCTGTGTTCTCACAACCTCAAGCCAATATGGCCAGTTGTGATCATCGGAGTTGTAGTCCAAAACCTCAGGAGTACCACGGGTAGCCAGTGTTTGCTGTGCTTCTGTTATTTCATCTCTGATACTTTTCTTCCTGCCATGTTGTATTACCAGTACTATGGTATTCTAGGAAGCCAGTTCTGGAAGCAATGTGTGTGAGGAGAACTCAGTTGTCTGCACCCATTTACCTCTTTTGGTGCCTAAAGTCAAACCATTTCCCTTTAAATGTATGGAACAAACACATAAGCAACCTGTGTGGCTGATTCTTCACTTCTGTTCTACAGTTAATTTCAGTCTGCATAGAGGAAAGGATTTGCAAGTTCGAGAAAAGTGCCGTAGCGCTTTGGGAAAGCCATTAAGCTGGCCTAATTATAAAACTTGTACTCCGTGTATTTGGTGCCAGATTCACTTTGAATCAGATAATAAGTCCATGCACTCTGAACTACTTTGACTGGAACACTGACAAGTCTCTTACAAACTGCTATGGTGTAGCTTTTGGTGACACCTTTTCACAGAATGCATGGAAAAGTACAGCAGGAAAATAGTAAACCTTGGCCAATCCCAAGCTGAATATATAAAATCTTTAGCCTTTAGAACAGTGTCATCAGTAAAGTGTCTTATGCTCTAGTGAGTTCTCTGACTAAATTAAAACAGGTTGTCTTTTTAGAAAGCGTTCGGTCTGTTTAAATGAAATCGGTGCCACTTTATCCCTGGAGGATCAGTTGAAAACTTACATATGACAAGCCCAGTTTATTTTGATATTTGTTTTCCTTGCTAGAAACCCTCTGAGTACTCTGTATAGCCTGGTACCATCTGTCCTATAATGGAGACTTCATAGGCAGCATACCTGCCACCCATACACCAGCACCAAAAGGCATGTTGGTATACGTAACAGTTGTTTTATGTTTTTGGAACGAAGTGAGCCAAGAGATGCCACCTGAACCAAATTGGGTACAGTGATCTACATTCTCATAGCAGTTGCCCAAAAACTTGATTTGTTGGCATGCTTGTGTGTACAATCAACCCTCCACATTTGCAGGTTTAACTTTGACAGGTTTGGTATTTGTGAGTTTCTCTAACCCCTGCCCACCCCACCCTGCTGCCTCAAGTGCTTCTTTTCCGGTAGAGCCTTCCCTCTCGATGGCTTCAATCAGGTGACACAAACTTTTAAAAACCAGCCTGTGGTCCTCCTCTTCCTCCTCCACCAGCCACTGCCTGAGCAGTTAAAGATGGCTCACAGCTCAATTTCTCAACACCACAAACCCTCTCCCAGTGACCCCCTACACATAGGGAAGGAGATGGGTAAGAGAGAGAAGTATAGGGCCACCATGCTGACCTACCCCTTTCCCTTCTCCTTTCCCTGATCTGGTTTGGATCCTGGGTACTCACTGTCCCACCATGCCTCAGCCCCTTTCCCACGGACAAAAACACACACATTTTGACATTCGCAGTTTGCAGTTTTCCCACTTTTGCAGGGGTCCTGCACAGTAACCGTAGCAAATGTGGAGGGCAAACTGTATTTTGCTATCTTAACACATAGGTATGAAGCTCACAGGGAAGACTGCCAGAATGAAAACTGAGTAGGGCTCCTTTAATGATCATATAGAAGAAGGAATTTCAGCGGGTGTAACCTGATTGCATGACAGCCAACACCTACTGAGTGCTACCTTCTGCACACCCGTGAAAGATACAGGAACCGTCTTCAGTGTTGAATCTAACAACTCTACACACAGGAATAGACATTTATCTTCTCCATCCTACCCCTCCTCCTAGCTACCAACAAGCTGTCTCCTAATAAAATAAAAGCTTCATGGAGAAGAGGAGGGTATTTGTTTACATTTTAGGATATTTCCCAAAATTCAGAACCACTTCTATAGAATGCCTGCATGTAACCATTTCCTGGAAGAATGTGTGTGTCATGACAAGTGTAACTTCTTGCTTATTAATTGCTTTCCTATTCTGGATACCAAGTGTGGGGGAATGTGTGCTTTGTTAACATGGCCACAGGTTGATGGATAAAGGGTTCCCAACAAGGTTATAATAGCCATTCATTTTTCCTGTTGAGCATTGTGAGCTTGTACACGTATGGTAAGCAATGGCAGGGATGTACATATGAATTATACCAGGTTACAGGCATTGGCTCAGTGATCAGTCTGAGGAGAGATGAGAGTACCAGCCTCATAAGCAAATCAGTACACTGGTGGTGATAAAAATGGTGCACTCCCTGTGGGATTCCAGTTTGAAGCATTCCCTGCCTGCGTCATTGCCAGTGGCAAACTTCAAATGCTGGGAGAGTTTAATATGTATGTTGTTTAGGAAACAGCTTTGCTGTTGACTAGGTAATTACAATATCAACATAATTATATAGCCAATTTTGCACATAACAAATGAAATATTATTTAGGCAAGCTTAGTCCGGTAATTGAATCAGTACTTAGAGAACCTCTTCCTTTGCACAGCAAACAGGCATGTAATCACATCTTCTCTGTTGAAAGGAGTAGAGCCTTTCAACTCATCATTTATTCAGACACTAGTTTTTGTTCCTAACTCTGAAACCCAGACAGCTCCCTATTATCAATTTAATGCCCTGTATGTAACTTAGGAGAAAAGTATTCAAATTCCACTAATCAGGTTCAGAAAGTTCCCAATAATATGATTTTTCCAACTCTGGAATTCTTTGAGGACAAATAGCAATTTCTAAGTTGATTGAACTTAGATAATGTGATAGTCAAATATTTGAGCAAGACTTTTTTTAAAAAAAGTACCTTTTACACCAAAGGCTATGGGGCTGTAGGAAGCAAAAAGAAAATGGCAACATGCTTCTTTTCAATTACAGTTCCCCAGTGCTTGACACATGTTTGGTACTACTGTAAATAGAAGGCTAATAGCAGCTGTTCCCTTGTCTGTCTTTGTCTCTTCTTCTGGTGCTAGCAGTTGGTTCAGTTAAAAACCTTGGATTCTTAATTATGGTTCTGGGTCACTCTAAACAGCATCTTTTTCCTGCAGATTACATGATTAATATGATGAATGAACTTGGGTGTTTTGGTCCCAGCAAAGACAAGTGGTAAATATTAAACAGCTAGTTTCGTAAGTGGGGTCTTCTACCCCAGTTTTAACCCAATCCTGCATGCAATATTTATCAATTTTTGCCCTCGTAGTTCTTTATCCAATAGATTTGTCACTCTACAATTCCTCCTGTGTGTATCTCTCTCTCTCTTTCTGTGTATGTGTGTGTGCGTGTGTGCTTGTCCCTTCAGAGCAAGTCTCCCTTCAGATTGAATGCCAGCAAAAGCTCTTCTGACTTTGCACAGGAGTTTATGCATTCAGTCAGTGTGATAGATGGAAACACAATGTGGCTGCGTGAGCCTGACTGCTGTGTGAATGCCAGTGGATGTTGTGATTCACAGCTGCTCAGAGCTATTGCAGTTTTAACCACTTGCAAAATTGTAGCCAAGATCTCTGCAGTACTGAGTAGAAGAGGAGCAAGAGGGTTCCTAGTCCATAGGAAAATATGGTGTCACATGCTTACAGAAAGCCAAACATGTAATTAATCACTAGTATTTGCTAGCAGATGCAGCACAGTGGGAGAAAAACTGGTGTTGATCCTTATTCTCATACTACGCTTCCTGTTTTAATGTCATTTTTTAATTTTTTTATTGAACTATTCTGAAAAATGGGAAGGTGAATATGATATAACATTCATATGAACAAATTTTGTGGAATTTAGCATATTCTTGAAAAAAGGTAGCAAGCTCTTGTTCCTTCTTTAATTTCCAATTTATTGATGTCTCAAACATTCAGTGGCTGAAGGCAGTGGTGAGGCTTCAGTTTTCATGTGGGCTGTCTGTGGATTTGGTCTCAATTTGGATAGTAGAAGAACTGAATAGATCTTTTGAAGCTTTTTAAAGCAGGAAATTATTGGCATGAGCATGATCTCAGACCTGGGAGGGGTGTTTTGTAAGAAATTTTTCTAACCTTTCCCCCCACTTTCTTTTAATTTTCTCCTCCCCATTCCCTTTTATTGCTAGCAACTACCTATCCTGCTCTCGTAACTTCATGGCTGTAGGGAAATATCTGTAAATGGGTTGTAGGGAGAGTTTTAGCCTAAGGAGTTCAGTGTGGTACTGAGAAGGAAGAAGGATGATAGTGATTGGCTGAAGTCCCACTCCAGTGAGAATGTGTTGCCTTTATTTGTTATGTGTGTATTCTCACAGGCCTTCCCAAAGACACCATTTGCATTTTACCCCCCCCCCTTTGTGTTCATAGATGAAATCCTTTGTACTCTTTTGGTGTGTACATGCTTAGGACTGGCTGTGAAACATGAGTTAACTTTGAGCAAATGACTTCCTGAAACTAAACTGTAGTTGAAGTCCTGCATTTGTAAGATGCACTTCAGTCTGTAGGTCTGTAGTCCGTAGTGTGTTTGTGGGCCTAGATGGGTGTCACGTTGGCTCAGAATCTGACAAAGCTGACATTTTAACTGTCCTTAAAAGTAGAAGAAACAGTAGTCTCCCTTTTGGTGCAGATAGTCTTGTCATGGCCATCTTGTTGTGTCTCTCAGGTACACAAAGCAGTCTGGCACCAAAGGATTAGCTTCTTTCTCTCTTTCTTGCTCCTCACTTGATCACGTTAAAACCTGGTACTGATTAGTCTCTTCCTCAGGAATCTCCTGCCTTCCTCTTTTGACTGAGAAGGTGAAGCAACAGAAGACCTGGAAATAACCACCTTTTAAGTAGTCTCTCTTCATCCTTATTGGGCAACATGGGATGATACCTGTGGCATGCCAATGATGAGTCTCTGATGCAAAACTGGCTGCTCACCCCATCTCAGTCAGTGTAGGATTTTAGGTGAATCAGCACTGCTAGTGTTAAGATTTGTTTTCTTCTTTTGTTGTGCAGATTCACTACTGTCTTTCCTCGCACCGGTTTCTTTAAATCTCTACTTCGGTACCTTGGCTTAATAGGATCTTTTTGGTCTAGATCTGATTTCTTATTCAAGTTAAGCTAATCCCCCACATTACTTTAACTGTTTGAGCCACATTTTACCAAACAATTTATGAAGAGGAAGGGATAGGGCAACACAGGGGCAGTTGCCAGGCTTATGTGGCTGAACCCCTTTATTCCTCAATAGAATGCCAAATAGGAAGAAGAGGTCTTTCAACCCCTGGCTGCACTAGTAGAACAGAGCTTCTTTAATACTATATAGTTATTGTGCTGTGATCCCATCTTAATTGCCATAGCAGCATCCTATGGAATCTTCCTAATTTGGGGGAAGGTGTTTTAAGGTTCTCAGCCCCAGTGCCTCACCAAACTACCAACCCCGGGATTTCATAGATGCATTCCTGGCAGTTAAAGTGGTATCAAAAAGCTGTAATTGTGGGATGTGAAAGGGCTTCAAGTGATGTTGGGAAGAAGAGATTGCTAAGTGTATGGCACATGTTCAGCGGTGTGGGACATAATCTGTGTGATCATGACAGTAAGTGACAAGATACGTTATTAGCCTGAAGTGGCTTTACAGTGGCTTATATAATGCCAAGTGTAGTTATACTTTAGAGGCTCCCTAATATTGAGAGACTCTATTGCCTATGCCCACACACATTTGTGTGCATGTGTTGTGATGGAGGGGGGGCTCTTAAGAAAACTTTCATTATTAGTGTACAATATCAAATAGTGTGGAGAGCCAGAATTGATGAGTTGCCATAAGTCAAAAATGACTTAAAGGCATATAACAAAAACAACAGCAGCAGCAACAACAGCAACAGAATGTATACATGTGATTGGAGAGTAACAACTATTTTGTTTTTATTTTATACTAGCATGTTTACCTGGTGTTGCCTGGGATTTTATTTTCTCATAGATAATACTTGCTAGAAATACCTTAGGAATGACCTTACCTTACCTTAGGAATTAGATGCAGTTGAAATACACAGATTTGAGATACTGTGTCTGTAATTCCCCAAACTACCTTGTCTAGTACCTGTAACTTTTCCCCATAGTCCCCAATCCAATCTGTATTCAGAGTTGTTAACATACAGAGGTTTGGTTTCTGAGGGAATACACTGACCTTCTCCTTGCTGCTAGGCCTCGTCTCCATAGCAAATAGCCCAAAGCCCAAGAGCTCTCTGTGGCTGAGAATTCTAAAGGCCCTTCCCTGAACTGCCAACGCCAGGTTTCCATAGAATCTTCACAGGCAGCCAATCAACTGAGGTCTTCTCACCTGACACAGACAAACTCACAAACTTTGACCTTTATATGTTAGATTATTTTATTTATGCCTTTCTCCAAGAAACCAGAGCTCCAGACCAGAACAAGATTAAAAACAGATACAGATTAAATCACAAGAAGTTATCATGTGGATACTTCCCTGTGTTACATCTCATTTGCTGAGATGTAATTTGCAAAAAGTTATCATGTGGCTGTGACATCCTCACAGGGGGTCCATGAAGCCTCAAAGTCAGCTTGTCTCCTCCCCACCTGACAGGAACTAAGGCACAGGCAGGGAGAAAAATTTTCCCTCCCCTTCCAGCTGAGGGAAGTGCGCATTTACTTATTTGTCCCTTTTCTCCCACTTTGAAGACTCTTGACTAATAATTTTAAATAAATATTAAATAAATATTTGATGCACTATATGGTTTTAAATGCTGAGTTGAGTCTTGGGGGTCTGTGGCAACAAAATAAATTTAAGGGGGTCACTGGTAAACAAAGGGTTAGGAACCACTGGTCTAGGTAGTCTGCTGCTGTAAGTTAACAATAAGCATTTTTTTTCAGTGTTGTGTCAAGTGCATAGGTAAGTGGCGATCAGTAGACATCATATATTTCCAAAAAAACTTTCTGATAGAGTCTGCATCAAAAGCTCCTGGTTAAATCTTGCAGTTTTCCTCTAACGGAGCAGCTCAGAAACTGAACCAGAGGGTATGATCGGTGCTTTTTAGCTTGTTCATGAATTGTCTAGTGTCCAGGTTACAGAACAAGATAGCTGAGTTTGCAGATGACACCAAATCATTCTGACTAGTAAAAAGCCAGGTGAAACTCTAAAGTTTCCCCAAATTATCTCTCTGAATTAGGTTAGACAGCAAATGAGATGTAACACAAGAAAGTCAAAAGGAGGTATGTGAATCCTCTGGCGCATGCATCCAGCATGGACTTACACACTCGTGGTCCAGTACTTCAGACTCTCCACAGGCCACAGCACCCTCACCAATGTTGCTCCAGGCTACTGCTGCTATATTTTCTTTCCTCTTCTGTCCCCATGCTTGAAAATGTGTGTGGTTGTAATGGTTGTGTTATTGATCTCACAGACCCATTTTCTAGTCCCCACTGAGCCATGAAATCACCATGTGACTGTGGGTTACTCATTTGTTCTAAGCTTGGCTTACCTCACAGGGTGGTTGTTGTGAGGACAAAGTAAGAAGAAGGGAACTCTGTACATTCCCTTGAGTTCAGAGGAAGGAATGCCAGAGATGACTCTTAACTAGAGAATAATTTTTCCTCTCTTCTCATAATACAAGAACTCTGGATCACCTGATGAATAATAGATACAGGGCAGACAATAAATGACAATAGATTCTGGACAAATAAAAGAGATTACTTCACACTTGCATAATTTATTGATGGAGTTCACTAGCACAACACGTTGTGGTAGCCACTGGCCTTAAAAGGAAATTAGACACATCTTTCATGTCACATCTAGTTTGGCCATTATTATCTGAAAAAGAACTTCCAATGCATCCTGTTGACCACAAAACAAACAATCAAATGACGAACTAATATATGCAGCTGAACTACACATTATATATGATATAAGGAAAAGTAGACACAATATTGTTCTGTACCTCCAGAAATAGACAGACTATTAAAGAATGCTTCATTCTTAAAAAGGGGAGGGGTAGACAAAATCATGAGGTCTGTTTTGTTAGTGAATATTAGCTATGGTGGTTAAAAAGAGCTTACAAGTTTTAAATCAGTATGAATATAATTAGCGAGGGGATAAGCAGCAAGGGAGATCAGTGGTCCTTAATTCAGCAGAGCTCTTACACTTCTTTGTTTCAGTACCGATGATTCAGTTGTTTGCTGCCAGCTGCTTATATTGAAGCAGAAAGCTATTTGTACATGGGAGTTTTGAGGGCACAGAGCATTTATATGCCCCCCAGCCAATATTGTCAATGTATTTAGGGCCACAAAAGAGTTAAATGGAGTATTAGGTTGGAACAAGTTGGGCTCTTGCTTTTATACTTTGAGGTAGTTTGGTGGCTGGATGGCAGACTATCTTTGTAAAGCCAGATATATGCAGATACTAAATTTGCGTTTTTAATTTAGAGTGGAAATGTAAAGACATGGGCTTTGCTTTATAAATATCTTTCCTGGGCAAAATGTGAGGAAATACTAGTTTGAGTATTGTACTGTGCAGTCACAAATGAAAGCTAAAACTAGGCCGAAGCAGAGCTCTTTCCTTTGATTCTGAAGTGTAACGTGTCTTTTCATTGAGTTCTTGTCTGTCGTTCCTAGCAAACATCCTGAAATTATTAAGTTGAGGCTAGAAGATGTTGTGTTTGGCACCAAAGGCTATCTTCACTTTTTAACCACTTGAGACAAGTCTGCTTCCTTCTGCTGCTGCATTGTTGGTCACGGATCCCAATGATAATAAATGTGCGGGGACAGATAGAAATTTCTCTCTAGAAAGGCTGGAATCTCCTACTCAGCAGCCATATCCAGAGATATGTGTTGTTATTTGGTATATTGAACGTGATCTGATAAATATGACTATCAGACTGTGGACTGGTTGTTATTATGGGGCAGATGCTGTAAATCAAGCCTGGTGCTGAGAGTTAGAAGTCCAAAGTTTTACCTTCTGAGATTATCTGATTCTGCCTGTCCTGCCTCGCCACCTGCAAAGAAGGCGAGGAAAAGATGCTTGATAGTCAGTCACCCACTGACCACCCTGCGCAGCTGGATGGAAACCTAGTACGACAAATGTTTCCAATATTTGTTCAACATTAGGAGACGGATTAATAATACTGTTTTATCCAGTAAAAACTGAATGGGCAAAACAGGAAAAATAAAATCCAGGTAATACCATATTAAATTAAATTCATTATCAGTTTGGTGTTCCTCTCCACTCTCCGTTCCAAGTACCAGTCATTTTAACAGCAGGATGTCTGTGAGAGCATCTGGTGACCCTTGTCCCCGGGTAGGATTGCTGTTCAGGTTGCTAACTGTGATTAGAGACAGTTGCTCTCCTTGAAAAGGCCTGGAGCAGCTGTAGTTCAGCTCTGGCCCCCACTAGCAAGCCAGCTGGCCTGATCTTTGAGTTGACACAGTGCCCTGGATAGTGTCTGCAACATCTCTTCTGCTCTTTTACTGTGTGTTGTGACAGGCACAGTTCTACCCATAGACGCTGTGTGGTTAAAAGAAAAGAAAGTTCTCCCTGATTGTACAAGTCAATTCTTTATCAAATGTGATGCATTTGCCTTAGTATTTGCTGCCTGAGAACGCTCCTTTCCTCTGGCCAGGAGCACAGTAATTGTGGGGAAATTAATTGGAATTCTCTGATTATTCACTCTTTGCATGAAATTTTTGGCATGCATGTATTTGCCATATGAGCAGAAGAATGGGAATCTCTTGCGTGGTCAGAAAAAGGCATGTTGTTAAGGGTAGTTGAACACAGACTGGAAAGTACTGTGGTAGCTTTGGTTGCCACAAAGTCATAGAATCGCAGAGCTGGAAGAGACCATGAAGGCCATCAAGTCCAACCCCCTGCCATGCAGGAATACACAATCAAGGCATTCCTGACAGATGGCCATCCAGCCTTTGCTGAAAAACCTCCAAAGAAAAAGACTTCACCACACTCCAGGGTAGCACATTCCACTGTTGAACTACTTGTACCAAGTCAAGTCCCTGTTGTTGCTGCTGCTGCTGCTGAACGTCTTCAAGTTATTTCTGACTTATGGTGAGCCTAAGGTGAACATATAATGACAGGATTTGTTCAGAGGAGGTTTGCCTTTGTCTTCCTTTGAGGCTCAGAGACTGTGACTGGCCCAAGGTCACACAGTGAGTTTCCATGGCTGAGTGAGGATTTGAACACTGGTCTCCAAAGTCAGAGTCCAGCACTCAAAGCAGCACACCATGCTGGTTCCAGTGTCCTGAAGTGTACTTTTTTCCCATGTGAGGTGGCATGCCCAGGTGCTTTTCATGGCATGGGTGGACAGGAAGAGTATCTAAGTAGTTCTTTAGAAAAGTGCCAAGAAAAAGAACCCTTATTACTGGTAAAAAATAGTTGTATGGGTGAGGGAGATGGATGGTTTCACTTGAGATCTTTATAGAAATTTATCTGGCAGGTAATTGGCTTAACAGAGAATCCCAGGTTTTATCAGCCCCTTTTGCTATTGATGGGTAGTAGTGTCAGTTGGGAATGGTTCAGTATACCTTTTCATTCCCAGGAGAACTTCTGAGCTCAGCCAGTTGACTCGCTCTGGCTTTGATAGTTTCCAGTGTAGAAAAATACCTCAGATAACAAAGTAGATGTGTTCCTGGGCTTTACTTTAACAGAAACTTTGGTACCACAGGTAGAAATAACATGGAAGGAATTGGGGATAGGTTCCTATACCACCAAAGAGAAGAGCAATTCAACATTTTTCAGCAAATCTTTTATCAAAACTAACATTATGCACATGTGTAATGAAACAACCGTGTCAGATAAGCTGTGCATAAGTAAATAAAAACATTTTGAACCTTTTAGAGACTGCTTGAAAGCTTCTTCCAAAATGCATCCAGGGATGATTTTTTTTTCTTTCAACAGTCTCCACTTTTCTTATGATTTCCATCTTGGTGGCAAAACTTACAGCTGTATGCCTTTTCAACATGACAGAGTTGTTAGTGAGGCAGGTGAATCTGGTTTCCCTCTTTCTTTTTGTTTTGCTCTTCACACATGCTCTTTCAGTGATTCTGGAGGCAGCTGTTTACCTTGCCTGTTTACCACATACCCTGACTACAGTAAGACCACCTGGGGTAGATTCCCATTCTTTTCCAGGTCAGGGTTTATTACATCGTTTACTGTGATATGCAGCTGAAACTAAGCACTGTTTTCTCTAGCCCTCCTTCACTATCCTCCCTATGCCCTCCCCCACAAAAAAAAAACCTTCCAGAAAAGGGTTGGGCTTTCATAAAAAGACTTTGTAAAAAGGAACTTCTTTGTCAAAGGTTTTGTTAACTGAGATATTCCTGTATTGCATATGCTTAATACTCATGTGTAATATAATACAACCAATTTATTTCCCAAATATTAGTTCCTGTTGCTTTGTTAGGATTTTTTGATCTTTGTTGACAATAAAAGTTTTACTCCATACTCATCAGGAAAGTCTGCAGTCTAACTTACTGAAAAATGGAAGCTAAATAGCACTATCCTGAAGAAGGTTTAATATATCAAAGTCACCCCTTCCCTGTGTCATACCTGTGCAGTCCTTCTTTTTATTTTCGCTAAACAGGAGTCAATCTGAAGTGTAAACTCTCCATTTCCTCTCATGCCTCTGTGCTTTATGGACAAGCTGTGGATGCCCAAGTTGCCTGAATGCTTTGTGTTGAGTTTGAGATCTCATGTGCTTAGCTTTCAGCTCTAAGCCTATTTTCATGGCCGAATGTTAACCTCCAGTAACAATGCATATAGTGTAGTTCTGCACTGGCCCTTATCACTGTGTGTGCTAGTGAGTGCTGGAACGAATTGTTTTTAACAATCCGATTTATGATTGCTGGCAGTTGTAAGTGACTGTGAACAAACAACGTGACTTGCTCTTGGAACCAAAAGAGGACTGTCAATAGGGGAAGCTGGGCATTTTAGACTGTTACCACCTACAAATTCTGGTTCACATGAGAAGAGTCTTCATGGATGATGCTGTACTATGTGCAGCAGGAGAGTACCATAAAGCAGTGTAAGAGTGGAGCCCAGTGAAGCTGACATTTGTCTGTGTGATGCCACCATAATGTTCAGAAGTAATTAATTGCAACTCAGCCAGCTGGATTACTTCAGTGTGTGAGAGTTTGGGATGGAGAGGGATCTTGTGAAACTTGGGAACAGCTGCGCCATTTGCAAACACCAGTTTGTAGATCTGAACTCGTTAGCAAATGTGTTAATAGGATGCACTGTGAGAAGATTCTTCCTGCTAATAGGGAGGCTTATCTGAGCATGAGGTCTGCCCCCTACAGAGCTTTAATGATCTGTATATAATATATGGCAGTGTTCCCTGTACCAGGAAAAAATGGCTGTTACTAAAGAAATCCTGCCCATTGTTCCAGCAGTGGCTGTGTTGGATAGAGCTGAGGAGAAGTAGCTCACCTTCTCTCAAGTAGTCTCTCTTGTCTTGTGGTGCTGGAGGGTGACAGTTCCCTAATCCACACACTTTTCTGTTCTTAAGGACAGGCTTGGAAAAGTTACTATTTTGGATTACAGCTCCAAGAATCACTAGGTTGTAATTCTGTAGACCAAAGGCAGTACATACAATTTCTCCTCATCTTTTCAGATATTCTGGTTACTCTACACCAGTTTTACCAGTTTATTTTTTCTTGTAGTACTGACAAGGCCAGGCAAAACATGTCAACATCACCATGACTATTCAGTGTATTAGCTTTATTCCTGTAGTTAAGAAATTGGTTCAGTAATTCAGGCTGTTCTGAAATGGGGAGGTGGCTCTGGTGAATCTCATTGATGGAACTAGTAAGGCTTTCTTCCTAATCTTGTGCATTTCACTGGAGACTAGAAAGTGGGGGTCATGGTGAAAAAATTACTTTGTCATAGCTTTCTGTTCTTGTAGAAGAGGATGGACAATTGCATGAGGAAGACATGATGCGGTAATGATGCTGAAAGACATCATTCTGTATTTGGAATAAAAGTTAGAATGTGAACAGACTTCCTTCAGATTAGCAAAAGTGAGGGGAAGTGCATATGGAGAACTATAAATGCACTTAAAAATATTGCCAAGATGCTTGTATTTTATATCATCAATGATTTTGTCAATGGCCAGGTAATTAACAGTTTTGTTGATATAATTACGCATGTATACAATATTTTATGTATTCATTTTCACTCTGACTTCGTTGTCAAGAATCCATCCCAACCATGTGCTCTATGCATACACATAACTGAACATAATAAATATTAGTGTGGCTCATATTATAATAAGTGCAGTAGTCTTAAAAATGTTAAGACCAAGACAAAAAACAAAACAGTTTAATCATGCTAGCCATTTCAAAATTAAAAATATGCTATATACAGAAAGGACAGCTTGCAATTGTAAGTTTACTTTCCTGTATGGTCATAAATTACTTTTAAAAAGCAGCAGACTTACTTAAAACTGAATTTCTTGTCTTCTTCAAGTTAACTGAGGAGAGACTCCAAAACGCTTGTAAATGGCTTGTATTTATTCATAGACTTAAGTGCTGTTGGAAGTTTAGTTCCAATCTTAATCTAAATCTAGAGTTTTATTATTAAGGATGGATACAATCAGATCATAAACAAAGCGTTTCACATGTTTAAGGTGGAAAGAGAGCAGCCCTTTCCTCAGCTTTTCCTGGATCATATGAGAGAGAAGAGTGACAGAGCACTGGCAGCAGGTCATGCAACATTCAAAGCATGTCCTTTTACTACCTAATTAGAGTTCTCATTTGACTTTAGGGTGAACAAAGCTCAATGCCTTATCTGTATTTTGTGCACAACAGTTCCTAAAATAACTTCAAAGTTGTAAGTTGTGAATGGTTATGCTGAAAACAGACTTATCATCTTCTGACCTCTGATCCCTTGTGGTTTTCACAAAGTTAAGATCTCATTCTTTTCCCCCACTTCCATAAGGGATAGACTTTTTTAAAAAATTTTTTAAAAAAATAGAGAAAATGCAAACGTTCAGTCTGGCTTATAAAACCATCAGAGTTGGAATACAGCTTGCCAGAATCCTTGCATCAGAAGGATTCTCACATCTGTACAGATACGTGACCTTTCCTGCTGTTACAAAAGAAATGACATAGCTAAGAGTTACACTTTTAAACTTTAACTTACAGACAGGACAATTCCCAAAGCTGCTGTATGCATTTTATAGACTTGA